>BSBM01000556.1:9760000-10195000 GCA_027924585.1 Larix kaempferi
TCCTTTATATGTGTATTTTCTCCTCTTAGAGAAACTATTAATTTCACCACTTCTCCCCCATTGGAAGAGGTACCCCGCTGGCTTCTCCCCTTGGAGATCCCTCGGTACCCTTTGACCCACCCTTTCTCGTAGGAGGTCAACCATTGTTTAACACACCACCCGGGTCTCCCCCTCATGGAAATCATATCCCACACACAATGGTAAGACCAACTCTACCATTCATGGCTATTTTAAATATACTTGATTTGACCAAACTGACCAATGATCCCATTGCTCATGATCCAATGTGGTCGGATATGCCAGACAAGCTTCCCTCTGACATTCCCAAATTTGAAGGAAAGCAAGGAGTCGATCATGCCAACCACGTCATGTATTTCCACTTGTGATTTTCATCTTACAACATATTGGATAATCTCGTGATGCTTCGCCTCTTCCAGCGTACCCTTACCAGAATGACATCAAAATGGTACGTAAACCTAACAAGTGCGACCCATTACACATTTGTGACATTGGCCACTGCATTCTCACATACTTTCATATACCAATCTGACATGACCTAGGCCTTGAAATTCTCACAGAGTTTCGGAAAAATACTTCCACCCACGTCGCAGACCACATCCATTAGTCAGGTGTAGACGCTGCACATTATGTAAAATCGAAACACAACCTCCCTTTTTGTTGGATTGGTTTATCAAAACTCTCCAACCCGCCACAGCTAAATATGTCACCACCTCTATGTCGCAAAGTGAGGAAGAGGCCATTCTAAAAGAACAACATTTCTATCTCATATATGCACAATCTGTCTGGATTACACTATCCTCCCTGATGCCCCTTGGCATCGGTCATTGGATCCTACACCTTCAAGCTCATCGCATTCGGTGGATGGGGTTATTGGGTCAATTTCCCATTTAGGAAAGACTCCTCCTACCACGTCGACACCATTCAATATGGTTCTACACTACCCATCCATGATACCTATGTCAGTACCCCCTACACCAGTACTAACCCCAATAGTTGGTCAATTATAATACAAACCGTATAGTCCAACTTACCCAAATGTTAGCCAAGCGACAACTATTCCTACACTGCCAATGGCACCAACCATTCCTACGTCCACCTCTTATGGAACACCAACCTCATTTATCCCACCCTCATGGTATAACCCATATTATCCTTTCCCATGCCCAACTGGTCAGCAATATTCCCCCGCATGGGGGTTAACCTAGTTCAACCTTCTTATCTTCAACAATTAGCTCAACAATTTGAGCAATTTAACACCACAAACACCCAAAATCCACAGACTCATGGGACGAAGAAAGGTAAGAACAAATAGAATCAATAGCCAGGTCAAGGGGGAAAACCCCTTCCTCAACAAGACAAGAATACGTGTAACCAAAATACAGGGACTAACAATCCCCCCAAACAAGGGAATAATCCCAACCTGAGGACCAATTGCTGCTACTCCATTTGCGGTGATTATGGTCACTACACGCATCATTTTCCTCTTAGCCCTGACTGCCAACCATTAGTGAAAACCGAAAATAAGATGATGACGAATCCGCCTCAGGCAGCGAATCCTCCCCAACCACAAACCATCATGTTACAAAAACCCTTTGCAAATTAAGGGGTAGTTACACAACAACAAGAAACTCACCCATCCGGCTATGGCTCTTTCCAAAATATCTATACGTTCGACATCAATCTTCATACACGAGCCGAAGGTTATGATGGGCCTTCTACCCCCTAAGTGGAATAAATTTCTATCCCCTTGGGGGGTCCTCTACAAATACCTCGACCGAACACCGAACAAATCCCATGGATTCCGAAAGCTCCACTTTGGAATACCCCTAACAACCCTCACATGAAATCCTCCCACAATTATAGTATTGTGGATGACTTTGCTCAATCCCATGCATCCATGTCCACGTTAGAAGTGTTACAGTCCTTCCCAACACGAATAAAGGCATTAATCAATGCACTTGGTGCCACCGATCCTTCCGACTCACACCTCATGACCTATGATCTCAACAAAGGTGACCCGCAAATACCGTCCTCAATCGCATTCCAAGTTCCATTTATTGTAAAGAACATCATGATTCATCGATGTATCATCGATGAAGGCGCACCCACTTGCGTTATGTCTACAAAAGTCTACAAACGATTAGGATCCCCTGAGCTATTCCCCTTGTCTATCGCTCTTTGCACATATTATGGGAGACCATCCCAACCAAGAGGATTGTACCAAAATTCCCCCATAAAGCTAGGTGGAAAGATGGTTATGATTGATATTGAAGTAGTCGATGCAAAACTCGACTACAACATCCTCTTGGGGCGTAGTTACATGTACGCCATGAAGGAAGTAGCCTCCTCGGTCTTCGGTATCATGATGTTTCCCTTAAACGGGAAGGTAGTTACCCTCGACCAGCTTAACGACTATGACCCCAACACCACAAGTAACCCCAACAATGTCCTACCGACTGTACTGGGCGATGAACAACCGTATGTTGACATTGCTCCCGGCATGTACAAGGACTCCAATTTGTTAGGAGTGTATTCAGGACCACCACCAAAGATCCTTACATCGATCGATGGCCTAATGTGCACAATTTTAACCACTGAAAATGGAGCCGCCTCCACCTCAACACCATTATCAACACCACCACTAAGTCATGGAATTGAACAAACATTGACCCCATCGTTGCCACCAATTTTTCAAATCCCATTCTTGTATCTTCCCACGAGTGTACAAGAGACACTGGTCATGGCTCAGTTAACTCTACCTGGGATAAATTTGGGGATTCTGGTATGGTAACTTACACCACCTTTCCCAAATATGGCTTCCAAACCAATCTCCCATTATGATTTTTTCCTTGTTTCGGCTGCTACAACCACAAGTCCCATAACACATTCAGTTACGACAACCCAACCTTATATGACATCCGCAAATAAACCACAATTGGTCATTTCTAAGACCACCAATGGGGGAACCAAACAACCTAAGTTTAAAGGTCCCCTATTACCCAACCTGCCATCCAATCCAATGGAAACCGCTAAGCCTAAAGTAGGGGGCATCAACCAACAGAAGTTAGAACCCCATTTATGATCAATACTCACAATCAAAGGGTTACATCACCGTGTTCTCTTTGCGGGCAGTAATTCCATGCAACCAACTTATGTCCTACTTTTCCAAAGCTAAGTAATTTTATCAACACCCCAGTGAGTATAACACATGCACCACCAATGGTAAAAGGGGGCATAACTCCCTCGTCGACATCTAATTCCAAGACATTGCGTGCAAATCATGCATGTTCCATATGCTCTTAGTATGGGTACTATATGCACCATTGCCCCGAACTCCTTCGATATATATCAGGAGGCATTGGAAACCATTCATCTCACTCAAGTGTCGATTGAGGAACCTCCCTCCTCATCCCAGGAATCAACATCTATTAATGTGGTCACCACATCAGCGGCACTGTCAATCACCCCTCCCATAGAAGTTTCACCGGTTGTAGAAACCATGGTAGAGCCTCCAATGTCGCAAGACCCATATGAAATTACAACAATGTCGCCACAAGATGAATTCTTTTCCTGTGGTCCTTCCACACACATGCTTCCTCCTAGTTCCATCGCTTGCATAATGGAGTAAATCAACATCCAGGAATTCCAAGAACACTTCCATCCATGTGTACCAAGACCTTGTCGATCTTGTGGAGAGACCACCCACTTCTCATTTCAATGCCCCATTTTGCACACCGAACAAGAAGCTTGTCTCGAACTAATGAGTCTACAAGGTCAATTACAACCCCTCCATATAACCTCGCAAAGGTCACAAACCAAGGAAGTAATAACTAACTTACTAGATACCATCGTTGTTGAATTTCCTTTAGCCGGTGTCCTTATTTGCAGTGATTCCTCGTCTTCCGACGATGACATAGACCACATGCAAGCACTTCCAAATAATTAAAAACTAGCAGGGGGTTTACCCCCGCAACACAAGCAATACATCCAACACCAACCGTTGATATTCTTATTTGTGTCAAAAATTTACTTTCTTTTTACATTATCTTAAATTAGAAAGTAAAATCCATCTCTTCTTACTGCAGATGGCCTCCCGGTTGGAAATGTACATAGGATATGCGGGCAATTCCAATCGATGGTCCAAACATCTAACATATGTTGCATGGGCTATATATTCCCCTCGCATATACTCCACCACACCGGCAGAGTTTACTTGGGGGCACTTACAAACAACCAAGCAAAATACGATGGCGTAATAGGTCTATTAAGTGATACCCTGCACCTGGGCGTTCACCATCTACAAGTGCATCTTTACTCACAACTCATCATACCACAGTTGAATAATGTATTTTGTGTCTACAGTTCACTCCTCTTTTGAAATTTTATGTGCATGTGCCTTCTCATTAGACAGTTTGAAACCATTATTCACACATATACCGAGAAACTCCAATGCATTCGTTGATTCTGTTGCCAATGAGGTGTTGAATTAGCATATGATACATAACCCATCTGCATAGCCCTGCATATCAAGCATACATAAATAGTTCTATGTGTTGCACCTATGACTACACATTCATGTATATCATCATCATAAGTCCTAAATCGATAAATCATTCCCAAACAAATGTGCTAGTATCAACTACTACATATTCATCACATCAACATATAGGAAACATAAAACCAAGTATACATACATTGCATACATAAAAGAGAGGCATACATCATGTGTCACAAAAATGGTAATATATATGTTGCCAAAAAATGCGTGTCATGTACAAAAAAATGGCCCTCCTGGGGTATATACAAAATAGCCATATGGGGTATACATCAAATACAACCTGCCTCCCATAGGCCCATCAAAAATAATATACAAAATGGGGCTCATAGACCTATACAAAAATAAATTTGCCCCGCCAGCTGGTGGATCCCGGGGTCCCAAAATGGCCAGCGATCGCATCACCTCCCCTCATGTCGACTCTAGTCCCTGTCTTGGTCTCTGTCACAGAGGAGGGGCTACACCTCTCGCATGCCACATGGAATGCCACTGCTACCCATCGCATAATATTCCTACAAGCCGGCCCACACTCAGCTGGCAGGTGAAATGTGAGGGCCAACTCCTAATCCTCAAGGTCTGTAACACCTCAGTCATCGACCCCATCAGAAAAAGCACCAAACCGCTACTCCAAGTCTGCAATGACATTTACCATCCAGTCCCTGACATCTACCCCACCTGCAGCAGCTCCTTCAACACCTAATCCTTCTGCTCCAGCGGCCCCACCCTCAGCTACACCAACTCCTCCAATGGCCTACCCAGCCCCAGCAGTAGGGTGGTCTCTCCTGGTTCATGGTCAATGAGGTGGCCTCACAGGACCTATATCTACATCACAAATGAGGAAACCATCATCAGTACCTGATAAACATGTATATCACAAATGTGTAGAAATACAAGTATGTAAAAATATATATACAAAAAATTACAAACCATAAAATATACGTGTATCATCAAAACCCCCAGGGGGGACAGGAAGCTCCATATCTATCCAGTAGTCCATACCGCTCAAATGATACCGCTTTATCTGGCCAATACATCCCTCCGATACATCCAACACCTAAGGTGTATAATAATCCCCCATGGGCCTGCCACCACTATGGGGCATAATCTGCACATAATACGCCATCTGAGCCTCCTACGGCCCCCTCAGTGCAACTATGACCTATGGCCTCAACAAAGGGTAGTGCTCGAAAAAATAAGTGCACAACATGTTACCGTATAAAAAATTGGTCTAAACCCCACCCCGATGCATATGTGACATCTATCAGATCATAGACTGCAACAAAAAAATCCCCAAGTCACTGGTCGGCCAGACAAGACTCTCTCAACCAGCTGGAGTTGGCATCCCATAATCCCGTTAGGGGACATCACCCCCAATACTCACACCACAGCTGTCGCCATAGCTTGAACTGCAAGAGCCCTCATATGGATCAGTAAAATCCCACCAGAGTTGATCGTACTCTGGTCACCATCACAAAGTGATCCACCAAGGTGTGGATCATCTCTACTACCATCTATGGAGGGAAGGACTTTCTCACCCCTCAGTACATCAAACCCATTAGAAATTATATATCCTACATACTCATACTAAGGTATTCCCCTTCAACTTGAATGACCCCACATGCTGGAACCCACATGTCCAAAATATGCCACAATAAATAATTTGAAGACCGCATAAAGGGGCATTTGAAAAACTTCAAGAGAATTATGTCTTGGAGAACCTATGTCACATGCATGTCTCCCAACACTAAATCCAGGAGAGTATCATACACCCTCTCCCTCCACTCAACATCTCTCACATGAGCCATGAGTAGTAATCAATAACCTACACAAGGACAATGCCCAACCATTAGACATGTAAAACCATCTGTGCAGCCTTCCCTAAGAAGGTTCGTGCATAGTACGACTATCACCAAGATATTCGCGCAGAGTGCGGCTGAACCGTCGTTCGGCTATGCAGAACCAAGGCATGGGACATGCATTCCTCGGTCACGCTAGTAGCTTGGCTGACCAAAGATCAGCCGCGCTAAACCAATGTTTGGTCGAATCGTTATTATACCATGATACGTGCAATACAATACATTTTACCCACACTACAGAGGCGTGCTACACCTCGCGTGATTTTCGGAAAATCCCGTGTTATGGTAGCATGCGATTTCCTGAAAATCTCACGCTATTGCGTGGTATTTTATCAAAATTCAACGCGGAAGCCCCAAAAGACCTTAAAAAGGCCCTTGGCCACGCAAGGGGCCCCTATCCCTAATTCTACCTGGAAAAAAATGACAAGTGTAAGGTTAAGGCATACATGTATCTCGTTGTTGGTCAAAAGGTACCCCAGATCTCCCAAAATCACTCAAAATGCGCTCTAGGAGATCGTCAGCGAGAAGTACAAATGACTTCGAAAGGTGGGCCCCACCCTATTTATAGTCATTTGACACAAACTTCTAACTGACCCCACAGACAAAGCGTAACTTAGTTTCCCAAATCATTTGCATCACCACAATCAATGCTCTGTGCTATCTTTCATGAATCCAACCAATTCCAATTCCCACTAGTTTCATTGGGACATTATTTTTACATCGGTACCCCACAAGTACGCATCATTTTGGTTATATGATTTATGCATTGTCAATACCTTGGTCATCTTCTTTATTACACTTGGGTATGGAAACTGTATGTGTAGGATCTCAATTAAGACAATCCCACCACACTTGTTGTAATACCCTTAGTTAAAGTTTAAATACTTTGTAATAATGTTTTTAAATTATTGTTGAACAATTATTTGACCAAGTGTGGTCAAAAAAACATGTTTGAGAATATTTGTATTATTTTATTATTTAATAAATAAAACAGGAGAATCCAATCTGAAGTAGCTGTTGAAAGAGTGTTTGTTGGCCCACAAGGAGGAATGACATGTGTTGGGATGAATGCCCCTAGTGGTGAAAACCACTAATTAATATCTCAACAGATGCAGGAGGCATCATCCCCATTTTAAGGTCAGAACTCCAGGTGGAGTTTCTAGAGCAAGAGGCTCATTATAGACCTAAGTCTCAGGCAATGCTTTATTAAGCTATTCCCATTAGACAAACAGGAGGTTTGGATGGAAGAGGAAAATTATTTTGTTGATTTGAGAACTGAGTGATAGTTCTGGTTGCCTTCGGTTGTCTTCGTCCTTGTGGTCCAGCAAATAGGCTCAAGGGTTTCAGTATCGGCAAGTTGGTTGTCTGGAAGATTGGTTGGGAGGAACAGCGAACTTCATATTGGATTCAGTTTGTTCCTTTGGTCAGGTTCTACTACTGTTTATTAGTATTATGTATTTGATTCCCTATCTGTTCAAGTAATTAATGTGTAGATTTTATGGTTAATAATGAACCGTGTTTTATATTGTTTTATATTCTGCTAATGATTTTATGGCTGAGATTTATATACATGTTTTTACTATCTACATTCTACTCATTTTATTTCAGATAGAAGTAATGCTTATAAAATTTGAAAGTATCACATTATGTTCATAACTCTATTTTTATTATTTTATTTCAAGTTAATAAATCAGATATTTATACTTAGAAGTTTTATTGTGAGTATTACATGTAAATATCTATCAGATTATAGTAGAATAGTATCTAGGATTTGTATAATTACAAGTATTGCTATATTCCTTATATGGAGTTATTATGATTATTAAGTCATAATATCCAGTTCAATAAACTCATAGAAATAGAGTCATTATACAAGAAAACCTTTATTGCTAATGCTAAGACATAATGTTATCATAAACAAGATTGTTTTAATAAACAAGCAAAACAAACAAACAGAGCCAAGAGTTCGATAGGAGTTCAAGAACAAACAACTTAGTTAAATAGTATTAAAAAGATACAGTAATAATGTATCAACGAAGCCACAATTTTACCTCTGTAGGTATTCATCATTCACAAAAGAGTTGTATAACTCCTAATAACCATTGGCATATGATTTCAAAGGTTAAGAACAGGCCGTAAGGCTTGTTCATACAAGAAAGTAAACTAGGGTAAAAGAGCCATAAGACTCACACGGCTAACAAACCATGATAATAAACACAAATACATCTTTGTAACAAGGTCAAGGTTTAAGCAGAACTGTGAGGTTTGTAAGGGTTTCATGGTTTTATGCGTAGCATATAAACCACTGTAAGTTTTATTTCAAGTAATTATTCCAAGACTTAAGACTGAGTACGAAGTTCATTACCTTCATCAAGTTCAGAACATAGCTATGAGGCTCATGCGAATAGTAAACTAAAATAACAAACGTAAATATATGTATATGAAGTTTATAAACAAGAAATCAAGAATCCATAATGAAGTCTGAGGGCTCTTAAATAAATCGAAATGAGGTTGAACTCTGAAAAGGTTCTTATGTTTATAAATACATTCGATTAATATAACTAGGTTAAAAAGTGTTGCAGATCCATAAGGCTCGTTTGTTTATCAAACCATATCAACAAACGTTAATAAGTGTCATGAGGCCATTCATTGAACAAGGTCGAAGCTTTTAACTAGTAATATCATTATATAAACAAATAGAGTTGAATGGCTTCAAACAGAAAATCATTAACAGGGTTTAAGTGTTGAATGATAACTGCATCATTTCATTCAAGCTGTGGAATCAAATCGTATTTACAAACTCAGAAACAAACTCATTCTTTTACAGAGCCGAATTGCTAGCATTTAATGCACAGAGATGGAATACGAAAGGCTCCACTCTTGTTTTTCTTATTCATAACAAAACTTATGAAAGTGTTTAATCTATCACTACAAAAATTAATGACATAGAGTCAAGCATGTACATTCTGGAAACAGAACTTGGAGTGGGGAGACACCACCGGGTAATTCGTAGTATGGAAATGCCGCGTGCTAGTTCCACTACCAGACCCGAAATTCTCCCTGCAACCAAACATTGAAGACAGTTAGGGTTATGACCAATTCAATTAATTAATAAACACTTAGCTAAGAAGTATTAAAATGGGAAACAAGAGTAGGACTTACCTAGGGTCGCAGATGCCAACATTGCAATGAACCAGAAGTCACCTGTTGCATCTGCACAACGAAAAGGAAGCTAATTTAAAACATGAAAAGAGTACTGTAAAAATATTTGACAAACATATTAACAAGGAGTCGAAACCTTACCTATAATCAGGAGGTTCGTGGACCATGAATTCCCGTGCAGTTGCTCAGCAGGTTGTATCATGATTCAAAATGGTATCTGTGGGTAGAACCACAACCATCGAACCCTTACCTATTAACACTTAAGTATAAATTCATAACTAAACAGGATTCCATTACAGAGTAAGCATGGCTTCAAGCTATGGTTTGAGCGTTGAAGCCACAGAGCCAGCTCTGGGCTCAACCTCTGTTAAACCACGAAACAAAACCTAAACATTAAATTACAGAGTTAAAAACAATAGATAAATGCAACCCACAAGGTTTGCCTTCGTAACACAGTCACAGAGTACTCCATAAGGAGGCTGCGACTTGTATTAAGGCATCTTGCTTGCAAATCACTAAGCATAGATAAGCCATGGTTTCCTGCGCAAAGCTCGGTTCTCAGTGCAATAGCATAACGTTGTACCATGAAACAAAATGCCAAGTTAAACTGCGTCCTTGCTTAAAACCAAATTGCACTGGGCCAATCTAAAGAAGATCTCAATCAATGGTGTGATGACAAGCCACACAGGTCGAGAAGGCTTGTACCAACTCCCTCGTAAATGCCATCACATGGCTTCACCCACCATAGCTGAGTTGTCATCTACCAATAGACCTGCGAGGATCAACAAAGGAGCAAGTATTAACTCCAGTTCGTATATCAATTTAATACAGATATCATACAAGATTTGACACTTAGAAAATGCACCTTAATCATAGCATAATTCGAATCAACCATATGGACGATGCATACATTGGGGATCAACTATAGTTGGGAACCATGTGGAACATAACCAAACATATATCAGATCGTATTTCATATCGGGTTGGTAAAACATTAACCAAACCTATGATCAAATCGTATGAATCATTTCTAATCGTTTCAATGCTATGAATATGACATATCACGTATAACTCTAAGTTCAAGCTTGGGTTAGCATGGCTCGTGAGAGCATGCTTAACCTAGCTCATATAGTTGCAAACCCTTAATATTTATTGGTAAGCTCGAAAGAGCATAGACAAACGACTTGTATAGTTTATGCATGGTCGGGTAGATTCCATATATTAATAGGTAGATATAGTTGTTATACATGGGATTGTTTAAAATACATTAGGTTAATATATATAGTTTATATATATTAACATTTGTCATATCATATGTTTAATCAATATATTTGTAAAATGGAATTATCACGGAACTTTGGCAAAAGCTTGTAAGTTTATAACATGAGCATAGATTGTATATATAGTTATGTACAGGAGTGTACCAATATAAGGAAATAGATATATAGTCACATACATACTATGGTAATTAGTAAGTAAGGAACAAACTGATCACACTTATAAAAAGAGTATGGCATTTGTCATTTATAGTCTTTAATTCGTAACACTTTGGATTATACTTACGAAGCTCTACGAGCATAATTCATGGCGCTTTCATTAATATGAACACATAGAATAAATGACTACAATAGAAAAGACAAGTGTTAACATTAATCATTCTGTATTCGCCAAGCTAAGGCTGGCTCATTTCCGCAAGAAGAACTTTAATAATTATTATGCATGTATAGGACAGAAATACATTTACCTTAGCAATTAATGATGCGGAATCACAACTGCATCCTCTTGGTATTTCATACCTGTGACACATGAAATTATGTCGTCAACATACACATAAAAAAATTGAAAAATTGAGTAAAATGGGGTTGTGACACTTGTTTTTATAAGAACAAGTCTCCATGCTTCATCAAATGGTGCAAAATCCCCTACCACGAGTATCATTCTGAAACTATAATATAGGAATTGTTTACTCTCCATCTATAATGCATCTACTAGTATTCTCATTGATAGCCATAGGGCCCTCATTTCCATCCTTGATGTGCTATCAACATCATTATTGAGAACAGCATGTTCCCCCATGGGTGTGCGCACCATCGCCATCCCATTCATCAATTGAAACCCATGATTTCAACCCCCACATGTCCGAGGAACTTGGTATAACTTGAAAAGATCCCCCTTAGCTTATCATTGTGTAATTGCGCATTTACTCCACTCGGTAAGCATCATCATCTTCCTCGGATCACATTACGATAAAGATTCAAGAAGCTCCCCCATACCTCCATGAGCAGTTCATCTGCAACAATATTCTCCCCCATACCTCCATGAGCACTTCATCTGCAACAATATTCTTTGTATCAACACCCCCGTGAAACAATGATGGGGCCCCCACCCTTAGAAGCAACCAATTCTATTTCAGTTAACCTGCAAACATATACTACATAGCATTGATTCATGGGGCACCCATATTCACATTTTCAACTTAACCCCCACTTCATCATTGGAAAGTGTCCCCCGATCTACTCAAAAACGTAGGGAATCCACCCATCATCAAATCAGTCCCCCGAAACACCCAAAACTATGGGGACCATACCATTATTATTTATGTACAAATAGTTCCCCCATTCACCTCACATTGCGAGAACACCATATTATTTTTGGCATCAACCCATGGTCACCTTTGATCAATGTATTTGAGTCCCCATCTTCCCAGTAGTAATTTTTTTCCAGTTAACATTACCTTCATTTTGAGTCTCCATCAAAGCCCTTTAATTTGCAGTTTGTCTCCGTCTGTTTCAATCTATGTCACTCTGAAAGGAAAGTTGTCATCCCCACTCCACATGTTTACATCGATCAAAGGAAGTTATGATCCCAACGCTTATCAACCAGTCTATGTCAGGTCTGTCCATCCACCAATTGCTTACAATATGATCTCGGTCCTCAGAGTAAGACTCCCATCTTATCATATACTTTAGTTCTCATCCATTTTAAGACACTATATTCTGAGAGTTACAGTAGTTGTAGTTGTACCTTGGGTTTCCTTTCAATCAACACAAGGAAACACCTTGAACTTAGTAGGGAGAGTCATTAGTACTCCCTAACTAAGTGGTTTCTCCTATACTTGACATCAACACATCACCGCATCAGGGGGAAATGTACTTTTGAAGGTAGCATTGTTCACATTTGGAAATCATGGTAGTACTCTATTTGGTATACGGAAGCCCTTAGGAAGATTCACATACCAGTTTGGTCCCCCACCATCGTGGACTTATCATGGTCACTAGCAATTTTTCTTCTTCAGCACTCAACAACAGTTCCTGGCTCATTCACTCAAACATGGATTGGATCCACCTTCATCTGTGTCCCAACAGTATAGTAGAGTTGACCCCATGGTCCTCTCTCATTGTAACCACTTTGACAACATTTCACGAGCATGTGTATGCCCGCCTCGTTTCTATAAGAAAACATATTGTACTACATCTCCAAGGGTCGTAACCAACAATCTTCCCCAATGGGAGAACCCTATTTGTACACATATGATTTTTCCTACAGAACAGGAGAGAAACAATAGAAAACATGATGCATTATCGGCTCTACAGTACCCTCTGAACCTCATACATCAGGGGGCATATGTTAATTCCTAAAAATCTCACACATGTGACATTTCATCAATTCTTCCAGTAAGGCATCATCAGCATAAAGAATGCATCTCACCACATGCATCCTCAATATATACAAAATACAGCATGAGTCCATAAGTACCAAGAAATAGTCAAAAGAAAGGGTAGAACAGGTAATACAATTTTAACCTGCCCTATAGCGTAGGTTATCTGAACAATGCCTGCACTACACCCGTGCATCTATTGCTTCAATAGTCACGCTACTGTCAAAACGGAAATACCACTAATTTCCTGCGGTGCATTGAAGGCTCAAACCTCTTCAAGGATCTAAATTCGGCTCCTAACACACTTGGTGGCATTAACCAGGCCCCCTTGTGTACCTTGGAACTAGTTCATGGAGAAGGTGAGTTTACATTTGGATCTAGTTGTTTGTTTTCCACCTCTTGGCCTATAAAAGGAAGACATTGGCATGCATTTTGTAGAGAGAAATCGAGAGCAAGGTTATGTTGTTGGATTTGAGTTGGAGCTTCCTCATAGCCCACCACTTCCTATCATTGTGAGCATTCTCAAGCTCCCTTGCCACCTTCCATCAAAGAGGCAAGAGTTTCTCTCCATTGTTCTACCATCTACTTAGCATTTAGTTTGTACAAGAAGGGCCTTCCTAAGAGATATTGTTGGATTCCCTTGAATCCCACGCCTCCTAGGTGTTGTACAGTTATACCATTGGGAAATATAAAAGTGGTTTAGCATACCTTGGGTCGTTATTGGAGTTTGAATTCTCCCCCCATCTCTTTTATTTTGTACTTTTCCATATTTCTTTTATTGCATGTGAACTACACTAACAATCTCTTGCAGGATCACTTGGAGGAATACCAACCACACCAACGCAGGGGCTCCAAGGACCGAGGCCTTGCTGCAACCTACAAGGATTAGCCCCTTACCAAGTGGAAGAGTGAACTTATGCAATTTTTTCCACAACAACTTCCTCAAACATACTCTATATTATACATTTCCTTCTGATTTCTTCACATGCACATTTTCAGCCATTGCTTCCAATGGAATCTAGACAAACTACTTCAACTACATTTTTTGAAAGAATAGATACTTCTATTCAAACTCATATAGATGTTTGTAGAGAAAACCCTGAACTTAAGCTAGAAGCCAATAACATAACCAAAAACATCCTTGCTCAACTTCCTACTCAATGAGGCCATGCAACTAGATATAAAAGAGTCTCCATAAAAAAGGTACATGTTCAAAGAATAAAGTCAAAAATGACAAAAGAACAAAACATCCAATTGCAGCAATTTCAACAAGTACCTAAGAAAGCACTGGAAACTAGTTCCTTCAAAATTCCCAAAAAGGACATTTACAAGATTACTTCATCTAAAACAAGAAATATGAAAACAACAATCCTTTCCATCTGAAAGAAAAAATAATATTGCAAAAACAATCAAAGCGGTTTAATCATATTTGGAGTCAATTAAAGACAATCTGACTCATGCATGTGTTATCTATGAATATATGCAATTCCAAAAACATATGCATGTCATTGATAGTAGCATGGTATTGAATTTCACATATTTAACAGTTGGAAATCAAGGATAATTTTAGGGGTGAAATTTAGCCCATGGGCCATTTTTCCATTTTTTTTTCCAAAAGAAGATTCGCCAATTTGCATTTTTTGAAGCCCTATTTTGCCCAATTTTGATGGGGTAAACTTTTTTCACTCTAAAAATCGCCAAATTATTATATAAACTATATAAAATCCTTAGAAATTGAAATAATTCTAGAAAAATATCACCAAACATTTTATAGTTGACATTTTAAGAATTGATAAGATTCGCAAAGGTTTATACACTTTTAAATAAGTATGGGTCCTTAAAATTATCCCTGTAGTGGAAATCAATCCAAAGTCATCCACATCGATAATGAAATTTGCAAAATTTGCAAAAAAGTTCTTTGCAATAAAAAAATTGCCTACCTATGCAACACCCTCACAAATTCAATGTAATAAGAAACTAGAAGATGTCTCAACCTTAACACCTTTAGAATAAAGGATAATGTCGCCAAGGATTGTGTTTTCACAAATAAGGGAGCTTGGATACAAAAAGGCACAAATTGCACTTACTAGTATAGTCATAAATAATCCTACAAATTTGGATAAAGTTCAAATTTACTAGAAGCTTAGTTGACTCAATGACAACTGTAGTAATGTTAAAAAGAAAATTGAAATACAAGAATTCCTCTTTATCTTGTAATGTTCAACAAAGAATTGTCACGATTTCTCTCAATGAATTATGCAACACTTCACTTTATAGAGCCAAAGGTTTTGTGGTTGATAATGAATGGGAAGATATTTTCAACATAAGCATTGAAAGATGCATTCATGTTTAATTGAACACAGAACAGTTGGACACTATTGACAAAGATGAATATCTGGGACTTGTCTTTGAAACAATACTACATTGGTATGGACAAGCTCACCTAATATATGGCTTGGACAATCGAATCATACAAATTGTACCTTCCAAGGATTCCAATCATTGGGCATTTTTCAAGACAAGTTTTTTGCAGAACTAAATTTTCCTACACTATTTTGTGGATCTTATTGACCATATGACATTACAAATTGACTTTATTATCAAAAAATATCACAATGAGAACTTGTATACATTGTTTAATACTTTGCAACACATATTACAAATATTTTCTTCAAATCAATCTAAATTCTTATAAACTGAGTTTCAAGTTCAACTTGGATATCTATTCGCAAGGGATAGCTAAAGGAAGAAGCTTCCTTGCAAAAGATGTGAAGTATAAAGACAACCTTGAAAACGTTGAAGAATGTAACTTCGGAAGATATTCTTATTTGTATTATTTGTATTGTACACCATACGGGGATTATTATTGATGTAATTTACTATGTAAAAGTCATCGAAAGAGTCAATGTAAACCCTAATTGTTAGGTCTGCCTGGAAAGATCTAGAAAGGAATATTTTATTGTAAAGTGCACAGGTCGCCCCAGTTAGGTGAGTCAAGCTGACCTAATTAGTAAAAAGTTCAGGTGTTTTGTTTAATATTGAATAGGAGGCTTGCCCTACTCATTTGTACACTTCACTCGCTCATCTAATTCACATGAGTAAAGAGAGGGATTCGTTCAAAGTAGCTACTTTTGGAGTCTTCTTGTTTTGGTTCTTTTTTACGAGGGATATTATTGTACATTCTGCAGAATATATATAGAAAAAGTTTGTTGGGTTTTTCTGCCCTGAGAGGGTTTTCCCAGGATAAATTTGTTGTGTACTATTGTTCATGATGTGCGTGTTTATCTTTTAGTGATCCTTACGGTTATTGCACTTAAAACTCTAACATGGTATTAGATCTATCCTGAAAGAGAACATTGTGAAATTGATGCAACTACAGAACTAGGGTTTCCTTTTACAGAAACTAGTCATATTGGAATTTTCAATATAAATAATTTTTGGCGAAGGATCGGGATCTGAAACTCGGACATGCCAAATATGAAATTTTGATTTACCTTGCGTGCGACTTTTAGCCTCATATTTGTTGTAGTTTAGGAGATATGATCCATGCAAATTAGGGTTCCAACCTCCTCCGGAATTTGATTTTAACCAAGTGACCTAGGGATAAATGTTATATATCGGTCTAGGAACATCCAAATAGAATTTCGTAAGATGTTACAGAAAGGGAACATAATGTAGTTTCTTTGGTGAGAATTTTAGAACCAGAATTTGAAACCGTGACACATGGAAGTCTGTAAAAGTTTGTTATACTGAAACATTCCATAAACAAGGAACCTTGGTAAACTTAGCATAAGTCTCACTTAGTGGATCCAATACTATGCTAACTTTTGGGGTTGGATAGAGGACATATAAGAATATATCAAAATGAAGTTTCAGAACCTGAGGAGCATAGATTTATGAGATACATTAGAATTAAGACCGGACAAATATGCAGTAGAAATTGAAGAAACTATGGCATCAAATATTTTGCAGTTTTGTCCATAGATTTGGGAAAAGGAGTACATTGATCATATCAGCTTGGGGAGGCGTATATTTTCCTCCAATTAGTTCTGCAAGATCCTGAATTTGAAAAATTAGGATTTCTCTGACAAACCCTAGGATCACCTACAGCCAGATCTCAGAAGTCAGCCTTTGGTTGGAGCATCTCATTTGGCAAGTTATTCTCTATATATTTCCATTTGACATTCTCATTTATCAATTTTATCAAGATGACAAATCATAGCAAGCTTGAAGATAAGCTTGAAGGGGCGGAGAACTTCTGAGCATAGAAGTATAGGGTGATGCTCATCCTAGAAGAACATGAATTGGACAAGCATGTCTTAGAAGTAGTTACAGAGCCATAGGGAGATGCAAAGAAGGAAAAGAACAAGAAGAATCTTATCAAAGCTAAGAGGATCATAGCTGATTCCATCAAGGATCACTTGATTCCACACATCTCTTCTCTGAAGACTCCAAAAGATATGTTTTGAAGGGTCTATAGGAAGATGACCTTGAGGACTCAACTCAAGGCTATGAAGATGCAAAACAATGAAAGTATATAATCCTAATTCACAAGGGTTTCCAACATCAGAGATCAGTTAAGTGCAACTGGAGATGAAGTAAATGCAGAACTAGTGATGACTACCATAAATGGTCTTCCAAGATCATGGGAATTCATATATTCAAGGAATATGCTCAAGGAAGAAACATATTTTGTTCAGAGCACTCTTGGAATCTTTCACTCAAGAAGAAGCTAGGATCGCTTCCAGAGAAGAAAATCTAGGAGATGAAGAAAATCAAGCCTTGGAAACTCATACCAAGAGAGTAAAGAGAGAATATCATCATCACAAGAAATCATACGAAGCTAGGAAGATTCCTCTAGTGATGAGGAATATGTACTTTAATCCAAACCAGGAAGATGGAAGAACCTCTTATCCATTTCAGCATCGGATAAGAAGGTATGCATTTGTGAATAGTTAGTAAGAAAGGAACAGCTCCTCAGAATCAGATGATGGAGTGGAGCACGCTGTTGTAGTCCCAAGGAGACTATGATCAAGAGAGATCCTACCAAACAAACAAATATAAGTATTTGAATTGTGATTTCTTGTATTGTCCAGATGTGTACATATTTATGTTCCTAGATTTAGGATGTGTATTATGCATGTTAATGTTTGCATTGATGGACAATATACTACTAATATGCATGCGATGGTTAAGTGTCCTATGATGCTATACAACATTCCATTGCTACTTATCTAGAATGAAACCTCTTTGCTGACATGTTGGGAGTAGTGCACGCTCTTAATCATGTTCTGTTAGAAATTTATCATATGAATGTGGGATATGGATGAATGTTGTGTTGAAGCATTGGCTAAGATAGTTGCATGACTATGTGGCCTATGTCTTTATGCATAAGAATTTGTTTTGAAAATTATGAAATATTTCTAATCATGAAACTAAATTTGACTTGTAGAAAAGATCATGTACCATCACCTACAAGAGAATAATGATGAGATTTGTTCCGAAGAACAAGTAACGACGGTTCAACTATAACATTCAAGAAAATTTACGAAATCAAGAATACTACAGAAGTACAAAGCGAGGGTTATCTCAAATAGAGGGAGTCAACCATGATGAGATGTTGCTCTAGTGGCCAGACACACTTCCTCATTGATGGACATTACACTAGATAGATGGTGTAATCAAAGTAGAAGTGTATATCGAGCAATCTCCAGGATTCAAGACTCTCTACAGAGAACCACATGTGCATAGATTGAAGAAGGCTTTGTACGGGCTCCGAAGGAACCCATGGGATAGCATGAGGATATTGAGGATCACCTAGAGTGATGAGATATCAACCTTTGCTACAGGGTTGAGGATAAGAATCTCATAGGTGGGTGCAAGAGAGAACTTGCAACAAAGTTCGAAATCTTGGTATCCAGTGACCTAGAAATATGACATAGATTGATACACATAAGATCACCAGAAGAGAAGGATACCAGTCACTCCAGTGCATAATGTCTCGATGCAGAGGATACAATATGTAGAGGGAGGATAGTTTTGAGTTACAGAGGGAGCAGGAAATCTCCGCTTCAGAGGGAGTGAGTACAACACAGATTGAGAGACATTATCACTTAGATTCTATCTATGGAAAAGTTTGTTTGCCCCAGTATCTCAAGGATATGCTTAGAGTGATACTTGATGTCTCCCCTCACGAAGAGGAAGTATATGTGGTGCAGTTTGAGATAGGTACCCATAACATGATACGATAAACTATATAGATTTCTGAAAATCTTGGGCTTTACCAAGAGTAAAGCAAACCCCAACCTTTACTACAAGGTTGAGCAAGGAAATCATGTGATTCTAATGTTGTATGTAGATCACTTTTTTTTTACAGGTAAAGAGAAGTTCATAGCAGAAACGAAGAGGAAGCTTGCCGCAGAATATGAGATGAAAGACCTCGGTATGATGCATTATTTTTTAAAGTCTTGAGGTGTGGCAGAATCCAAAGGAAATTTTCCTAGATCAAGGAAAATATGTTTTTGAAATCCTAAAGATATTTGGGATGTCGGATTGTAAGGCCATGCCTACTCCGATGGTGACAAACTTGAAGCTCTTGAATGATGCTTCATCAGATACAATGGATGTTACATTGTATAGACATATTATTGGTTTGTTGATGTATTTAACAAATACAAGACCAGATATATGTTTTTTTGTGAACACCTTGAGTTAGTATATGGTGGAGCCTAGACATGTTCACCTGGTTGCAGCAAAACATGTGATGAGGTACCTAAAGGGTATGTTGGATTATGGACTCAGATATGTATCAGACATTGAGTTCAGATTGCATGGTTATACAGACTCATATTGGGAGGGAAGTGTTGAAGACAGAAAGAGCACTTCATGATCAAGTATGATCTCATGCCTCAATAGAAATCAGAGCAGTGTTGCTCTCAGTACGACGGAAGCTAAATACTTCGCAGCATGTTCAGATTGTAGCAAAGCAGTTTGGATTCGAAAGATGTTGGCATGATTGTTTGATACATAGATAGATGTGACTGATATCCTTTGCGATAATCAAAGTTGTATCAAGATGTCAAAGAACTGGTATTTCATGATAGATCGAAACATATTGAAATCAATTATCACTATATCTGGGACATGGTGCAGAAAGGACCTATAAAGCTCAAGTATGTTCCTACAGAGGAACAAGTTGTTGATGTATTGACTAATCCTATGTCTCGTGTAAAGTTTGAATAATTTTGAGACAAGATTGGTGTAGTCCAAAAGGACCTCCCTTGAAAGAGGAAATGATGATGATGGGTCCGAAAGGACCTCCCTCGAAAGAGGGAGTAGTTCCCTGGAGCCTTGGTGTGGCAGCTCAGTCTAGGATTGGTATGTCATTCTGACAAGTCCTTTTTTATCTGAAAGGATTGGTATGTCAGTCTAGCAAGGCATGTTTGATCCTATGGAGATTGGTATGTATGTATAGGATTGTTTGGTCCAAAAGGATTAGTAATTTAGAAAAGGCTTGTTTGGTCCCCAAGTAGATTGGTATGTCTGACTAGGCTTGTTTGGTCCAAAAGGATTAGTAAGTCAGCATCATCTACCAGAGTGCTCACCATAGTGCAGATTCCATATGTATGATGATGATGATGTTGTTCCAGAAGTTACATACTGATGATGATGTTGTGGTTCCAACATTTACAAGTGGATGATCATGATGTTGTTCCAACATTTACATGTTGATGATGATGATCCAACATTTACATGCTGATGATGATGTTGTTGTTCCAACATTTACATGTTGATGATGATCATTTTGTTCCATTATTTATATACTGATTTTTATGTTGTTGTTGATTCCAGTATTTATGTACTGATGATTAATGATATTGTTATTCCAATATTCACACATTGATGATGATGATGATGATGATGTTCTAGTATTTATATATTGATGTTGATGTTGTTGTTGATTCTAGTATTTATGTATTGATGATTGATGATGTTGTTGATGTTGTTCTTCCAATATTTACATATTGATGATGATGATGATGATGTTGTTCCAGTATTTACATAATTATGATGATGTTGATGTTGTTGTTCCAGTATTCACATACTGATGATGATGATGACGATGTTCCAATATTCATATGTTGATGATGTCCCAGCAATTCCTTGCTGATGATGACGATGATGATGTTGATGATGTCCCAGCAGTTCCTTGTTGATGATGATGTTGATGATGTACCAGCATTTATGTGTTGATGACGATGTTGATGATGATTATCTAGCAGTTCTATATTGATTATGATGATGATGCTCCAAATATATGATGTTGTTTCAAAAATTCTTATGACATATAGATTCAGAGATGCAGATGTCAATAGTTTGTTTACAAGAAGTGAGGTAGCTGGAAGATGACGGTGATGATGACTTAAGAATACCTTCCTTGTTAAGAGGAAGTGTTGAAGAATGTAACTTCGAAAGATATTCTTATTTGTATTACTTGTATTGTACACCCTACTGGGATTATTATTGATGTAATTGATTTTATAATAGTCATTAAAAGAGTCAATGTAAACCCTAACTATTAGGTCGGCCTGGAAATATCTAGAAAATAATATTTTATTATAAAGTGTACAGGTCAGCCCAGTTAGGTGAGTCAAGCCAACCTAATTAGTAAAAAGGTCAAGTGTTTTGTTTAGTATAAATAGGAGGCTTTCCCTCCTCATTTGTACACTTCACTCACTCAGCTAATTTACATGAGTAGAGAGAGGGAGTTGTTCAGAGTAGCTGCTTTTGGACTCTTCTTGTTTTGAGTCTTTGCACGAGGGATAATATTGTACATTCTGTAGAATCTATATAGAAGAATTTTGTTGGGTTTTTCGGCTTCGAGAGGGTTTTCCTAGGATAAATTTGTTGTGTACTATTGTTCATGTTGTGTTTTTTTATCTTTCAATGATCCTTATGGTTATTGCACTTAAAATTCTAACATAAAAGGTATTGAAATCCCCAATTGCATATCACTCTCTCAAAAGCATATGCACATTACCTAACTATTTTGAAAACATAAGAAAATATGTTTATGCAATGATATGACAACTTGGGCCCCCGACATTCTTTGCGGCTTTTACTCGTGTTGAGCATATTTGGAAACCATTGTACCATGCATTGCAAGAAACTAGAAACAAGTCTTTTATACAAACTTGGAAATACTATTTCTGAAGAAATTATTGAATCATTGACCAGAATGCATCACATCATTTGTAGCTGCTACTATAGACATAGAATAGCAGCATTAAGAAATTTAATTTCAAGCAATAGTTAACTATCAGTGGAGAAGTAGAAGATTACTTCTTCATTATTGAATTCCAAAGTAGAGGAAATGAATATGAAAATGGGCTACTTTGGATCCAATGCATCATATTATTGACAATATTATAACCATGAAATTATGTCATTTGTTGGTGATCTGATTAAGATGAAAACTCATCATCACATACGACACTACAAAAAATACAATGAACATTCCAATTGTATATTTAATTTTCCACTTCCTCCGATGGAAAAAACTACTATTTTGCTTCCTTTTGAGGATGATGACAACAGAAATACTGAAAAGGAAAAAGAAATATTTTTCCTTTGATATCACAAAACCTATCCTAAAAGCATGTCCTTTGACACACTCTTATCTGACCCCAAAGTGACTAGAGATGAGTACATTCTTATCTTGCACCCTTCTCTTTTCTACCCTACTTTGTTGTTAAAGAGAGACCCATCTTATGTATGGATTAATGCATTTTACAAACAAATTCCAATCCTATGGCATGCAAATATACTAATGCACAATTTATCTTGGATGCTTATGCTGTAGCTAAATACTATATCTCTTACATTACAAAAATGGATCGCATCATGACCATTGCTTTCAAGAAAACCATAGAACGATGTCTATCTAGAAATGATGAAAAAGTTGAACCCATCCACAAACTTGGAACTGCATTTCTTAACATGAAAAAAATATCTAGCCAAAAAAATGTTTGTCTTCTCATTGTTATTATACTCAAGTTCTAGAAAAACAATATTCATTAACATTGCACCATTAAATAAAAGAGCATTTGTCTTTAAAAAAACACAAACTCTTGGAACAAGAACCTGATGATTCTAAAGATATTATGTGTGCTTCAATTGTTGAAAAGTATATTGCGATACCTCTTGAACTTGAACATATATGTTTAGTAGAATATGCCTCTTGGTACTCATGTTCAAATTCAAATCTCAAGAGAATAAAATGTCCATGTGTCATACGATACATTCGTTACAATGAAAAAAAATATTCAGAGGATGTTTTAAGAGAAAAAATGATGTTATTTGTCCCATATAGAGAAACTGAAAACATTCTAAAAGGAAAATGTAAAACATGGTATGAACCATACTTATCCCAAAAACTGCTAATAGATTCAATTGAACAAAATTTTATAGCTAAAACAAAAACAGCATGGCCTGACATTGACATAGCCTCTAAAATAGTTACATCTAGAGATGAACAGATAATTGTAATTGAAGCCTATCCAAAACATCAATCCCATAGACATGTACTCAAAAATATGACATGAAGAATATATGATCCACAAAATGATCTCTATAAAACTTAAAACTAGATCTACTATTGCAATTCAATCGATTAGACAACCATTTTTTTAAGCACAAAATATTATAATGGAAATAGAAAAAAACTTAGCAAGCAGCAAGAAAGAATAACAAAATAAATCTTAATGAGAAAAAAAAAACTCAACCACACCGATTCATTTATTTTTAATTGGAGGAGCAGGAATAGGAAAGACATTTTCGAAAAAAGTGATTTACCATGGTTTGCTATGATTCTACAACAAAGATTTCCACAGCGGCCTTGTAAATAAAAAGGAATAATAGTTTCATTTACTGGAAAAGTTGCATACAATGCAAGTGGCATTACTATACATTCAACTTTTCACCTCCCTTTGAAACTAACAAGCATGCTTTCATTGAGATCTAGTGCATTAGATATATTGACTAAAGAATATGAACAAATTTTATTATTGCTTAGATGAAGCATTGTTGATAGGTTCTTGAATGCTATGCAACATTGATAAAAAGGCTATGAGAAATTTTGCACACTCTAACAACACTTTTCGAAAATCTTGATTTCATATTTTGAGGTGACCTTTGTTAAGCACAAACTGTACAAGATTCTTGGATTTTTGAACAACCAAGTTTCCACAACGTCAAATGTTTTGAGCTCAAAGAAGTGATGATACAAGAGGACAAAGTTTTCATATCCATTTTGAATAGAATTAGAACATGTTCCCAAACAAACTATGGCATTGACTACCTGAACAAACATTGTTATAGATGCCCACCAAATGATCCAAGATTTATGTACCTTTTTCACAAAAACAAAGATGTTGAAGAACATAAACATATACATTAAAATCATTGTAGCTCTTGTGCAATAAAAAACGTATACATTAAAATCATTTGACAAAAAAATAGATACAATGGAAGCAAATACTTATGGAGACAAAAAAATGAAGTTGGCTTCTATAATTGTCCTCAAACGAAATATGCTTGTATAATAAATTGGAGGCAATTATGTCATTGAAAATGGTCTTGTAAATGCAGAAGGTATTTTTAAACATTACACAAAAGACAAAATTTACATAGTGTGGATCAAATTTGCATCACCATCAATTAGCTCAATGCAATGAGAT
This sequence comes from Larix kaempferi, assembly GCA_027924585.1. Lineage (NCBI taxonomy): Eukaryota > Viridiplantae > Streptophyta > Pinopsida > Pinales > Pinaceae > Larix > Larix kaempferi. The sequence goes on from BSBM01000556.1 coordinate 9,784,991, forward strand.
GTTCCTCTCCACCTATTCACACCTTGAATTCCCCATAATTTGATACCTATCACAAGAATCCATAGACAAATTACATCAACAGATAAGACCCCTTTTTCTCAATACCAGTTCCCTATCAAATGGCATGTGCATGAACAATACGTAGATCGAAGGGACTTCCAATGGATAGGCTGGAATTTGATCCAAAAGAGGTTAAACAACATGGATTTTTCTAGAATACATTATCTCGTGTACTTAGAAGTATCTAATCATTGTATCTCTTAAGCAAATTAAAACAATCAAACTTCTTTATTTTTCAAAATGTTGCTACTGAAATAGAGAGACTTGAAAAATATATCCCCTTGCAATTTGAATATGGGTTGCATTCAATGCCAAAATAAGGCTAATTTCTCATATCCTCATTGAACACACAAAGCCTGTCATTGCATATTGAAAATATTGTCGCTGACTATGAACTAATGAAAAGTGATATATTATGTCTAGAAGAAATATAGAAAAATTCAATACCAAAAGAAAGTCTACTTGCATAAAAATGTTGTTTTTTATCCATGTTACACAATCATGGAATTCTCACATGTTACAAAAAGAACATAGTGATTGATAAAGTCAACAATTACACAACAAATCATATTGAATCAATGATCACCCAATTTCAATTCATAAATCTATTCTCAAGCTAGAAAATATTTACGTTGCACCACATACAATGCTTCAAGAGATTGTTTTCTTTGTGCACAACATGCTAAAAGACATCCATCAAAATGAGCATATTGTAATTGTTGGTGATGTGAACTTTGAAATGTTCCAAAGTAACAATACACAGAAGAAGAAGAAAATTGTTCATTTATGGAAAGTCGTCACATCAAATTGCACACAACAAAAGCAATAAGATATAATGGCTCTATGTTTGATCATTTATGGACAACTTTTCCAAGAGATATTATCACCTTTAATATTTTTGAAGCCTAATGAACAAATCATAACTCCATTTTTCTTTCAATCCTTTGAAAATATTTACAAACATTTATACCTAATGCCAATTCCATACTTGCATATACTTTTATAACTGTAACCAATCAAATTGTTCTAAGCTAAATATACCATATTGAATTCATGTCTATCTACATATATGTGCATGATGCAAATGTTTCACAATTGACTCCATCCTTGCTTTCAATAAAAAAAGAAAAAAAAAAACCTTTCCTTTTGAAAGAATAGAATGCAAATTTTGTTGCCATTGATATTTGGATACATAAATACATTTTAATTCACTATTGCACATTGCATCAAGCCAATAACAAATATATTGACAACCATAATGTTCATTGAGAGTTGAAATAGTGGGAGCAAGTTTACAATGTAACTTGTAACTTGTAACTTGACTATACCTTGTTGCAAAACAATTCATCACAAGCCAACTATGTTGTTCATAGATTTTTCACCCATTTACAATAAGAAATGCATATTATGACTATTTTTTTAAATATTTAAGAACTTCATCATTGCTACCATTAATATACGTATTGGCAACTAGAGACTAGGATGGTACTCACGTGACACGGGGTCCAGGGATCCAATCCCGGGTTTTGGTATATGGAGATTATGCAAGGATTCGGCCTCTCTTATTATAAACCACCTCAATTGGAAAGCTGAGAATGGTGAAAACATTGATCGATGGAATGATAATTATGCTATTCAAATTTCAGCTAAAGTTCTTAATCAAGTTTCTGAGTTAAAGGAATGGTTGAGTTCGAGAGAAATATAACCCTCAAAGATATTTCCCTTTGGGATCCTTCCATAGGAGATTAGAATGGTTGGAAATTAGAAGGGATCCCCCAGTGCTCCAAGAATAGCAATTAAAAAAATTTCCTCTATCAAAGGTTCTGCTCCAATTAATTTGCACTCAAAGGATTCCCGAGAATGGAATTGGAATACTGGGGGTTATCAAGTAAAATTGGGCTACCAGCAAAATTGGGCTACCAAAAACTACTTGACTCATCTTCTAATCCTCCCTCTTCATCTTTGAGGAAGACTATTTGGAAACTACTTAAAAACTACTTAACTCATCTTCTAATCCTCCCTCTTCATCTTTGTGGAAGACTATTTGGAAACTACTTGACTCATCTTCTAATCCTCCCTATTCATCTTTGTGGAAGACTATTTGGAATCCAGATGGCTTACCAAAAGTGAATGTTTTTTTGTTGGAGTGTGGTCCATGGGAAATTTTTAACTGGTGACAACTTACAAAAGAAAGGCATTCAAGGTCCATTGTGGTGCATCCTATGTAAAAGATTCGAAGGATCTGTCAAACATTTATTCCAAGAATGTCAATTTTCTCTAGATGTTTAGCGCTACACTTATGGATTGATTGGTGTTAACCCTCGTCTCCCTTCCCCATGGAAATCCATGTTCAACTTTTGGAAATGTATTCTTTCGAGTCCCCTCTAGTCCAAAGTTCTCATAAAGCGTTTCGGCATAGCTCTTCCAAAATATCCATGTTGAAAAATATGATTGGCACGTAATAGAGCTGTGTTCAATTATGAATGTCTCTCCCCCTCTATGTGGATTTTTAAGCCCAAATCATTCTTTCTAAAGCCCTTTCATCTCAAGGTTTTCCTCCTTAAAATTTTAATTAGCTCAGTGATTATGAGAAGCATTGGATTTCAAGGATAAAAGAACATGTTACCAATCATTCCATAGTCCACAGACCCCTTCAAGACAGGTCCTGGAAATTATGTATGTCTTTGAAGTATTTGTCTTCTTGGCTTTAACATCAATAGGTTTTGATTATTTTATTTAATGGTGCTTCCAAAGGAAATCCAGTGAAAGCTGGAGCAGGAGGGTTGATTCTCTTCCCTGATAAATCAATTGAAAATTACACCTAAGTCTTGGTCATGCCAGAAACAATCAAGCAAAGAAATTGTCTCTGTGGTAGGGGCTTATCCTTCTCGAGAAAAAAGGTATTAGAATAGCTTAAGTGATTGAGGATTCTCCCCTCACAATTTCCAAACTCTGGCCAATTCAACAAGGGAAAATAGAAACTTCACAAGATCTAATAAGCAAAATCTTTCACCTAAGTACCTGGTTTTCCTCCTTATCATTTTTCCATGTTCTACGTGAACTTAATAATGAGGTTGATATCCAAGCCCACAAAGGAGTTTTTCTAGATTATGGAAGTTTGTCTTTTCAAATGGGGACTCTGAAATTATTTACCGTCCATGAAGCAAAATGCCTTTAGGTATCAAATGGAAGGACTGTCACAGTATCTGGATTTCATGAGAAAAAAAGAAGGAAATTTTTTTGAAGATTTAGGTGATCAACCATTGCATAAATCAAGCTCTTTCCAGGCTAGTTGTCTATGTTCTACAAGTGTATTTTACTTAGCTCCTCTTTCTGTTGGGTGTATAGCAGTAGATTCAGTATAAATATGATTAGGAAGTCCATTAAGAGAAGAAAGCAATGCCTCCCTGGCAGGTTGATTGTAAGACTGAAAGTTCTTTTCTTTTGGAATTTCTCTTTTGCTGAGTTGACTCAACCTTTTAATCAATACAAATTTATTTGTCTCTGTTAAAAGAAATTATATATTTTTATATATTTATTTATATAAAAAAATATTCCTTTAGAATATAAATTATTTGTTATGAGAAATATGTAACCCACAAAGAATTAATTCTTTTTAATATAAATCTTTTTTCCAAGAAAAAAAAGTACTTTCCATTAGAGAAATAAGGAAAATACAATCCTGAGGTGACCATCACAAATAAGAGAGAAGTATAAACTTCACAATTCATCCTAAAAATTTAGCATACTTGTCTTGCCACTTTACTACCATCTTTATTGATTTTCTACTAAAAATTAGGCTATAGGTCTATTACTCATGACGAGACTAGATTTTTGTTTATGTACTCATCTTGAAACAAACTGCCAATATCTAAATTGATTACCGACTTAGACAGTGTATCACTTATGTATTAAATTCTCAATATATATGGGAAAAAGTAAGATGGTGAAAAAATTGTCGCATTTTATGTAGAAGCTTTGCTAAGTTGTAGATACCAGCATCCTATACCTGTAACTCATTTTTCATCCAACTTATGGTTAACATTAATTCACCAAAAACTTGTAATGATCTCACATTTACTTCTAATTATAGCTAAACTAGATCAAATAAGTCTAAGAAGTTAGCAAAGCTATTCAAGCCTAATTCAAGGGTCGCTCTTCCATCATAGTAATGAGAATTATCCAAAAATAAGAGAAATCCAATACCACAAGATCAGTCTGCGGTCATGCACCATTGAAGAAACACCAGGCTCTACAATTGTCAATATTTAGAGGGTTGATCACACAACCTGAAGTGTCATGTGGCAATCTGATATAGTTCGATAGAGTGCAAGTATTTGACCTATTGTAATGTAAGGGGGTGACTTTATCATCAAAAAAAGTCGAATTCCTCGAGATCCAAATCCCCTAGCAAAGTCAGCATAAGGAGAGAGAGAAATGGTTTCAGCTCTCTTCTTATGAAAAAATGAGCAAAACAAGATTCCACTAACTCTAATTTTGAAAGACCGTGTAGCTTCAAAACCTATGCAATCTCAAACCAAACCTACTTCATCGGAGGAAACGTTGTTTATTGTATTCTACGTATGAATTGCAAAGCATAAAATTTATAGGCCCACTTCTTCTTTGACACTACAATCTATCTCGAGTTTGAACTCTTTTTTTTAGCACCATCCAGAAGAATAGTGCACTTTTTGGAGGGGCTCTGATCCCCCAAATGTTCCTCCACCACCATGAATCCTCACTACAAGGGACCTCCAGAATAACCAAGTATCCCAAACATGCATAGTATTATCCCCTAGACTTTTGAAACCACAAAGTAACTCATCCACGCCATCAATGAGTCAGATGTGAGCCTTTTGAATTTACCTTACAAAGGCTCTCTAGCAATCTACCCAAAATTCAACAAGGTTGAGTTCCTCCGGATAAATATAGCCCTGCCTCCAAAGACTAGTATGAGAAACACTCAAATCGATTAAGGTTCCATAGCCCTCTTTCCTAAAATACCTGATTAATTCATCTGGTAGATGTAGATCCCTACCTCCCCCCATTATAATGTCCGAACCAATTCAAACATGCAAACCTGATCCCACCTTCCGTGACAAATAATTTCTTATAACTGGGAAATCCAATGTGAGTTCCTTCCATTGATTAGATGTTATATGTGTTTTCTTAATCTTGATTCTGATCCAATCAATGTAATTCTTGGTCTTGATATATTTTTCCTCCAATGTATGGCTCTAGAGTCCTTTCTTTGTGAGGAAATTCCATAGTGAGTTACCTACAAGAACCCAGTTGAAAGTATATATATTTATTATCCCCACCCTCCCCAACCTTTGGATAGGGATATGTGCCTCCATTGAACTAGGTGAGATCCTTGATAATCAATGCATCCTTTCCAAAGAAAATTGAAGCATATTTTCCTAATACAGTCTAGTGTGTTGTGAGGAATAGAGTCCAACATATGCCAATAGACCGGTATAGATTCCATTATTGATTTCTTCAGCACAAGTCAACCCCCTCATGACAACCACCTATTACACTAGTTCAAAACTCTTTTTTCCACTCTACTTATGAGCCAATTCTAATCCTCACAACCAAACTTATTTGGTTTGATAATGTACCCAATAAACTTTACTCCAGAATCCATGGTAGAAACCTCAAAAGGGAACAAAGCATGAAAAGTGTACCATCTAATATCAATCATATCCTTGAGATACAACACAATCTTGTACCTATATCCTAGCAAAATAGGTCTAGGATAACCGTATATTTCTTCCCTTCCTGCTCTGAAATTGCACTAGATAATAAAATATCATCTACAAACAATAGATGTGTTAACATTACCTATGAGCTGAAATTGATCCCTTTCACATTGTGTTGACACCGCACATCATGGATATCCTTGCTCAAACCTTCCACCAATAAGAGAAATAGATACTGGGAAAGAGGAAATAAAATTGACCCTAATCCATTTATGAGAACAACAAAAGACAAAGAAGTTACACACCCCATAATCCAATGAGCCAAATCCAAATTGAAACCAACATGAAGTAGGAGTAGATGTAAGTAGCACTAGGACACTTGATTTTAGGCCTTATAAAGCTCTATCTTTATAACCACCATTGGAAGTTTTCTCAATTTGATGGAGTGTATACTCTCTTGAGCCGAATCGATCACGTCATGTTTAACATGACCATTTAAAAAACCAAACTGTTTTGGAGAGTTGAATCTCAAGAGGATGGGTTTCATCCTAATTGATATGACCTTTGATATAATTTTGTAGATACTATTGCAGAGTGAGATTGGTTGAAATTCATCAAATGTCTCTGGATGGCTGACTTTAGGATTGAGTACTATGAATGTGGAATTGAAACTTCTAGGCATGACTCACGATCAACGCATCTCTTCCACTTCCTTCAGTATATCATCTCCAAGTAGATAAAAGTAGTTGGCATAAAATTCCACAGTCCAACCATCTAGACTGAGACTCTTGTCATGCTGGAAAGAACAAACTACCTATTTTAAATACTCTAGCCCCACCGACCTATATAGCCCTTCATATTCCACCTCATCCACCAAATGAGGGAACCTGCTAATCAAATTGAGTACTTTTTTTATATCTAAGTGCTCAATATCCTTGAAGATAGCGGATCAATGTTGCACCTAGAGACATGACAAATTGTCAAAACCTCACTAAGCTTGCCCTTCACTATTATTTAATTCTCAAATCATATTTTGGATGCGCCTTTGGTAGGAAAAATTTTGAAAATATTTTGTGTTCATATCCCCAGCCTCAAGCCACAGAGCTCGACTCTTTAATCTCCGATATTCTTTATGATCTATGAGTAGCTTGTCATTTTTTCATTCTAGGTCAAAGAGACATGGTTTAACATGTTCTTCCAAAATTGCAATAGGAAATGTGGATGATATTTCACTTCGATACTCCTCCACCTTTTGTAGATATTTGAACCTCTTCTATAGTCTGTGCTTATTCCACAACGATGCGTTTGATTTGAGAAAGCAAGGGATATAGCTAAGTGTGCACATGCATTATCCTCCCCATGGTTCTAAATATGAATCAAATTATTTTGTACCAAATATGGAAATCATCCCCCCGCACCCAACTTGGATAATACTTAAATGGTGCACCTACCTTTTTCTCATCCACTCCATCTCCGGGAAAATAGGAAAGAGGCCAAATAGTCTAATATACCCCATCCACATCCCAAAACTATCTACCGAAAGTCAAATGTGATAATGTATCATGAACCTATCAAGATGCTTAGCCACTCCTGCCAATCCCACCCTATCATTGGTCCAATTTGGTCAATATTCACAGGGAGGTATGATGTACCAAGCCAAATCCTCAAAGTGATCCAACAAGAATTGAGACAGACTTTCCATTCTTAATGAAGATCCCAAATCTCTTCTCAACTGAGCGTAGAATTTAATTTCCCACCTACAATGATATTATTGCATTTAAGTCATTGCAAAGATGTGACTTTCTCCCAAAATTCTAACTTTCCCTTGACTAGTCCATAAATGTTAATTAACATGAATGATCTGTTCAACTGTTGACAAAACATTTTTATACAAATTCTCAAAGGAATAGAAAAACTATTGAGAACTGTAATGGGTAATCTAATTCTAGTCACTACTCCCTCTAAATGACCCAAGGAGTTCAGGGCCATGAAGTCCCAGGCCATGCTTGAACACCCTATGCAACCTCGCTGAAACATCTTCTCCTTGGCCCATGGATTCTTAAAGAAACATTACCTCCAAATTTTCCACTTCAATAAAATGCTTGAGAGCCAATATTTGGGATTTCCCCTAGCCCACATACACTAACTGAGAGGATTTTCATTTGTAACCTTCAAGTGGGACATGTCCCGCTTTAAGGACCCCTGAAAGTATCCTTTGTCTCCCTTACCCCTGAAAGTATCCTTTGTCTCCTTTGACCTAATTCATGAACCACACATTTTTCGGCTTGTCTAATCGTAGATTTATGTCCAACCTTTGATCCCACCATCTCAAAAGATGATTCCAAACCCATCTCTCCCTTTTCTCCCAAATGGAAAGGGTGGACCCTTAGATGGAGATGATATGATACCCCACCTCTAGAACTGGAAGAAAAAGTGGCCAATATGGACCTTGAGTGGGTCCCTTTTCTAGTATGGGGTACTAGGTCCCCGAAAACCCTTCTACAAAGGTAGTTTCCCCTTCCAAATCCCCCAAGCTAAAGCCCTTATCTTCCCTTACAAAAGACAGGGAACTAACAACTAACACAAGATCCACTTCCAAATCAAATAAGGGAAAAGTAGTCTCAAGGAAATTGACCAAAGTACATAATCAGACTTCCTCCTTACAGATCTCATCCAAATCGCTCTTCTCAGTCGTCGTAAAATATAAATCTTCGAATGTGTCTTGAGCAGTCTTTTGTCGAAAACATTGTGAGTCACATCCCACTATTAAATGGATGGATAAGTCACTAATCACTAAGTTTGTGGGATAATCCACCAACATCTCCTTTGTGCAAATCGACCCCAATGAAATAGTGTCCAACATGGAGCTAGTCCTAGAATCCCCCTTATGTTAGCTTGACTATGGAGCAACATTTGGTAATTAAGAAGTCGCCTTAGTCTCCCAAATCCAACATTGAAAACTCTGCGAGAAATCTGCAATCACATGTACATACTTATGACACCTTGCACATTTGAATGACACATTTAGATAATCAAGTGTCTGAGTATAAGATCGATCTCCCACTATTATCTCCATAGTTTCAAATAAACCAGGGTTGGCATCAATGTCCACTAGGATTTTTGCTACCAATATGCTAAGGTCAGATAAGGTAGAGTCGTCATAAGCAATGAATTTTTTTATGGTATCCCTATAACTTCAAGTCCAGTCATCAACTAGAACTCCAAAGGCGACCCTAGGAGCTTGACCCAAATGGGAATGCACTAAAGAAATTCCTCTTTGGGATCAAATAGTGGATGCTAGCATTTGAGTATAAGCATATGCATGCCCAAATACCACTTATGAAGCACTTTCTTCACGTCGATCTCCCCCCTAAACACATAGCCAAACCACCATCTCGCTAGTGAATGTTTAACTGGGGTATACCCTAAAATTGGTCCCCACTGCTCCACCACCCATGCCAACATGGGTAGTAAACCATCCCCCAAGCTAAAGCCCTTATCTTCCCTTACAAAAGACAGGGAACTAACAACTAACACAAGATCCACTTCCAAATCAAATAAGGGAAAAGTAGTCTCAAGAAAAACAAAAACAGAAACTGCTTCAGTAAAGGAAAATCTAGATTTGGGAAAAAATAACTTCACGGTGCCTTCATAGGCCTCAACACACACTTATATACTAAGTCTAGGCACCAATACTAAAGAAATTCCTCTTTGGGATCAAATAGTGGATGCTAGCATTTGAGTATAAGCATATGCATGCCCAAATACCACTTATGAAGCACTTTCTTCACGTCGATCTCCCCCCTAAACACATAGCCAAACCACCATCTCGCTAGTGAATGTTTAACTGGGGTATACCCTAAAATTGGTCCCCACTGCTCCACCACCCATGCCAACATGGGTAGTAAACCAAATCCCCCAAGCTAAAGCCCTTATCTTCCCTTACAAAAGACAGGGAACTAACAACTAACACAAGATCCACTTCCAAATCAAATAAGGGAAAAGTAGTCTCAAGGAAATTGACCAAAGTACATAATCAGACTTCCTCCTTACAGATCTCATCCAAATCGCTCTTCTCAGTCGTCGTAAAATATAAATCTTCGAATGTGTCTTGAGCAGTCTTTTGTCGAAAACATTGTGAGTCACATCCCACTATTAAATGGATGGATAAGTCACTAATCACTAAGTTTGTGGGATAATCCACCAACATCTCCTTTGTGCAAATCGACCCCAATGAAATAGTGTCCAACATGGAGCTAGTCCTAGAATCCCCCTTATGTTAGCTTGACTATGGAGCAACATTTGGTAATTAAGAAGTCGCCTTAGTCTCCCAAATCCAACATTGAAAACTCTGCGAGAAATCTGCAATCACATGTACATACTTATGACACCTTGCACATTTGAATGACACATTTAGATAATCAAGTGTCTGAGTATAAGATCGATCTCCCACTATTATCTCCATAGTTTCAAATAAACCAGGGTTGGCATCAATGTCCACTAGGATTTTTGCTACCAATATGCTAAGGTCAGATAAGGTAGAGTCGTCATAAGCAATGAATTTTTTTATGGTATCCCTATAACTTCAAGTCCAGTCATCAACTAGAACTCCAAAGGCGACCCTAGGAGCTTGACCCAAATGGGAATGCACTAAAGAAATTCCTCTTTGGGATCAAATAGTGGATGCTAGCATTTGAGTATAAGCATATGCATGCCCAAATACCACTTATGAAGCACTTTCTTCACGTCGATCTCCCCCCTAAACACATAGCCAAACCACCATCTCGCTAGTGAATGTTTAACTGGGGTATACCCTAAAATTGGTCCCCACTGCTCCACCACCCATGCCAACATGGGTAGTAAACCATCCCGATGTCCATAAAGCTTTGCCAGCAAAGCACACCCATCCAACTTAACTATGTCCATGGCGTTGATACATGTTCCTATGACCAACGACAACCCACCACCTATAGACCTCAAAACCCTTAAAAAAATTGATAGAGAACTATCCTTAGGGGAAGGGCTATATAAGGATAACTCATCAATCTCCATTTTCTTGTTCACAAAGCCTCCAGATCTATACAGATTTGCAATGTTCCTTGTCATGCCCTTAGTGGCCTAATGGCTTATCATGACCATGGGGATCTTTTTCTTCCTTTCTAATTCTAATATAAAGATGTCACTATCTAATATTGGGTTGTTTTACTACAAAGCAGGCTACGCCACATGATCTTGATACACTATGCGTGACATTGCGTGCATAAATTTCTACTCCACTTGTGATACTGCCTAAACTAACTTGATCTCGCATGCTTCTATTGCACTTGTCAATTCCTTTATTTTGCAGCGATACTGTGTGCGTGAAAACAAACCTCCGCACAATACACTCCACAAGTATCTCTAACCACTGAGCGACTACCACCACACAGGTTAACCACCATGTGGAAACTCAACTTGCAATGTGTTAGGAACCCGTGTCAACCCTTCTCTTTACTATGTTAGTATATTGTTGTTGGACGCATATGCTTTGTAAGTCGTCCCGTAGTATTTGTTGATCCACAGTTTATATTAGCCCATAGTATTGACCCATAGTATTGGACGCATATGCTTTGTAAGTCATCCCGTAGTATTATATGTCCCATGGTTTTGACTCATAATATTGGGCATAGACTTAGTATATAAGTGTGTGTTGAGGTCATTGAAGGCACCGTGAAGTTAATTGTATTGAGCTTGCTCAAAGGAGGTTGCCCCCTCGAAGTGGCCCGTTATCAATATAAAAGTGATTCTAAGTTCTATTATTTCTGATATCTTGTGTATTTGCATTAATTAATTATTGCAGGTTCTTCACATCTGGTATCAGAGAACTTTCTTGGGCTCGTTGGGTGGAATTTCTGCCAATTTTTTTTTCGCATCTGTTACAGCTTCGGATTTGGGAATAATCCCTATCCGCTTAATTGTGGGAATTACTTGGGCATAAGCCCTAAAACTCATTGTGAGGAGTACCACAGGAACCCCAAAGTAGCTGGCCCATTGAGAGGACCTGCCAGCGAAAAGGGCAATGACCCCTACCTGATTGACTAGTTCCCACACGTGAGGTAAACCAAGAGCTGTCGTTTGTGGCAAAGCGGTTATCAGTTTTACCTGATCCGTGGAGTGAGGGGTACTGCCCCAATACGCAAGCCATCAGACAGCATTGGTGGCCGAGTGAAACACCTGAACTGTTAGGAATCCATACATACCTGGGGTCCATATCTATTTTCAGTTGAACTGTTGCCGATCACTTCCGCTCTAGATCCAGCTGTTTCAGATCTATTCTAAAAGTCGTTCCAGATCCAGTCACCATTTTAGATCCAGCCGTTTTCGATCCCTTCCGCGCCATTGCAGATCCATCTGTTGTGGATCCCTTCCGCGCCGCTGTTGCCGATCCATTTCTGGAAGAAGAAAAAAAAAATCTGCCATATCTCATTTGTTTCAACTCCGTTTTCCTTGAAACTTCACTGACATCCCTGCAATCCCATTCTGCATATTTCATTCCTGAAGACCTTATCCCAAATTCCACTTTCTAAGACCAGAAATCCCACATTTGTCTATTTTTAGGGTTTGCCATAACTTCTTCAATTTTCACCCGATTGCCTTCAAATTTTACCATAGAGTTCCCGCTTCTGAAATCCCCTTTTCTTGCTTCCCTATCCCTCAGAAAGTGTTGAAAACCTAGTCAAACCCCAATTACCCCTCCGAGTTTTTCCCAAATCCAAATTTCCCCTTACTAAATAAGCTTATGTTTGTGTTTTTCTATCCATTTCCCCCCCCCACACACAAAATAAATAAAAAAATTATTGGTTATGGTTGTCACTCGCACAGGAGCAAACACCATGGAGGAAGCACTTTCAGCCATCCAAACCAAACTCCAAGATCTGGATGAAAAATTTCTTATCCTCCATCTTCAGCATTCAGCCATGAACAATAACCGATAACCAGAATCTTTTGCAGCCACTGGGTTCTCTTCTTCCAGCAATTTTCGTGGGCCGAAGCTTGATTTTCCTCGCTTCAATGGTACTGATCCAACTGGATGGATATACCGAGAAGAACAATATTTCAGTCTGCATAATACTTTTGATGTCCAGAAAATTCCACTTGCATCCTTTCATTTGGAACAGGAATCCCTTCAATGGTACCATTGGTACATCAAAGCTCATCCCGAGCCAAACTGGACAGATTTTTGCCAACTCCTTTTGCCACGATTTGGTCCTAGTGCTTTTGACGACTTCACAGGAGCACTCACTAAACTTCACCAAACTGGCACAGTGAGAGAATTATCAGATGGAATTTGAGAAACTAGCCAATCACACAGAAGGATTGTCTAATGAATTCTAAAAGAGTTGTTTTATCAGTGGTCTCAAGGATGAAATCCGCTCAGAGGTCAAAATGTTTTGTCCCAACACAATGATGGAAGTCCTAGGGTTGGCTAAGCTGGCCGAGGACAATATCGGAGCTCAACAACGCTCCAAACCCACCTTTGTTCCCTTCAAAAATATGGGTTCCCAATGACCTCCCATCACGCCTGCTCCTCAACCAAATCCTATCAAGCAATTGTCTAAAACAGAGATGCAGGCACGCTGAGAAAAAGGGCTTTGTTATAATTGTGATGAGAAATTCACTTGGGGACATAGATGTGTTCAACAAAAGCTCTATCTCTTGGATGTGGATTCTCCGCCTGCCTTAGAACTTGATGAAGAAGCTCCAGATACAGTAGATGATCAAATCGACATTCAACACCCGCCTGTTGACACCCCATCTCAGGACGACCCACCCGAGATCTCTCTCCATGTTGTAACCGACGTCACCACCCCACAAACAATGCGAGTCAGGGGATACTTCAAGAAGCTCCCTCTTACCATACTCATTGATTCTGGTAGCACTCATAACTTCATTGATCCTCTTATTGCCAAACAGGCTGATTGTTTTGTCCATCCTTGCTCCAACTTTGAATTCATGGTTGCCAATGGGGGCACCTTACCTTGCAAGGGGAAGTGTCACAATGTGTGTATCTCTATGGAAGATTATAACCTGTACTCTCACATGTTTGCCTTGTCCTTAAGCGGATGTGATGTGGTTTTGGGCATTCAATGGTTACGCACAGTTGGCCCCATCTTATGGGATTTTGTTGAACTTTGGATGCAATTTTCAGTCAATGGGGCACAACACAAATTTATGGGTTTACAACTAGGGTCTCTCTGCATCATCAGTTCACATCGCCTGGAAAAAATACTTAAGAAGAATTCACATGGTGTCATTGCTCATCTCCATTCCATTCAGATGCACCCATCAACAGTCTCCACTACTTCCTTGGATAGATATGCAGGTGTCTTTGCTAAACCAATGAGCTTGTTGCCTTCAAGAGACCTTTCCGATAAGAATTTAGTCACATCTACCTCTCAACAGGAACTAATGGCTATTTTGCATGCAGTACAGAAGTGGAAGCAATACCTATTAGGGAATTATTTCTGCATCAAGACTGATCTCCAGAGTCTAGAAAATTTTTTGGAACAATGGGTCTCCTCCCCAACACACTTGAAATGGGTTATCCAACTCATGGGTTATCCCTATGCGATCACTTACAAGAAGGGTAAGGACAATATGGTGGCAGATGCTCCTTCTTGCACAATTGATGACCCAGTTTCTCTTACACCTCCTTCTCTGCTTGTTCCAAATTGGTTGCAATATGTTCAACAGGGCTATCTCTTCTATGAACTCCATGCTACTTCATCAGCAAGGCACTTTGGGTTCTTCAAAATGTATGACTGGGAACAATGTAACTTCTTTTGGCAGGGACTGAAAATGACAATTCAATAGATGGTGGCTGACTATGATACTTTCCAAGTCAACAAGGGTGAAACGACACTCCTTTCAGGATTTCTCAAACCCTTGCCCATCCCTACATAGCTTTGGCCAACTATTTCTATGGATCTCCTAGCAGTGCTCTGGTGGTACAATACCACATCTCAAAGGACACCATATGAAGTAGTCTATGGACAAACACCACCAATTCTTCTTCCATACACCCTTAGCAGCTCCCCAGTTCAGGAAATTGACTTGGTTCTTCGAAACCGTGATCAAATTCTTCTCATTCTACAGGACAATCTTCACATGGCCAGAATTCACCTGAAACAACAAGCCGATCAACACCGTTCTGAGCGCATTTTCCATGCAGCTGATGGGGTTCTTCTTCGTCTACAACCTTCCAAGCAATCCTCACTGACACTCCAAAGGCGTTAGTGGCCCGAAATGCATCACGAGGATGCTACCGAGGAACCACTTCTTCAGATTCTGTAGCAATTTCTCCAACCAAATCTTTGTGGACAAAGCTTTTTTCTAAGGCAGAGGGGATGTTAGGAACCCGTGTCAACCCTTCTCTTTACTATGTTAGTATATTGTTGTTGGACGCATATGCTTTGTAAGTCATCCCGTAGTATTTTTTGATCCATAGTTTATATTAGCCCATAGTATTGGACGCATATGCTTTGTAAGTCGTCCCGTAGTATTATATGTCCCATGGTTTTTACTCATAGTACTGGGCATAGACTTAGTATATAAGTGTGTGTTGAGGTCATTGAAGGCACCGTGAAGTTAATTGTATTGAGCTTGCTCAAAGGAGGTTGCCCCCTCGAAGTGGCCCGTGATCAATATAAAAGTGATTCTAAGTTCTATTATTTATGATATCTTGTGTATTTGCATTAATTAATTATTGCAGGTTCTTCACACAATGTCAATTCATTGGTTTCCTGCAGTGTTATCATTATATGCATAAATGGAATTGTTGCGTAAGTCGTACATTTAGATGCAAGCATTTATAAGGCACGTCATCACCTATCCATCAAATAGATATCCGGAATTGAATTACTTCTAACTAAGCATTTCATAATACCTAATCATTGTATACAACATGCATCTCATCATTCATTCAAAATCAATATTCATACAATGGAAATGAATAACAACAATACAACATCACATAACACTAATCTTGAATGAAGCTTCTCCAAGCCACTAACTACACAAGAGCAACATTCCACCCAATCAAAGGCACTATGTCTAGCATATACTCTTTCTGCTAAGGGGCCACCCTGTGTTGGGAATGATTACCTTAAGGAAAGGGGAAATGTCCAAATCTCTCTCTCACATAGTCAAATAGGCACAAGGCCACAACCAAGCCAACGTTTGATGGGTTAACAAGCTGTTACACTCACACAGACTCAATCTCAAGCCAAGCCAACCTTTGTTGGGTTAACAGGATTTTCCAGGTAGTAGAGGGGAAAAAATAACTAATGACTCACTATACATTTATAGGCACCTCGCACAAACTCTATTAACTTGGGGTCCACAATACCCACCCCACACAAAACCAAGAAGGTACCCCTTCACCACTCAACAATCCCTCGGGCGTCACCTTCCTCCAAGTGATATACGAGTGTGTGTGTAGAAAGACCACCCAAACCCTACTATTCCACCAGAAGGTCACAGCCTTCACTAGTCTCTTAGCCAAATCTGCGCTCTACACCACTATGGAACTCAATACCAGCAATAGACCTTGCATAGACTCCATTATTTTTGGGTCCACAATACCCACCCCACACAACACCACGTAGGTGTTATTCCAGTGTGCCCATAGAAATACCACCCAAACCTTTTTATTCCACCAAGAGGTTGCACAACCAATATTGGATATCAATCCACTCAGTGCTCAACACTATATTCACTTCTAAGGGATTACAACAAATCAAGTAGGACATACAGTCATATTTGGTTTACCTCCAGAACAATAGATGCCTCACGCAAACTCAACTAGCTTAGGGTCCACAATACCTACCCCACACATCACCAAGAAGGTACCCCTTCACCACTCAATGGTCCCTCAGGCGTCACCTTCCTCTAAGTTCCATACCAGTGTGTGTGTGTAGAAAAACCACCCAAACCTCGGATCATCTACCTACAAGCTCTATTTTCCCAGGGCTTACAACTATTGGTTGCACATAACCAATAGTTATAGGGAATCACTTTGGTGACTGCCCGAAAAACCACTCTACTATAATGAGACTCATAGACAACCACACTCAGGCTAACTCAACATTAAGTAAACAAGGCTTCTCAAGTGCACGATTGAGAATTCACGATGCTTCACCACTATGTTAATCCAACTCATACCACTTCTAGGAACAGAATCTGTCACATAGGTCTTCAACATAATTCAAGATGCTTGGATCAAGCTAACAATTGGGTAACTTGATACCATTGTGTTTCCTAGATCAATAGAGAAATGCATACAAGTTGCATTCTCCAGTTCCTTTTCTACTCATAGTCATGACAATGAACCAAATCCTAGATCCTCTTTCCACTTTGCCACTATTCAGGTTCGGCTTCCTCTCAGGTAAGGGTCAACTCTTTCTCCTTAGATCAGAATAGATAGATTGGTTGATGGATAATATTATCACTTGCAATCAAGACATGGCGAGATAGATACGCCCATGAGAGATCAAGTTACTTGCCCATATAACTGATTAATTGACTAACAATTTTAGTGACAGGATGACTAATATACTTAGTGACAGGTTTACTGCGCCATCCCCCAACTAATAGGTAATTTAAGGATGACTTCAAATCGACTAGTTTCTTACCTAATAAGAAATTCCCATTACCAATTCTACAAGGTCATTGAAAAAAAGAACTAACACTACTCTGTCACAAGGAAACTCGGAGTCACCCATGCCTTCCTTTCCCCGAGACAATAAATGTCTCAACTAACTTCCTCTTGGAAGCATTAAATGATCAGGGCGCATGATTCAAACTGACACCTAATGGCTCATTAGTCTTCTCTGGGAAACTTGGATCTCATCTATAGGTTTCATGGATTCAATATGTCCCTTCCTAACCTTAGGATAATCATGCCCCATGCTCTTGTTTCCTTGCACAGTCAGTTGTGGATTTAATTATTATTATGCACATGTACATCACATTTACAATATTACTGCGCTTAACCAGCACATGGTTCTCTAACCACGTTCCTTACTCTCTCTCTCTCTCTCACACACACACATATGCACATATTCAATATGTCCATGGTAGGGCCTTTTCATTGAGCTCCTCACCATGTTCCATCAATTACATCAATGATATTAGATCATTTACATAGTTTATGTCAAGGGTAAAAACTAGGGACATTACAGTATCCTCCCCCTTAAAACGGCACTGCCCTCAATGCTCTTCAAAATGAAACAAAAATGGGTATGTATGCCTCATGGCGTCTTGCATCTCCCACGTAGCCTCATTGGGGCCAAAGTGCTTCGGTTGCAACTTTACATGGCCGATGGCGCGATTCCGGAGCACAGTCTCCTTCCTTCCTATGATGCACATAGGATCCACTTGGAACTCTCCCTCGAGTTCCACCTAAATCACATGCCAATCAATAACATGGTTAGGATCATGTATAAACTTTTAAGCAATGAAACATTGAAAACATTATGATATTTCATATGCACAAGCAATGCAATCCTATATGCAACTGGTCCTATTCTATCAAGGACTTCAAAGGGTCTATAATATCTTGGTGCCAACTTGGCATAGATTCCAAGCTTTAGAGAGCTCTTCCTTGGCTTAAATCTCAAATAAACATGGTCTCCAACTTTAAATTCTCTATGCACTCTTTTCATATTTGCATATCTCTTCTCCCTATCCTATGTTGCTTTCAAATTCTGCCTAATCTTAACTATTTTATGTTGCATTTCCTTGAGCATTTCCATCCCAAGCACCACTATGTGTACTGGGTTTTCCCAACTTACTAGATTCATGCATTTCCTTCCATACATGGATTCAAATGGAATCATACCCAATGATGTCTGATGACCATTTTTGTAAGCAAATTCAACCAAATGAATGTAATCCTCCCACTTGTATGGCTTATCCATCACATGCATCCTTAACATATCTCCCAACACTTGATTTACTCTCTTTGTCTGACCATCTATTTGAGGATGGTATGATGTGTTGAAATTTAGCTAAGTTCCCAACTCCTTGAACAATCTTTTCTACAAATTTGATGTGAACTTTTCATCTCTATCTGATATTATTGCTTTGGGTAATCCATGCAACTTGAAAATTTCCTTCATGAAGATATGCACAATATCAGCAATCTTTTGCATCGACTTGACTGGAATGAAATGTGTTTCCTTCGCCAGCTTATCCACCACTACCATGATGGAGTCATGCTACTTCATTTTCATTGGAAACCCTATAATGAAATCCATAGATATTTCTTCCCACTTCCACTCAGGGATAGAAATTGGTTGCAGTAATTTTGTTGGATGTTGGTGCTCAACCTTCACTTGTTGGCACTTCTAACATCTATCTATGTACTGTGTGATATAGTTTTTCATCAATGGCCAAAAATACTGCTGTATGGTTTTGTTCACAGTCTTCTGATATCTAGGGTGACCAGAGTAAGGTGTCTGATGGATTTCATCCATTACCAGCTTCTTCAATTATGTGTTGTTTGGAATGTATAGTTGTCCTTGGAACAGAAGAATTCCATCTTCTTCCAACTGATATCCTTCATACTTCATGTCTAGTTCAACTCGTCTAAATCTTGTGCTCACTTGTGTATACTTCTCATATTTAGCTATGAACTTGTTGACTCTTGCTCTGAGGTTAGCACTACATGAACTTATGGCTACAACATTTAACCTTATGCTTAACCCGTCAACAACCTTGTTCTACTTTCCTTTGACATGCTTGATTTCAAGATCAAATTCGCTCAGGAATTCTAACCATCGTGCCTATTGTGCATTCAAATTCGGCTAATCAAACAAGTACGTTAAGCTCATATGATTGATGCACAGCTCAATTTTTTGTTGGAGCAAGTAATTTCACCACATATTCAATGCACGGACTATGACTGCTAGCTCCAATTCATGCATCACATAATTATTTTCATGATCCTTTAAATATTTGGACTCATAGCATATCACATTCCCTTCCTGCATAAGTACTCCTCTGAGTCCTTCAATGCAAGCATCTATGCATACTATGAAATCTTTATTCGGGTTTTCAATTTTCAAAATAGGGGTAGTGATGATCAATTTCTTCAGGTGTTGGAAATTTCTCTCACATTTTTCAAACCATGTGAACTCCGCATCCTTTTTCTACAGTGATGTAATAGGATGCACCATTTTGGATAAATCCTTAATTAATCCCCTACAATATCCTTCTAAACCCATGAAATATCGAACGTCTATTACATTCCTAGGCATAGACCAATTCGCTATCACCTCAATCTTCGTAGGATCTACTGAAATTCCCTCTGTTGAAATAACATGACCCAAATATTGAATCTTCTTCTGATAAAATTCACATTTGCTTATCTTGGCATATAACTTATGCTCTCAAAGCACCTGCAATGTCATTCTAAGATGCTTTGTTTAATCTTCCTTATTCCTATAATAGATGAGGATGTCATCTAGGAATACCAAGATGAACTTATCCCAAGTACTAGCTAAACACATTGTTCATAAGGCGCATGAAAGTAGCTGGTGCATTGGTTAAACCAAATGGCACAATAGTGAACTCGTAATGGCCATACCACATTCTGAAAGTTGTCTTATGGATATATTCTTCCTTGATTCTAACATGATGGTACCCTAACCTTAGGCCAGTCTTGGAAAATACTATGCATCCCTTTATCTAATCAAAGAGATCATCTATCCTAGGAAATGGATACTTGTTCTTGATTGTGACCTTATTGAGTTGCTTGTAGTCAATACACATTCACAAGGTTCCATCCTTCTTTTTAACGAATAGCACCAGTGAACTCTGTGGGTACATGCTTATTCTAATATACTTCTTAACCATTATCTCATGTAGGTGCATTTTCAACTCGACCAACTCTGGAGTGCTCATTCTATAAGGGGATTTAGATACTAGGGTTGTGCCTGACACCAGATTGATAGAAAAATGAATATCTCTTTTCGGCCACAATCCTAGCAGTTCTTTTGGAAATACATCTTTATATTCTTGCAGTGTTGGGAAAACTTTGAGCACTAGTCCTCTATCCTCTATATATTATGGTACATGAACTGCATATACTTGACAATTCCTTTTGAAATATATTCCCAGTTTTAGCACTAAAAATTGCCTTATGGTAATATTTTTCAACATGCCTTTCACTGCATCAGGCTTGCCTTCTTCATCAAGGCATTCAAGAGACTTATTATAACAGTCAAGCTTGGCACGGTGCTTTTCTATGAAATCCATGCCAATGAGAAAAATGTACAATCTGAGTGCTAGGATGTTCAACTTTGTTGCATTTAATAGACCATCCAACATTAAAGGGCATCCTTCTACTACTTCACTTACTTTCCTTTTCATCCCCGTGGCTAACTGGACTAGCCATGACTTGCCATGCTTACTTTTCTTAAGTGTGCAAACTTCAACAATATAAGGATGAATATAAATATGATTGGATCCTAGGTTTATTAAAATAGAAGCAAAATACGAGACAATATTAACTCCAACTTCAACTATTACGGCTTGATGGCCTGATGAGCATCCAAAACTTCATAAATTCTAGAATTTGATTTGGTCATGTCCTCCACAATCATAGATCCTTCAATGATATGGATCCTTCGAGGTTGTTCCTTACATTGAGGGAAATCATATAGCTTATGATTCTCTCCACATCCCCAACATTACATGGGCTCTATGGGACTTCCTGTGGTTGGCATAACACACTAGAATCCGCCTTGCATTTTATGCTCATGCTGAACATTCCTTGGTTGATTCCTATAGGGTATAGGTCTGAATTCTTACTTCCTTAGGTCAAAATTTCCCTTGGGATTTCCTCTTCTTGCTTGATACTCCTCAACACTACCCTTGTATTGCTCATAGCAATGCATAGCATTTTGGATAGCATCATCCAAGGTCTTGGGCTCCACAAATTCAATTATGTCTATGTAATTATGGGGCAGTCCACTTAAGAATCTCTTAATATTTTCCTTCTCATTCCTAAGATAATACACATAACATAGTAGCTCTAGGAACTTGTTCACATATTCCTCCATTGTCATCTTCCCTAGATTCATCTCATCGAACTCTTTTCTCTTACTGTCATAAAATATTTTAGAAAGATATTTTTTATTGAAATACTTTTCAAACTTCTTCCAGTCAATCTTCCTTTCCTTGAGTCCCTTCACTTGCCAAAGGTGTTCTCACTAGATTGAATCTTTCCCATTCAAATTAAAGATGGAAATCTTAGCCTGCTCATTTCTCAAGAACTCGCGGATCTAAAGTACTTCTTCATTCCAAGAAGCCATGCTTCAGCCTCCTTCCCCAACTTACTTTCTCCATCGAATGTACGTGGCTTTAACTTCCTGAATTCCCTAGAGGAACTCTCTTTGTGAGGCTTCCTCCTCTTAGATATTCGGGCCGAATGCATTGAATTGTCTAATGAGCTTTCTGATATGATCAATCTACTTCTCAAGTTGCTTGATGGATACATGTTTATTCTTGTGCACTTCTTTATTGGCGTCATGATCTTCCTCTAGAGTGACGGCTTGCACTCTTCCCATGCTTACTTCTAGTGTTCTAAGTCAATCCCAGATTGGTGATACTGTGTGTGTGAAAATACATTACTGCTCAATCCACTGTGTGACTGTCTCTAATCGTTGTGCGACTACCACTGTGTAGGTCAACCACACTATGGCAACTCAGCTTGCAATTCCAATTCACTAGTTTCCTGCAAAGTTAGAACTATATGCATAGATGAACTTCTTACATAAATCATACATTTAGATGCAAGCATTTATAAGGCACATCATCACCTATCCATCAAATAGATATCCATAATCGAATTACTTATAGCTAATCATTTCATAATTCGTAATCCCTGTATACAACATGCATCTCATCATTCATTCAGAATCAATATTCATACAATGGAAATTAATAATAATAATAAAACATCACGTAACACATATCTTGAATGAAGCTTCTCCAAGCAACTAACTACTCAAGAGCAATGATCCACCCAACCATAGGCACTCTATCTAGCATATGCTCTTTCTACTAAGAGGCCACCCCTGCATTGGGCGTGATTACCTTAAGGAAAGGGGAACTATCCAAAGCGCTCTCTCTCATAGTCAAATAGGCACAAGGCCACAACCAAGCCATCCTTTGTTGGTTAACATGCTATTACAATCACACATACTCAATCTCAAGCCAAGCTAGCCTATGCTAGGTTAACAGGATTTTCCAAGTAGTAGAGGAGAAATGCTAACTAGTGAATCACTACAGAGTTACAAGCACCTCGAGTAGACTTGGTTAGCTTGTGTTCCACAGTACCTTCCCACACAACACCAAGAAGGTACCCCTTCACAGCTCAACGTTCCCTGAAGCATCATCTTCCTCCAGGTGCTATACCAATGTGTGTGTAGAAAGACCACCCAAACCCCGTTATTCCACTAAGAGGTCACAGCCTTCACTAGTCTCTTAGATAGATCCACGCTCTACACCACTTTGGTACTCAATATCAGCAATGGACCTCGCACGAACTCGATTAGTTTGGGGTCCACAATGCCCACCCCACACAACACCATGCAGGTGCTATTCCAGTGTGTGTGTAGAAAGACCACCCAAACCCCTCTATTCCACCAAGAGGTTGCACAACCACTATTGGATCTCAATCCACTTGGTGTTCAACACTCTATTCACTTCTCAAGGATTACAAAAAATCAAGTAGGACATAGAGTCATATTTGGCTTACCTCTAGAACCACATATGCCTCACGTAAACTCGGCTAGCTTGGGGTCCACAATACCCACCCTACACAACACCAAGAAGGTACCCCTTCACCGTTCAATGGTCCCTCATGTGTCACCTTCCTCCAAGTGCTATACCAATGTGTGTGTGTAGAAATACCACCCAAACCCCAAATCATATGTCTATAGGCTCTATTTTCCCAAGGCTTACAAATCTTGGCTGCACACAACCAATGGATCTAGGGAATCACTTCGGTCACTGCCCAACAAACCACTCTGTTATAATGGGACTCACCGACAACCGCACTCGGGCTGACTCAACATCAAGGAAACAAGACTTCTCAGGCACACAAGTGAGGATTCACAATGCTTCGCCACTTTGTTAGTCCGACTCAAACCGCTTATGGGAACAGACTCTATCTGTCACATAGGTCTTCAACATGATTTAGGATGCTCTACTCAAGCTAACAACTGGGTAACTCGATACCACCTTATTGCATAGATCAATAGAGGAACACATAGTAATTGTGTTTTCTAGTTCCTTTTCGACTCATGGTCATGACAAGGAACCAGAGCCTAGATCCACTCTCCACTCTAGCACTATTTAGTTTCGTCTTCTCAAGAAAGGGTCGACTCTTTCTCCTCAAATCAGAATAGATAGATTGGTTGATGGATAATATTATGACTTGCAATCAAGACAGGGTGAGATAGATACACCCATGAGAGATCGAGTTACTTTCCCACGTAACTGATTAACTAACTCACAATCTCACTGACGGGACGACTGCCAGACTTACTGACAATTTTACTTTTTCATCCCCCAGCTGACATGTAATTTAAGGATGATTTCAATTCATATGATTACTTACCCAATAAGTAACTCCCATTCCTAGTTATGCAAGGCGACTAACACAAGGAAACTCAGATCCACGCCTTCCTTTCCCCGATACAATAAATGTCTCAACTACCTTCCTCTTGGAAGCATTAAATGATTGGGGCACATGAGTCAAACTGACATGTGATGGCTCATCAGTCTTCCTTGGGACACTTCCTCTCATCTATAGGTCTCATGGATTCAACAGGCCCTTCCTAACCTTAGGATAATGATGCCCCATGCTCTTGTTTCCTTGCATAATCAATTGTGGATTTAATTATTATTATGCACATGTACATCACATTTACAATGTTACTGCGCTTGACCAACGCATGGTTGTCTAACCACATTACTTGTTCACACACACATTCGAGATGTCCATGGTAGGTCCTTTTACTTGAGATCCTTACCATGTTCCATCAACTACATAAACAATGTTACATCATTTACATAGTTTATGTCAAGGGTCAAAACTAGGGACATTACACTCCACACCAAACTAGTATCCTCAAAACCCCTACCAATACAATCAACCACCAAGTGTAACTCCACATACAAACCATCTTCCACCAACTGACAACCTATAGGTTGCAAAGCATGTAAAGCTTCACGCTCTACTATCACTTGAGTACTATCGAGTATATGGAAATTCCACCACGAGGATGATATGCCGTCATCCTTAGGGCTCATCAAATTACCCAACCCCTCAATCGATTGCTTCCTTCTCGGGCATGTCGATGAGATCTCGATTGACTACCCTCTCGACCGCAAAGAAGCTCCACATTCTGATAGCTCGTTGAAACACGCATATTAAATGCTCATCTCCTTCCTCGAACTACATTATTTGTGCATAGTGCAATTGGAGAGGCCTTGAAACAACATATGAAATACTATTATTAAATTTTTTTAATATTTTTTATAATAAATTATTAATATTTTATTTTAATAAATGTAAATATAAATAATTAATAATAAATTTAAATTTTATTGATATACATCTAAAATTTAAAACTTTTATTAATTAAATTTTAGAAAAAATATCATCAATTCAATCCTTACTTCTTTCCCGCCCTTGAACATTGTCATATAACTAAAGCCACCATTTTCAAAGGCATCTTGTTCATACTCTATGCATTTATTTTCCTTAAGGTTTCTTTAATAAATCCAAGTGGAGCATCTTGCAACAAATCCCAGTGGAGCATCTTGCATCTTGCAATAAATCCAAGTGGTGGCATTAGTGGAGCATCTTATAATAAATGACGAAAATACATGTTTGTGTGAACAAGATTGTCATTGGAAAGGATAATCATTGCCAAGGATTTGGTCAGATTCACTCAATCTTGGAAAAAGTATTGACAGGACAGATTGAAGGGTGGATTTAAAAACCGATGAGAACAACGAGTTGGTCTATTGTTTCATGAGCGATTAAGTGCAATGTGAGACCTAAGATCCCAGAGTGTTAAGAGTGTTGAATAAAACCAAGTCCAAGTCTGTAACAATGGAGGTCGTCATGTCGGACGTGAGTGTTGAACAAATTTATGTTACATAGGTTGTTGTTGGAGCAACCATTCCAATTGAGCATGAACAACTGGAAATAATGTCAACGCATGTTATGGTTGAGCCACCAAAGAAGAAACGATCAACTGCATGACAAACAGCTGCCAAAACAAGTTCAAAGTGAAGGAATGATCAGGAAGCATTAGAGTCTGGATTTGGATCTACCTCGTTACTTCCACCATATGTGCTACCAAGAAAGCCAAGTGCAAAACCTGTGAGGATTGGGAGGAATGCTAAGTACTCCATGGTGCTTCCCAAGATACCGAAGGGGGTTATTAATCAAGGAGATATGATGGGAATATTGCCACGCTGTCTTATGCAGATCATGACCTCAGGAAGTTTCCATAATTCACCCCTACAAAGTATATGCAACCAATTTTAGACACGGGAACTCAAACTACTTTCCTGGAGCCTATGCCATGGGCATTGGATTGCAACGGTCAGGTGTTCTATCGTTGCTCGACATACCACACTTCAGGTGATCGACAGAATTCAATGCATGTGTCAAACAATTGCTGCTATGTGTGCATGGAGGCTTCTTGTGGCTTGACATGAAGATTTCCATCAACTCGGACCGAATTGTGGAGATCACGGGGTTTCTGAAGGCAGGTCTTGACCCTGCTACATTTTTTGTAGGAAAAGAGAAAGACAGGGAGTTGGCAAACCGTATGAAGACAAAATATAATCTAAAGAAAGATAAGCGAGGCTATGAAATAGCCTCAATAAATGATGAAGGAGTGTGCTTTGCAACAAAGGTGTTAGCAAGTAAGGTTCTCAGGAAGTGTCGGTCGAACTAGGTACCTGCGATAGTGATTGTGGTTGTAGAGTAGTGTGTACAAGGGGTGTAGATGAACTGGACCACCTTCCTGGTGAATGAGTTTCTCAGTGATTGCCGGGACGCAATGGATAAAGGTAGTCCATTTCACTATTGTTGGCTCATTATATTAATTTAATTTGTTGCTTGGGTGGAACTGGAAGAATACCAGGAGATGGATTGTTGGCATGATCAGAGTTTGACTGCACGATATGCTAACCTATGGTTTAGCGGCAATTCAAAGAGACAAGTTGACAACAATGTGCAATTTTACATGCAAAAAGAAACACTTTGACATTATTTACCCATGATTCTATGCATAAAAGAGTTGGTTTTTTCCAGGTTCAGGGAAATTATCAAGTTTAAGGCCGGACCTCACCACATGTATGTCCAGGAAAGAAACGATCTAGATAAACAGTGGTTGGTCACTAGTTATAAGCTATCAAAGTAGGATATCCTTGCCATTATTGATGAATGGCCAATAGAGTGGAAGGTCCCCATCGAAGCTAAGAAAATCTCAATGGAAGTGTCACAGCAATATTAGGAACAAGATGGGACCTCCGCGCACAATGGAACCCATGGTGATTATAGAGACTTGCATCCTACAAGGAGTACTAGGGGGCATAGTCATACTCAGGAAAAGTCGCAGGAAGAAGGTCAAGATTCGAGTGCGACATAGACAAATTCAGAGCCAGGTGATAAGAGAAAAGCATCAACTGTTTCATGTGGACAAAGGAAGAAATCGAAGGTGGAGAAGCAAAAGGTTGTCGTGGCCTTGACTAAGGCTGACATTAACATCCTATATTATTGTATGGCGGAGGTCCCAGAAGAGACATCCAAGATGGCAGAGGAGAAAACTTTGCAGTTATTTGGGGGAGTGACAAATTAGCTCTAAGGTCTCCAATGAGCTATCTAGGGACTTAATATAGTTCCAGTTTTGTCAGAAGCTACGCAGTAGACAAAGGAAAGAACAAAGGAGGAAGCGATGCCCCAGGAATCCACTGCTATGATGGGAAAGGCAGTACACTGCTGCCACGAGTGTTAATTTTTGGTGATCTAGGATTACAAGTGCAAGCTCATAAACTAAGCTATATTGATCTAAAGTTGTCAGCATTACCCATGTTTATGTTGTAGAACCCTCAGCAGCACAATGTAGAGGAGATCAAGGTCCGAGAAGAGAAGACTTATGCTGAAATGATCAAGTATCGAATGCAACATAGTACACTACAGGAGGAGTATGAAAAGTTGCAGAAGGAACGAGAAGAAATTGCCAAAGAGAAGGAGCAGCTGCAGAATGCTGTCACAGTAGCTTTCCACGCAGTACCTAAGGTCGAGGTAGCAGAAGACATGGCTACTGAAGAAAAGATAATGAGAATAATCGAAGTCCTTTTGGGGTTCCGTAGCAATATTGGCGAGTTGGAGGCGAAGTAAGTACCAAGTACTACGTTGGAAGTAACAACACAGCGAAGCGAGGATGTTATGGAAGCAATCAGAGCTATAAAGGTCGTGAAAGTGAATGTAGAAAATTATTTGAAGAAGTCACACAAGCATGGGCAACACTACTAGATGATGCGAAGATGCAATAAATCAACATCGGGCTAGAGGAGACACACAACAAAATGAAAACTATGAAGAGCCAGCTGAATACTCTGTTGCATGTAGGGAAAATGGCTAAATTTGTAGAGAACAAACAGTTGCAGTAGGAGGTTAATCAATTGAGGATCGAGCAGCAATGGTGAACTGATATGGTTGAAGAGCTGCAGGGTGAGGCAGAGCAAGTTTTA
Source organism: Larix kaempferi (assembly GCA_027924585.1). Classification (NCBI taxonomy): domain Eukaryota; kingdom Viridiplantae; phylum Streptophyta; class Pinopsida; order Pinales; family Pinaceae; genus Larix; species Larix kaempferi. The sequence continues at coordinate 9,813,583 of BSBM01000556.1, forward strand.
CATATCATTAGTGGTGCAAGCATCAAAGTCCAAGAAGCACCTGAATGGAGTGAACAACATATAGACGTTCACCTGACCGGGGAGCTCATACAAGAAGTGTACCAGCATTGAGATGAAGTTCAGAAGACTGTCGAGGAGCTGAAGCAAAAGTTTGCAGAGTTTTTGGCGAAGTCCAAGACTCCACCAGTGCAACCTTGAAGTGGCTCGGGACGAGCCACATGTGAGTGTTGGGGGCCTATTGGGCCAGGTAAATTTTTGCGCAGTTTTGGTGTGAACAAGGCCAAGGCATAGTGGTCCATTGAAGAAGAGTTAACTCTGATGGAGCGATCGACAATCCAAGATGGGCATTTTGACTATGTCAAGGGTGGAGTTGAGTAAGTTAGTTAGAATTTTTTGTCCACATACATTTATGAGTAGAGTAGTGAGTAGTGGGGTAGTGGGGGCAGGGCAGGTTGTGTGTGCCCTATAAGTATGTAATGGGTTGGGATTTTTGAGGTTGTTAGTCGGTTGGTTGGTACATTGGCTAGTTGATACTCAGTTTTTGGTTAGACATGTTTTGTATGGCAAAAGATATTGTATGTTATGAGGAAATAATTGCATGATCTGCAGGCTGTGTGCGCAGATCCACTGTAAAAGAAGGAGAAATATGTAAGTCGTTATAAAACATGAAGTGTTTATTTTGACTGTGACTCATTAATAAAGAAAGCGTTTCTGTGGTTTTCTCCCTTTTGGGTTTCCACATTATAATTGGTGTTCACTATGTATGAATTATATGATAATGTGTTGTGTATATGTTACATGTTGAACATTGCTAAATAAGTGTGATTAATGTAGATGTATGAATGATTTGTTAGTAAACATGTGCCTTAGTTGGTTAAATGCTTTACATACAATCTTGTGAATTGCTAAGTAATGTGCTCTATCGAAGTCTGGAATGTCATGGTGGTTAGTTTTCTATCACACACCTTTGCTACTGCAGAAATTTGGTTCCTGCAGTTCCCATAGATGCCTCGGGTGAGACTTTGCCTGCTTTGCAGGTGATGCCGAAAGGGCTAGTGTCATGGGGTTTGTTGGTGTTTAACTGAGTGAACCTTAGTCGAAGTAGATCTGCGCCTACAGAGAAAAAGATCAATAACTTGCTATTCAAGACGAATCAAAGTTATTTTACATAGTCATCAAAGGAGCTCAATACACATCCAGCTCCATAAAAGCATCCATCTCAACATACATCAACAAAAAACCCTAGACAAGGCCATATAATCTAGCTATACAGAAAATACGGTACCACCGAGAGACCAGAGATCTAGAGATGCCATATGTCATGTCCCAAATTTGGAATTGGGTCACAATGGCCTAATCACATTGGCTGTATTCATTAGAGTTTGTCAAATTGATCCTAAAGGTCAAATAATTGCCAAGGAGGAAAATTACTAGTTTCCTAGGTTTGCGGTGGAAGCTTTGGGATTTGGAATAATGGGGATAATAAATGATGTTTGAACATTAGAATGGAATAAATATTTAATAAAGGAGTTAAATAAATATATACAAGTGAAAATCAAAGTGGCATTTGATCATGAAGACACATGGAGGAAGTGGGACCCACATATGGCTAGATTTCCCCACTACACTTAGCATCATTCTCTCACCAATTTGAATTCAAGGTGAATGGTAACATACTTGGGGGAGTCCAAAAGGTATTATTCATTGCATGACTCATCCAAGGTCGAAATATAGAGGAAGAGTAACTCCCATGGAAGAGGAAGAGGCAATTTGGAGCTAGTGAGACACTTGGGCTAGATTCCCTAGCTCTATGACAACAATGATGAAGATGCTATGACACCTATGACACAAATCAGACCTGAAGGCTGACATATGACATACATGACATGTCAGGGCTAAAAATAGACTCCAAGAGGGCGCTCAAGGGTGTTAGGGCAGCTAAGATGCCTCCACATGTGATTTGGTGGAAGTGGGAGACTAGGAATTGTTGTACAAGTGGCGTTCTTTGGAATCTCTTCCCAACTTGAGTTGGCATTAGTCTCTTGGAAGGAATTCAACCCATGGAGGACATTAGAAGTTTATAAATGTCAATAAAAAATAATGAAACCAGCTTTTGATCATTTGTAGAATTTGCAATTGCATTTGTGAAGAGGGAGAGCTAGTGGATGACTAGTTTCTTGCCTTAGCCAATTTCGAGGGTGAAAGATTCCCATCCAAGTTGGTAATTGGAAAGGCCATTCAGACCTTTCATTTGGAGCTTTAATGGAGTCTTTATTTGCAGGTGTAAGCTACAGGGCAGCTCATGGTTTCTTCTATTGCAGCTCACTCCTTCAACCATTTCCAGTTTTGATGGCATATTCTTGATCCTTGAGGGAGGGCATTTTTGGTGAGCTATTGTACTCTTTGGGGAAGCTTTTAATGCCCCATTTATTTTTCAATATGAATTAAATACTCTGTTCTTCATCTCCAAAAAGTTTCAGGTCGAAATTCCAAGTAGAAATGTATAAATCTCATTTTTAATGGAAGAACAATGCCATTTCCCCACTACCTTGTTGTGAACCAATGTATTGATGATGATTTCGAATGAATGGATGATTCTATGATATATTTGTGATCAATATACTGCCATGGATGTCTTATACAAGTTTCATGTACTGTACTTGAGCATTTGAAGCATTTTTACTCAGTTTAGTTGTATTGGGAGGTGAAATAGTGCCATTTCCCCAAGGGCTGAATTGGGGATTTTTGCAGTTGAATGGGAGAGGGTGAGAACAGTTGTAATAATCCATTAATGGTGCATATGATACTTTAATAAAATAATTAACACATTACATACCTCTGTTCATAAATTTGAGTGGGTTTGGAGGCATTTGGGAAGCCATTTTCAGTACTTACCCCAGGGGGATTTGAACCCCAAATCACTAGTAAAATTGCATAATTGGTCCAGAATATTAAGAGAGTTTTCAGAGGTATTTTGGTGGAAATATGTCCTCCATAAAAATCATATTCAAGTTCTAATATCATTCATACACCTTCCTTGAATATTTGAAGGCATTTGGAGTCAATTTGAGACCTAGAGGCCAATACTAGTCAAAGGAAAATCACTAGTAAAGTTACCTACATTGATCAGAATTGAAAGAGGATTTGCAGAAGTATTTTAAAGGTCCAAAGGAATCCCTGAAACACATATTTATGTTCTAATATCATTCATATACCTTATCAGAAGATTTGGGATCATTTGGGGCAAATTTGGGACCTAGAGATCAAAACTAGTCAAAGGTCGAACTAGGGAAAGCAAGTGAAAAATTGCAATTTTAATAAAATTCCTAAGAAGGGACATTACAGTGGTATCAGAGCATGATCTTGGCACCTGATGTGGTCTAATATTCATGAGGACAAGAATTCAGGTACCACCATTAGATATTGAAACCAAAAGTGCTTTTGTTGAAGAGGAAAAAAAAAGAAAAAAGTAGGAGAAGAAGAGCAAATTTTTTGAGGAAATATGACTAGGGATGAAAAGGGAGCCTCATATGATGGTGAGGAGCATATAAAAATTATGAAAACAATATTTGAAGATATGACCAAGCAACTTAAGGAAGGATTCGAATTGTTTTCTATCGAACTTGTGGAAAAAATTATTGATTTTAAGAAAACCAAGGGGCAAAATGCATCAACTTGCTTGAAGGAGCAAAAGGAAGAGACATCACAAGATCATGAAGAAGATTCTATTGAAAATATGGAAGATCATTTCGAGACACCTTCTAGCTTAGACATTAACCAAAGAGCATCTACTGATGGATGCTTAAACTATGAAGGAGTACCTACTGATGAGTGCTCACACCTCTATGTTGGTGACATAGAGATCACTTTTGAAAGTATTGCTGCAAGCCCAAGTTCCATTAAGCATGATAATGAAGACCTTGCAGCAGTTGAAGAAGAACCAATATCAACTTCCCCATCACCACTTGAGCTTCATGAAGTTGGTCCAAGAAAAAATGAAGAAGATGAGGAGGTTCATTTGCAAGAGCCTCATTTTCTTGAAGGGTCCTTAAAGATGAATGAAAAGAAGATCCAAGAGTCCCTCAGCATTCTCCATGACACTCAAGCATTGGTGTCAAATTCTTGTTGGAGAGCTACTTCATTGGAGGAAACATCCTTCCTTGAAGACATGGAGAAGATTCAAAGAGCAATGTGCCACATCAAAGGTAATTTCATGTCTTTGCTTTTTGATATAAACCATTTGTTTGAGCTTAATGAATTGTTACATGATGCATACTTGAAGAATAATGAGGATAATCATAAGCTCACAATTCAAAATGAGCAACTTCTTGAAAAGTTGCAAGGTACTTGTTTTTCCTCCTATGTTTCAGATTGTCAAATGGTAGATTGTTTGGAGGATTCTCATGACATGGTGGATCATGAGAAATGTGGAAATTTGAATGTTCTTGATGTGTTTGAAGATGAACTTGAAGAGATCCAAACACTTGATGTGGTGGAAGAGGAACTTGAATTGTCTCTTGATGAAGGTTATGCAATTTTTAAAGAAGAGCATGATTCCTCTACATTGGAACCAAACTATGACAAAGAGTTCATACTTTTGAAGGAGCTGCATGATACTACCCCTATGGATCATTCCCATGATGAAACTTCTGCACTTTTTTATCATTTGGGTGAGTTAGTTCATTCTCCTACATCCTACAATTCCATGTTTTGCAACATTAGTCTCAATGAAGTATGGGTGAAAGGGTTCTTTTTGATGGTGCCACATGAGGAGTATGGAACTCCTAGATTTAACTTTTATGATGACATGGTTGGAGCGCATTCTTATTCACATTTGCAGCAGCATCATTTGTCACTTTATGATGATTCACATCTACATGGATGCACCTATGATATGGATTTGAGTCACTTGAAGACTCATGGTTTTTCTTGCTCAACACTGGGTTCATTTGATGTTAGAGGAACTTCATCCAACACTTGGGTGAATAGATTTATGATGGGAGAAAAATTTTGTTGGCAGCCACATACTTTGTTACATCTTTATTATTCTCACATTCATGGATGTATGGGTGAGACTTCTTTGAGTCATTTGAAGTCTCCTTGTTTTTTCTACTCATTATTTGGTTCAAATTTTAGTGGAGATTCTTCATTCACTTTTTGGATGAAAGAATACATGGTTGAATATTTTGATGCATATCATATCCTTTTGGAGCAGCATTATAGGACATGGGATCCTCACCTATGTCATTGGAGCAGATTTGATTGGTCACTTGAAGCTTGTATGCACTTGGAAAATGGTGGTCTACTTGCTTGGAGGTATAAGCACTTTCATGACTCTTTGATGAAGCATATCCTTGATGTACATTTTCATTATGTTGTTATGTACTTTGATGATATATATTTGGTACTCATGATGTTTGGAAGGATGCATACAAGAAAATGGGATCCAGGAATCCTCTTAACTAATGGTGTGGGTTGGAGAGCACTCTTAATTATTGGGGTGCAATACAAGCAATGGGACCCTGGAATAATTTTTATCTCATTGGTTTCAAAATTTTTGGGGAAACAAGCAGTATGGGAGATGGATTTCCCCACTTAATAAAGTGATTTTTATTAGAGTAGTTCAGCAGCAAGCATGGTGGTTCCTCTCTAAAATATTCATGGAAACTCAAAGACTCAAGGTTGGGCAATTCAATGGCAACTTCAAGGAATTATACAGAAAGCAGGTTCTTCAACACCCATGTTTAAAATTGCTTGAGGACAAGCAATATTGGGAAGGGAGGATTTGTCATGTCCCAAATTTGGAATTGGGTCACAATGGCCTAATCACATTGGCTGTATTCATTAGAGTTTGTCAAATTGATGCTAAAGGTCAAATAATTGCCAAGGAGGAAAATTACTAGTTTCCTAGGTTTGGGGTGGAAGCTTTGGGATTTGGAATAATGGGGATAATAAATTATGTTTGAACATTAGAATGGAATAAATATTTAATAAAGGAGTTAAATAAATATATACAAGTGAAAATCAAAGTGGCATTTGATCATGAAGACACATGGAGGAAGTGGGACCCACATATGGCTAGATTTCCCCACTACACTTAGCATCATTCTCTCACCAATTCGAATTCAAGGTGAATGGTAACATACTTGGGGGAGTCCAAAAGGTATTATTCATTGCATGACTCATCCAAGGTCGAAATATAGAGGAAGAGTAACTCCCATGGAAGAGGAAGAGGCAATTTGGAGCTAGTGAGACACTTGGGCTAGATTCCCTAGCTCTATGACAACAATGATGAAGATGCTATGACACCTATGACACAAATCAGACCTGAAGGCTGACATATGACATACATGACATGTCAGGGATAAAAATAGACTCCAAGAGGGCGCTCAAGGGTGTTAGGGCAGCTAAGATGCCTCCACATGTGATTTGGTGGAAGTGGGAGACTAGGAATTGTTGTACAAGTGGCGTTCCTTGGAATCTCTTCTCAACTTGAGTTGGCATTAGTCTCTTGGAAGGAATTCAACCCATGGAGGACATTAGAAGTTTATAAATTTCAATAACAAAGAATGAAACCAGCTTTTGATCATTTGTAGAATTTGCAATTGCATTTGTGAAGAGGGGGAACTAGTGGATGACTAGTTTCTTGCCTTAGCCAATTTCGAGGGTGAAAGATTCCCATCCAAGTTGGTAATTGGAAAGGCCATTCAGACCTTTCATTTGGAGCTTTAATGGAGTCTTTATTTGCAGGTGTAAGCTACAGGGCAGCTCATGGTTTCTTCTATTGCAGCTCACTCCTTCAACCATTTCCAGTTTTTATGGCATATTCTTGATCCTTGAGGGAGGGCGTTTTTGGTGAGCTATTGTACTCTTTGGGGAAGATTTTAATGCCCCATTTATTTTGTAATATGAATTAAATACTCTGTTCTTCATCTCCAAAAAGTTTCAGGTCGAAATTCCAAGTAGAAATGTATAAATCTCATTTTTAATGGAAGAACAATGCCATTTCCCCACTACCTTGTTGTGAACCAATGTATTGATGATGATTTCGAATGAATGGATGATTCTATGATATATTTTTTATCAATATACTGCCATGGATGTCTTCTACAAGTTTCATGTACTGTACTTGAGCATTTGAATCATTTTTACTCAGTTTAGTTGTATTGGGAGGTGAAATAGTGCCATTTCCCCAAGGGCCGAATTGGGGATTTTTGCAGTTGAATGGGAGAGGGTGAGAACAGTTGTAATAATCCATTAATGGTGCATATGATACTTTAATAAAATAATTAACACATTACATACCTCTGTTCATAAATTTGAGTGGGTTTGGAGGCATTTGGGAAGCCATTTTCAGTACTTACCCCAGGGGGATTTGAACCCCAAATCACTACTAAAATTGCATAATTGGTCCAGAATATTAAGAGAGTTTTCAGAGGTATTTTGGTGGAAATATGTCATCCATAAAAATCATATTCAAGTTCTAATATCATTCATACACCTTCCTTGAAGATTTGAAGGCATTTGGAGTCAATTTGAGACCTAGAGGCCAATACTAGTCAAAGGAAAATCACTAGTAAAGTTACCTACATTGATCAGAATTAAAAGAGGATTTGCATAAGTATTTTAAAGGTCCAAAGGCATCCCTGAAACACATATTTATGTTCTAATATCATTCATATACCTTATCAGAAGATTTGGGATCATTTGGGGCAAATTTGGGACCTAGAGATCAAAACTAGTCAAAGGTCGAACTAGGGAAAACAAGTGGAAAATTGCAATTTTAATAAAATTCCTAAGAAGGGACATTACACCATATCACACCAAGGACTCGACAATTTGTGATCAGAAGATCTGGAGCAAGAGCTTAGAAAATAGAGAGGGATCTACGACTAAAACATCATCCAGAGAGTCGAGTAGACGACTAGAAAATGTAAAGGGAGGCCTCATCTACTTTGTCAAAATCAACGAGCTCTTTAAAAAAGAGGACTCCCTCTGGTGAGCCCACCCCTTTCTTCAATAGAATGTCAACAAGTTGATTGTGTTCCCTGTAAATGTGCACATAAGAAAGACGAGAAAAGCGACTACAACTACATGATCTTATCATGCCAATAATCAAGAATGACCACATGAAGTCATGCTTTACCATGGACCCAATCTACCACAACCTTTGAATCTTCATATACATAAAGGGAAGAGATTCTCTTGTAATGTGCAAACCATAAAAGGACTTATAGAGCTAGCAACACTGCTCTTGTGTTTGTGGCCCAGCAAAGTTGAATAATTTATTACTTATAACCTAAACACCATTCAATTCAATTTAGATTCCAAACAAACAATGGAAACTACTAAATATCTTACTCGTATACAATGCTCCAAACAAAGAAACCCGTTATATGTAATGATGCATGTTTTCATCGTATGATCGTCTCATATTCAATAGTACACATATCTCTAATCAATATAGCAAATATATACATGAATGCAAATTAATTGTTTTATATTCTTTATTCCACATAATTTTGTCACTTATCACTAACCAAATGGAGATTTTTTTCACTTTAAAGAACCTATACAAATGGCATTATTTAATGATTTTCTTTATGTGTCATGTATATTCTTTTATATTCATTTATAACATTGTTTTTTAGAATGGAAAATGTGAATCTACAAACTATTAATTTTATAAGTCTACAACTATATATATATATTCAAACCTATAATATAATTAGGATTACACTAACAATCAATGGCAATTACAATCTATAAATAGTAATAGAATATTTCACTACAAGACATGCATTTTAATCATAATTATATTAACAAATTTTATTTGTAAATTTATATATAAATATAATTAAAACTTTAATCATAACTATATTAACAAATTTTATTTATAAATCTATATATAAATACAGTTAGAACTACAACAATAGTTAATTATATTTGCAATGTATAGATAATAATAAATTAATTTACAATAATAATTAATTATATTTATAATCTATAAATAATAATAAAGTAATTTACTATATTTTCAATTTATAAATGGTGATAGAATAGTTTACTATTTACAAAACTTTTTATACTAAAATTTTACGGAGGTTTTTTTATTATTTATTTATTTTTATTAATAAATATTCATTATTTTTTAATTAGAAATGAAGATTTTATTTCTTCTAGATTTCCCTATTCCATTACCAAAATCTATATGTATTTATTAAAATTTATCCCCTACCAAAATCTATATGTGTTTATTAAGATTGGGTTTCGATCAATAATCAATCACATTTCAAATCTCTAAATCTATATGTATTTATTAAGATTAGGTTTCGATCAATAATCAATCACATTTAAATTCTCTAAATAATGATAAACTAATTCACTACATATTCATGAATTGCAACAAAAAACATTACATTTTCAATTTATAAATAATGATAAAGCAATTCACTACATTTTCAATACATAAATCATGATAGATAGTTCACTACCAATAGAATTTTCTATGCTAAAATCTTATGGAGCTTTCATTTTTCTTTTTATTTATTATTATTTTTTATTGTATTGCAACAATAAACATCACATTTGCAATTTATAAATAATGATAAAGCAATTCACTACATTTTCAATACATAAATCATGATAGATAGTTCATTACCAATAGAATTTTCTATACTAAAATCTTATGGAGCTTTCATTTTTATTCTTATTTATTATTTTAATATAGAAAAACCCTTGGCCAGAGCCGATATCTATTGGGCTTGAGCTCCGAGAATTGGAGTTAATGATTCTCACTCATAAGACATATTCATTTAAAAAATTTCAGGTTTAGATGCCAAAGGCACCCTCCTTATGAGAATCAAATCTAAGCCAATGATAAAAACTTCTCATCAATTTACTGATTAACCATAACACCTAATTATATTCTAAAAATTTCTCTTAAAAAACCTTATAATTAATTTATATTATTTTCAAGATCATAGACAATGTTGCTATCAAAAACATAGTTAAAATTGTAATTCTCATGACTAAGGCCATAGATCCTTATTAAATATGTTACTAGTTTTATGTATTCAAAGGTGATTAGATTTGCAAAACACAATGCTAACTTTAATGACCAAAATATTTTTATTTCACAATAAAAACATTGATTTTTACTCTACATGCTTAATAACATTTCAAAAAAGCTAGTTACTTTATAGTTCTCTCTTATTTTTATTTTCACGAAATTAAAAGAAAAAAAATCATAATTCATTTTATATTTAAAAAATAAACCATTGTTCAAATACCATAAAAACCATTCTATGCATTTACATCATCATAATAAATATGACATATGGTATAGTCCTTTGGCCCATTAAACCTTACTTATACTACAGTGTACCAAAACATAATATGTTTATGAAACTTTCTTATACAAATCATACTTCATAACTATGCTTTGTTATTAGCTTGGGCTTTAACAACTTTCTTTTTCATTTTCCTTCTTTATTAAGTACTTACTTTTGTTTTTTGTTTTTTTTCCTTCTTTATTTTCAATTTTTGCCACCCCAAACTCCCATTTAAAGTGAAAAGAATATTTATAAAGTAAGGATTCACATTTAGGTTATAGAATATTTATGATAGCGTGCTTGAAATTTGGTGTGCATGAGGGATGGCTCTGCTAGGGTTTGTTTCTGCTAGGGTTTGTGAGTGTCGTTAACCTAGATTAACCTAGATTGGGATGCTGAAAATCCTTACTACAAACTTGGATTCTATCATCTGCCAATGATGCATTAGTACAAGCCAAGTAAAAAAAGTGGGAAGAAATTTTTTTCTTCTCTACAGTAACTAATTTTTGTTATCTTGTTTCTTAGGTTTTCAATTTTTTACTATAGTTGCAGGACTTCTAAGATTTTTTTTCCATTTTGGTAACTTCACGTGTTTTCCTTTGATACCTATGATTAATCGTTGTCAGAGCAAACCGGTACATAATGTCATGTTCTCGATCCATGGATACCACTCGTCAATCTCTGGATAAAGGTTCGGGTTATACCTGCGATCATACTTCCTCATTTCCGCCATCCTGGGTTCGTGTTACTCCGAACATCGTTCTTTACTCTCCACAAAATCCTTCTCATGGCACTCAACGCAAACATTTTTCTCTTGTGGAGGCTTCGGGTGGCTCATCCCTTATTTGTGACTCTTTTCAGAAAGGCCCAGATATGTCCGTTGTAGGGAGCAGGTCCTCTTCTCTCTTGGGTGCAAAGGATAAACAAAGAAGGAAGATCAAAACTGAGAAAGCTTGTAAGGGTAGAGATCTATGCACCCTGGGTAAAGATGTTACCATGGATATGGTTTTGAATTTGTCTACTCGTGCACTTATTGGGAAATTTGAATATGTTATTCTGAACAGGACTGAGATACATGACTGGATTTCCAGTTGTTGGAAACCTTTAATCAACTACATGTCGCGGGTGATTATGTTAGATAATGGTTCGGTTTATTTCCATTTTCTCTCAGAAGAGTTCTTGTAACTCATCCTTTCTAGGTTCTAGGTGATTGGAAGTGGCTCCCTTGTCCTGATGCGGTGGCATTTTGCCTTCGACTCGTGGAAGGAGAAACTCAAAAGGAGGCATATTTGGGTTTTACGTCCTGGTCTCCCATTGTTTTGCTGGAGTTTATAGGATTTTATGGATATTGCAAATACCATCGGTTGTTTTATCTTAATTGAGGAAAGTACCCTTTTAGCCTTAGATAGAAAATGCCCTCGGGTTTTAGTGGATATTGACCCTTCAGAAGGGTTTCCGGAAGAAATTGAGGTCAAATGGGAACATGGGGTTTTCATTCAGCAAATTGACTATTGGAGAATCCCCTTTAGATGCTTCAATTGTCATTGAATGGGTCACATACGTCAAGATTGTAAGTCATCCAACTCTGGTTCGGACACGAATTCGACTGAGGACTCGAAGTCAGATGATATGGATCAATCCATTTCCTTCCCCATTTCTCTAGACACTGAGTCTGTGAAAGAGTTCATGGGTAATTTCAAGACCTTTTTACCCTTGTTGTTAAAATCCTTATCTTATGAAGAAATTTTGGGTGATCTGTGTATTAGGGATGTAAATTATCCGGGTCTTAATCATCTTATTAGTTCGTCGTCTCCTATTAGCCCTTTCTCTCCTTTGATGGTTGGTAAAAACCCTTCTGAGGTTAAGTCTGTCCGGCCTACTATTCCTTTTCAACATGCTTCTTCTGTCTTACTGGATCCGTTAGTGGATGGGGGGAGTAGTTTCGAGCATTTGGGGGATTAGAATTTCCTCCTCTCCTATCCCGGAAGATGTCCCTCATACCTCTGGCACATCCATGTCGGTCACTGAAAACATGCTTCCCCCTCCCCTACCTTTAATGTAGGTTCTATTTAGGTTGATGGAGCCGAGTGTTGTTTTCTTGGGTCCCCTGAACATGTTCCTCCTGCTCTTGATAAGATACACATCCCCATTTTTGGTGGAGCCTCTGGAGATTCGTCGAATGGGGTTACTTTTGGATCTATTCAATTTGTGAATGTGACCACCAGGAAGAAACAAGGAAATCAAAGAAACCAAACCTCACAAAATCGGTTGATGGAGACAAGTGGATAAACCCTAAACTGTCATGCATTACCTCAATATCATCTACTTTAAATTTTGATTCTCCTTTTGGGCTAGTTAGAGTGACTGATGGTCTTGATGCGGTTTCTTAATGATTATTATGTCTTTTAATATTCGGGGGGTCGACAATCAACCCAAAAAGTGTCATGTACCCACCTGGATACCATCTGTCATGTACCCACCTACTGACCCAATAAGAGAGGGACCATGATAACAATATGTGGGGCTCTTTAAGCAAACTCGGCCATTCATTAAAATTCATATTTTTAAAAACCCATGTGTGCAGATGTAAATTCAACAAACATGCACGGCAAAGATAAATTCATCCACACACATAATTTCATGTGCATTCAATATAGCAATAACATCCATTTAACTTAACACATTGCAGAAGTAAATACATAGACAGAAAACACTTATCTTCATTGTGCAATTGTCCCAAGCAACTAGCTATGTCGCTGCAACGTTCCACCCAACCGTAGGCTCTTCAACAGCATATACCGAATCCATCCGAAGGCCACCCCCGAGCTGGGCATGATATCTACAAGGAAAAAGGGGATTTCAAACTCATACACAGCCAAACAGCCAAATGGTCATTTGGATCTAAGCCAAGCCAGACCACTGCTGGGTTTATTAGGCTAAATCTGAACCCTCTTCAATTAACTCATAAACTGGGCATGGGTACACATAACAGCAAAATCTCAAGTACTGGGTATGAAGTGAAAACGTGGGCAACCCAAAAACGAAATGAGGAATGGGAAAACAACCCTGGAAAGGCAAATTCCATTTTCAGAAAACGTTTGGGGACAACCCAGGAGCGAAAATGACCTCCATTAAACCCTCAATTCGTGGATCTCTTCTCCCAACCACTGTGCTAACCAAAACGAGTTTGCAAGCATGGAAAAAAATGCAGGAAATGGTAAAAACGTGGAGGATAAAACCCCAGCAAGCCAAAATTCCTAGCAGGCTTCAAATAAAAATGCCCAACCAGCCAAAAATGCCCAGCAAACTCCCAAAAATGCCCAGCAAGCTAAAAATGCCCACCAAACCAAAAATGCCCCGCAAGCTAAAAACACCCAGCAAGCTCTCGAAACATGAGAGGGTGAAATCTAACCATGAAGAATGGCCTGGAAAGGCAATTCGTGGGTGTTTTCTTGCCCAAGAAGGAGAAACGCATTTTTCCATGAGGGTGGCTTGCCCATACTCGAATTTGGACAGCTATACCTCCCTAATCCCCAAGGCATTAACTACTTCACCCAACTCTTGGGAGAAATGAATGATTGGGCACCAAAGTCAACATGGGTAGTTGATGGTTCATGGGTTCTCTCATTGACACTTGGCTTGACTTGATTGGCTCAAGGGTTTGAATATTTCCCTCCCAATTCCTTGTAATATCATGCCCCCATCTCTTGTTGCATTGCATAGCTAGTTGTGGGAATTTTTATATTAAAATGCATATTTACAATTCCCATGGTTCTCTAGCACATGGGAAACATAATATCTAATACTTGCCTCTTCAAGGTCGAGCGTTCACTAGCGGGGCCTTGGCCTTGAGCCCCATGCTAAGAATCATACAAAATATGCATACAATATTTACATTACAACCCAAATATAATAAGGGTCAAGAATGGAGACATTATATTCCCCTCCCCTTGGAATAACACTATCCTCGGTGTTCCAATACCTAGGAATACATACACGTTATATACATGTCCAAGATTCACAAAATATGGCAAGTCTATCCTGTATCTCACCCTTTACTTGGGTTTTCGGGACCAAGCCCTTTGGTTTTTACAAACTGCTCTTGCTGGCTTGGATCTTCTAGCTCTGCATGAGGGCATTGTTCCAAAACAATCCCTTTCCTTTCTTTACCTTCCCGCTAATCTACAAGTCTAGACACTTTATGGTGGCTACCCTCTTGATGCTCCATTGTTGGGCAGTCATGGAGGCAATGATTTCCTCCACATCCCCAACATTTCATTGGCTGCTTTACCTTTTCCTACTCAAATTCCTTCGAGTCTTCCCACCTCGAACGTTTCTTAATCGGTCGATTGGATGAATGCTTCTTCATGGATCTACTTTCCTTTCCTTTACTGATTGCAGGCGAATAGAGTCTTACAAAACCTTGTGGTTCATCTCATTCTGTTGCATTTGTAGCTTGAGCATTTATCCAAGATTTTCTTGGGTTTTTGCAATTGTTTGAAGAAGACTTTCAGCCAATTCTAATAGCCCTTGGTCTGCCACCATGGTCAATGTGCACAGCTGACCACACTTTACTTACTAGCAACACTTGCTTGTGTCGGCTGCAACCAATTGTTTCAATTTCTCACCTATGAAATTTATCATGGAAACTCTTTGTGAGGACAAGCATAATATAAACATTAAAATTAGTCAATTATTTCCCAATTGGCATGGAACGTCCATGCTTCACTCATGCAACTTCCAATTTTTCATGCTTTCCCAACATACACAGGATCTCTTTCATGTTCATCCTTTCACAGTGAAATAACTATTTTAGCATTCACAATTTTAATTCAAGAAAATAAACACATTCTTCTTCTAGTCATGACATGCATTCAACAATTTTGTTTTGTTTTATAAATGCATCAAAAAAGGAAAGAGAAGAGTAAGAGTTTTCTCCTTCTTAGTTTTGTTTTATTACGAAGCTATGCCATCACTGTGGTTTCATGCTCCTTAGTCTCTTTCACTTTAATGTGAATGCTTGAATTGCCCTTATTGGCTATGAAACTTAGTGTCTAAGGTCTGTTTAAAGCTTTTCAACTTGGGTACCCCTTGCCATTCTGCTTACAGAACCTCTGGTTGCTAGGACCCACTCATGTTCACTAGCACCATCTTTTATTACTACTCATATTGATCTCTTTTGGGACAGTCATATGTCCATATGCAGCCCTATGATGCCTTCATGTTCCTTGCTTCCAACAATACCTACACTCAAACATTGAATCAATTCACGTGTTCAGTTTATTTCATAAGGTTTTTCTCTAAACAAGAGTTTGAGAAATCATAACCAAATCATATACACATGTATATTCATAAGCAAGAAGCTGCAAGGTAACCAAATACTTATCTGTATTGGATGTCTTCACTTTATTCCACGGGATCCTTCTTTGCCTTACGAGCCTTGGATTTCCTGTGAACATAATTATGAATGTTGAGCCAGCACGTAGGCTACTCCACAATCATTCGAATAGGTAATGCCAGGCCAGTACGCTGACTAGTTTTATCAATTTTTTAAGGGGTATTGGGCTAGCATGCACGCTATTTTCACAATATTAAGTGATTAATGCCCATCCAATTACTCCCTGGATTTATCAATAATTTCATAGCGCCATCTCATTTACTCTCTGGATTTACCAGTAATTTTATAGCGCTTTCAGGGTCTTTCTTTCCTGCAATGACCAAGGTTTCCAACAAAGAAACAATAGTGTATCAGCTTAGCTGTTAGAAGACTTATACCCGAAATCTTCATTATTCCAAACAAGACATAAATGAAACTGAATACTTATATGTATTGTGTGTTTCCCCTCTGGTCCACAGGATCCTGCTTCACTTTGCAAGCCTTGGGATCGCCTATGGACTTGGATGTATTTAATGCTTCACCAATACACCTTCACGCCGACTGGATTTACCAAGCATTTGGTGGTGCCCAGCCAGTCCCATGCCTGGTTGGCCCTCTCCATTGTCGAGCCAGCACATTCGTCTGGGTCATTGACCAATGGAAGGAAACTGCGCCACCTGACCATTATAGGTCAAGGCTCTAGTATGGAGCCATAGGCATCTCAGGGTTTTCAGACAGTCTTCGGTGCCTGCCCTCCCACTGCTGACCCAATAGAGATTTTATGCCTTCACCAATGTCACCACACCTTCTTGCACCATAACCCTTCACACACACATCAACTCTTCATTCATCCAAGGATGCCACTCCTTCTATTGTGCAAATCAGTGGTTCCTTTTTGGAACTTTATAGGTGACTTTCTTGACTGCAGGTTAACATGACCCCACTCACACAAGGATGATACCTCTTCTTATTACACAGCTCTTCGGGCCTGTCCGTCCCTTCTGGTAATATTTTGTGTGAGCATAAAAAGGATGCCAATTCCTATATAGTCCTTTTGCGTACCCTTCTTTACTTTGCCTCTTAATGTGCAGTATCAATCTGCTTCTGTGTAGGCTGACAACACAAGAAGGATAAGCAAGCTCATCAGTATTGCTGTTCAATTTTTGTAACCATAATCCATATCATTCACTGTTAAGTATTGAAACACCAAGAATGTGTCCATTCCCTTAGGGTGTAGTCAATATTGAAAACCCTATCATGACCCAGCACCAGAAAAGGTGTGCACCCCCTTCCCGATGTGTTTCATGTAGACCCTAATCATACTCAGGCAGTCTGCAATGATATAAACAAAATAGAGCATGCTCTGTATATTAACCCTAATAATTTAGACATGCATGTTCTTGTCTAGGGTCATAGAATACTCATTCATTTTGCAGATGTATCTCACATGCCTTCTGGGCATATCTTTCCCATCTCACTCTCATGGTTTACCGATGTGCGGTTTGGCTGAGACATTATCAATGGCGTTTGACTCGAAACCCATTTCCAAAGCATGGGGTATTTCCCATCTATTTTGGCTTTCGCAGGCCATCACTCCTGGTCTTCCTGCAATGTGTCTTCCTGGCACATTTATCAAATAGCCAAACAGTTAGCAGCATTTAACAATAGAATTCAAATATGATTTCTCTAATCAGTCAATGGCATTGATAATTAAATTCAGGTATGAATTTGCAATCTTGTCCTCTGCAGAATCGATTTGCTTAGCCATGAGTCTATTCTCATATCGCTTGGCTCTTGCTCATGGTAGGTTCCAATCTTCGTCATGGACTTACCCACATTTTCCATGCCCAAAACAATCTACCTGAAATCTGAAACTTCAATCAGCCAAACGCTTTGTAAGTTTCTATGCATATAATATTTCATTGCTGCCATAGTCACTGAAGCATTTTAATATCACCAAAATCATCTACTTCATGTGAATCATTACCATACTAGAGTTGCATGATTTAATTACATCATTTTATGCATTCACAGCAGCTCCTGAAATGCTCTCAGGATTGACAATAGTTCACCATTCCATCTATTATCTAGTTGCAATGAAACATACACCACAATCATGTATTCACACAATGCATCTCAACATGTGCACCTATACATACGCATGCACTTTTACATCACTCACATAATCTTTTAGTGTGCAATCACTCAATGTATAACCACAAGATTGTACATAATATTTTAATGGACATTTCCTCAATGCTACCTTGCATTAAGTTATGAGTACGATGCGTTCAACATAATTCAAACATGATCGAAGGGATCTTATCAAATCCTCTTTCAACATTCATGCAATTTATGCACCAATAACCATTACCTGCATGGCTGCTATTAACATCATTTGATGTTACCTGATCAATTGGCCTCTTGCCAAGGCTACACAGTCATTTTTCCAACCTCATGATCATATATTTGTTGCACCATCCCTCCCTCATACGGTGGTTGGTCATATGCAACAACATCATCCTCATCTTTAGCCATGCTTAAGTTTCCCTTGGTCCTATAACCAATGTGAACACAACTAATGATTAGCAACCACAATCATTGTCTTACGTGGCTCATTGCATATGTAAAACTTCACTATTTCACCAATATGCAATATCCTATCCATGCACAAACATTTTCACATGCACTATGCAATGTTTGTTAATATGCCATCTAGTGCATATGCATCTATGTAATCTCTTACATTTTCACATTCCTATGCCATAGTTTATATGCATGACAATTTTATAATTATAAATACGATATCAAAACAGGAGTTAAGAAATTCTCCCTTTCCAATCCCTCATCGTAGCATGGAATCCCTCTTCCATATCATAGTTGGTCTGGTTCCTTCCAGTCATGCAATTATAAAAATTGCCCATATCGACAACAAATTTTTGTGTCAAAACAACAACTGACACTCTTCTGTACCAAATATCTATGATAAATGTGGACCTCATTCAAACTCTGGTCATGCATCCCTGTTCTCCTCTGGACAAGCTTTCCAAAGCCTATCCCCGTGCTCCATTCCGATCCAGGATATGGAATTTACACTCTTCCAAAAATGCAAATTTGCCCAAATTTCTGCACTTTTACACAGCTGCAATTTGTTATGAAATGCCAACTTCAGCTGCTTACGGAAGTAAATTTAGGAAGAATCATGAAAACTTATCTACCGGGCGAGGGTAGTCCATATAACAAGGAACACTCAGCAACATTCAGATCCTTGTTCCGATGCACTAGTCAACTTCTATAAAATTCGGGGTTTGGCTACTTTTATCTTTTCACTTTTTCCCCAAAATCTCAAAATTTGGACAAAAATGGCTATCTCCCAAACTATGCATTTCTGGAAAATCTTCGTTTAACGGAAACTGCCCGTCTGAATGAGAAGATGAAATGTCTAGTTCAGTAAAAATTTTGATTCCAACATCTAGGATCACTTTTACTGTCCACAAGCTTTTCAAAATCCCGAAAAAGTGGCTCGAAACAATGCTTTTTGGCCTTCTAGTTCACCCCGACTCCACATCCTTTGGATTTCGGCTCCAAGATTCCAAAATTAACACTGTGCCTGCTTCATGGCTGCGCCATATCAATTTCAGCTCAAACCGACCTTTCGTCAAGCCTCGGGACACTGTCTTACAAA
This sequence comes from Larix kaempferi, assembly GCA_027924585.1. Taxonomy (NCBI): domain Eukaryota; kingdom Viridiplantae; phylum Streptophyta; class Pinopsida; order Pinales; family Pinaceae; genus Larix; species Larix kaempferi. The sequence continues at coordinate 9,832,979 of BSBM01000556.1, forward strand.
AGTCACTATTCTCCATTTTCTGTCAAATTGGAGCATACTGGGTTTGGGACCCTCTCTGGTTCTTTCATAGCCTTCGTTAATGGCCTCCGAACCCCACAGGAATCATCCCATTCTGATCCTGACTGCTCCTATCCAAAAATCAAGTTTTTGGCTCTATACTCGTTTTTTTTTTTTTTTTTTTTGGCTCCTCCCCTCGTTGATCGCGGCTCAACCTCTGCGACCATCGTTGAATTTGACCTTAACTCCCCCATCGCAGCGCAGGTTTTATCCTTAATGTTGCCGCCCTTGGCGCTGGATCTAACCGTAAAATCGTCGTCGTAGCACAGGTTGTATCCTTAACTTCTGCGCCCATTTCGCCAATCCTGGCCTTTTCTTTGCCGCCCGTCGCAATTTCTAACATTAACTTCGCCGCGCGCATCGCAAATTTTAAAGTTAAAATTGTCGCCGCCGCGCGCAAAACTTAACCTTAACTTTGCCGCCAGTGCCGCACAAAACTTACCATTAACTTTGCCGCCAGCACCGTACAAAGTTATCCTTAACTTTGCCGCCGCGTCCATGGCACAAAATTTCAAAAAAAGACACTTAGAAAATTTTTGAATCTCTCTTCCCTTTCAGCGCAGCATTTATGCTAATTTTGGCGCCGTGCGCATAGAATTATGCTTAACTTTGTCACCGTGCCCGCGCATGGCACAGAAATTAGCATTAATTTCGCTGCCGCCGCGCGCGCAAAAATTAGCGTTAATTTCGTCGCTACAGCAAACACTTAGAAATTTTTCAATTTCTCAAAAACAGTTAGAATTATATCTGAATGTATCATTCTTTTTCTTTATAGAGTAAGCCACTCACAGATCATACTTGCATAGAACAAAACAGTAAAAGTATTTCAAGAAATTGCACCACTTCATAGTTTTGCAAAAATCCCCAAAACAGTCATGGGAATGATTTCTCATTCTAACAAATAGAAGCCATGAGATCTTCAGGTTTATTTAATGCATTTTAATTCCAAATACTAAATACATATACACACAATGATGAAGGGCCCAACAGCCGTAGTGTTGAACCTTAAGCTCTAATACCATCTGTCATGTACCCATCTGGATACCATCTGTCATGTACCCACTTGCTCACCCAATAAGAGAGGGAACATGATAACAATCTGTGGGGCTTTTTAAGCAAACTCAGCCATTCATTAAAATTCATATTTTTAAAAACCCATGTGTGCAGATGTAAATTCAACAAACATGCATAGCGGAGATAAATTCATCCACACATAATTTCATGTGCATTCAATATATCAATAACAGCCATTTAACTTAACACATTACAAAAGTAAATACATAGATAGAAAACACTTATCTTCATTGTGCAATTGTTCCAAGCAACTAGCTATGTCACTGCAACGTTCCACCCAACCATAGGCTCTTCAACAGCATATACTGAATCCGTCCGAAGGCCACCCCCGAGCTGGGCATGCTATCTACAAGGAAAAAGGGGATTTCAAACTCATACACAGCCAAACAGCCAAATAGTCATTTGGATCTAAGCCAAGCCAGACCACTGCTGGGTTTATTAGGATAAATCTGAACCCTCTTCAATTGTGGATGCTTCCACTCAAGTTCAAGCCAAAACAATGGAGACCCATTTCAACCCCAACAATCTCCTACACACAGAAACTCATAGACTGGGCATGGATACACATAACAGCAAAGTCTCAAGTATTGGGTATGAAGCGAAAATGTGGGCAACCCAAAAACGAAATGAGGAATGGGAAAACAACCCTGGAAAGGAAAATTTTGTTTTCAGAAAACGTTTGGGGACAACCCAGGAGCGAAAACGACCTCCATTAAACCCCCAATTCATGGATCTCTTCTCCCAGCCACTGTGCTAACCAAAACGAGTTTGCAGGCATGGAAAAAAATGCAGGAAATGGTAAAAACGTGGAGGATAAAACCCCAGCAAGCCAAAACGCCTAGCAGGCTTTAAATAAAAACGCTCAACAAGCCAAAAATGCCCAGCAAACCAAAAACACCCAGCAAACTCCCAAAAACGCCCAGCAAACCAAAAACGCCTAGCAAACCAAAAATGCCTAGCAAGCTAAAAACGCCCAGCAATCTCTCCAAACGTGAGAGGGTGAAGTCTAACCATGAAGAATGGCTTGGGAAGGAAATTCGTGGGTGTTTTCTTGCCCAAGAAGGAGAAACATGTTTTTCCATGAGGGTGGCTTTCCCATACTCGAATTTGGACAGCCATACCTCCCCAATCCCCAAGGCATTAACTACTTCACCCAACTCTTGGGAGAAATGAATGATTGGGCACCAAAGTCAACATGGGTAGTTGATGGTTCATGGGTTCTCTCATTGACACTTGGCTTGACTTGATTGGCTCAAGAATTTGAATATTTCCCTCCCAATTCCTTGTAATATCATGCCCCAATCTCTTGTTGCATTGCATAGCTAGTTGTGGGCATTTTTATATTAAAATGCATATTTACAATTTCCATGGTTCTCTGGCACATGGGAAACATAATATCTAATACTTGCCTCTTCAAGGTCGAGCGTTCACTAGCGGGGCCTTGGCCTTGAGCTCCAGGCTAGGAATCATACAAAATATGCATACAATATTTACATTACTGCCCAAATATCATAAGGGTCAAGAATGGGTACATTACAAAAAGACTACCTTAAGGATACTTATGGACTCTACTAGACTGGTCGTTATTGTTTTATAGGAGACTATGCACTCTAGAAACAATGCTTATGATTTTTTCCTTAAAATACGTCATGATTGGAAATGTTGTGGGGTTGATTCGAATGGTCATTCGGTGGATTGATTTCTTCCTGGAACCCTAATGTTGTTGATTTCTTTGCTTTTATTACTTGTGCAGGTATTAAGCTTGAAGGGTGTTTCAGGGGTTTGGATGTTAACTTTTGTATAATCAATGTATATGTCCCTTAGAGGAATCGACAGTGTTTCTGGGAACGATTTTTTGCCTCAGACACTCTTCAAGACTCGAGTTTAATTTTAGGTGGAGATCTCAATTTCACCGTGTCAGCAAATGAAGTTTGGGGTTCAAATCATGTTAGTGATCCACTAGTCCCTTTCTTCAAGGAAAATTTTGAGGCTTTGGGTCTTCTTGATATACTTCCTTCTACTTTGGTGCCTACTTGGAACAATGGTTGGGTGGGTGGCTCTGGAGTTGTCATGTACCCAATTAAATGGTTCTCAGATAAATAATTAAGTTGGCCTACCCAATTCCTAAGGGTTATGTGGAAGAATTAAAATATTGACATTTAACCCCAAGGTCTATAGTTTCTCATTAAAATTCAATATCCTAAATTTATGGTGGAAAAATAGGCGAATAAATTTTAAATGCGCCAAAATGAAGTGGCATTAGGTCCTAGTTGGACTTGGGGGTGCATAAGTGGACATGTGGGGTCCACATGAGAGAATATTTCTCCTTTAAACATGGATCCATCCCCAAATCCAACTTGGAAAGGAAGAGGTAACATTCATGAAGGAAGAGGAAGAGTCGTAGGGCTAAAAATAGGCAATGACAGATTCTATGACAACTATAATAAGCATTATGACAAGTATGACATATTCTATGACACCTATGACACTTATGAAAGATTCTATGACATATATGACAATGTAAGAGATAAAAATAGATCAAGAGGGTGCATGAGAGGAGTTACGCATCTCCAAAGCAGCCAAAGGATTCCCCAATTCGAATTCATGGAGGAGTTGGAGACAAAAGATGAGCCAAGTGTCACGTGGGGCCAATGAAGGGTCATAACTCCCACTAATTCAAATTTCATGAGTAATTAGGAGACAATTTGAGTTCTAAAGAGGTAAATGAGTCAAGTAAAGTTATTAAAAGGAGGCCAATTCTAAATGGAGCATCTTTTGGTCATTTTTTATTTGCATCTTTGCAATTTGGGAGAGCTTCAAGCTTGTCCTTGTGCGGTGGATGTTTATCCTCCCTGCCTTAGAACCAATTTTGAGGGTGCAAGATTCCCATCCAAGTTGGTTGATGGAGAGGCCATTCATACCTCTCAATAGATATTCATGGATATTTTTTGATGTAGGTTCAAACCCCAACTAATTTCGAGTTCATCTTCTCTCATTCTTCTCTATGTCTATTCTACTATGTTTCTCTCAATGTCATGTAAGTGTGCAAGGGCACACTTATTGTTGCATATAGTTAGTGGAGGATTGTTATTTTGAATTAATGGGCATGTTAGTTTCTGCATATCTCTGTAATAATCATATAATGAGAGCCACATCTCGAAACACCATGTATTTCAAGTGATATTTCCAATCAAGAAAGAGATTCGAGCCATTTTCCCCATAGCATTTGCATAGTGATTTTGAAAAGATGTTGTACCTGTTTTATATCAGATTTTGATGAGATATTTATCCATGTTATGAGATGTATATGAAGTTACTTTGATTTCCCAAATGATGTTTGCAGACCCCTGAAGTGTCACTATGGTTTATGACTAAATTCGAGACTCCTTGTCCACCATTTTCACCACAAATTCTAGACTCTAGAAGTTGTTGTTCATTGGGATACCTATTCGACCCTAAAACCAAACCTAATGCTACAAAAATATTTTCCTTAATGTCCTATAATATAGACAAGTCTCAAATCAAGAATTAGTGAAGTACATAAAGTTTTTGGAAGATAATTTAATGGAAGACCTAGGAGGGATTTCCACTTCTCAAATTAACTAGTCTTGTCCCGAAACTTATTTCCTTGCAAATTGCAGACCATGGATGGGTATATCAATTGTTTGGGTATCTAATAGATGTATTAATGTGTCATATATCCTCCTAATTCCTTTCATACAGGATTCGAAACCATTTTGGATCATTTGGGACAGTTTGGGGCTTCACTAGTCCAATATTCGAAAATTGGCCAAATTGTGTAAACTTTCAAATTAGGGATATTACAGTGGTATCAAAGCATGGTCCTTGCACCTGTGCATTAATATCATACATTGAAGAATAATTTTCAGCCATGTCTTACTATTATGATGACTCCTATGAGTACAATTCTTATGAGCAGTATGAAGATGATTGTGAGCAATATGAAGAAGAATGTGAATGTTATGAGGAAGAGGTTCCATCATGAAGTACTTCTTACAATTTCATAAGGAATGAAGGTTATTCTTATGAACCTATGTATGATGAATATGTATGTGTTGAACCACCAAATGATAATTCTATGAATGAATTACAAATATTGAGAGCAACATGTAAAACCTTGCCCCAACAATATCATGCATATCTTGATCTATACAAGGGAGATACACAAAAGGACATTCCTTTTGAAGACTTTGCTGATTGGGTGTTTGAAAATAGGCCCAAAAATGAATATGTGGAGTTAGTGAAGAAAGTTCTATTCCCTTCTTTAAAAATACCTTGGAGAGCAACTCATATATGTTTGAGTGAAAAGGAGAAGCGAAATGAGGAGACCCATGAGCCACCTACTTTTGATGGTGGTGAATGTTAAATTTTCAGAATTTACTTCAATATGATCTAGGATATTAACTGAGAGAACAACATGTACAGCAAATCTACAGCATATCAATCATGGACACAATAATGCAAGCACACAAGAGACACAGAGTTTACTTGGGGAAAACCATAAAGGTAAAAAACCCCAATAACTTCCTCAAAGATAGATAGAGCAATGATACAACCAGAATACAAGAGATAGTCTTCTTCTAGCATCAGAGCCTCCTCCTCCACAAGTGCGCCACTCTCCAAAGTGTGAGTGAGAGAATAGAATTTGTAAAATTAGAAAGACACACTCTCTATTTATACACTAACTTGACTTGACCTTTACTCAACTAGGTCGGCCTCAACTTAACCACTTAACATAATGCTGACTGGGCCGACCCCCACTAGGGTGGTCTAATAAACCTTTGACCCACATGGCCGACCCCCAATAGGGTGGTCTAATAACCCTTTGACCCACATGACTTATACAGGGGCGACCCCAACAAGGTGGTCTAATAACCCTTTGACCCACATGACTTATACAGGGGCGACCCCAACAAGGTGGTCTAATAGCCCATCAAGTATAAGTTACGACACTTACAATATAAATGACGACACTTCCGTATAGAGGAATAATAACATCTCTATAGGAATACAAACACTTCCGTATAGAGGAATAATACCATCTCCATAGGAGTACAAAATACATATATGAAATACATGGGTGAAATACATTCTGAAGTTACATATACATCAACACTCCCTCTTAACTAGGAAGGTATTTCTCGACACAGATCTGCTAGCACAAATCTTCTTCTCTGGATCATCATCAACGAACCATCATCCTTGAATCATCGTCATTGTCACTGCTGCTGCTATCTCAATCAATCTCTAAATCTACTCGTCATAGGAAGTTCTACAGAGCCAGTCATTTTTCATACTGGATGTAGGCCCACCACCTGTAGGTCTTCATCATCACTGGCCATACTGTGGAATCCTCAGGACTTATTATGTGGGTCACAAAACCTTGCAAGAGCATCCCAGGACTTATTATGGGCACACAGCCCAACCTATCGGATCTCCCAGGGAGCTATTACATGTGACCCTACCAAAAAACCTCGAAAGAGAATCCCAGGACTGATTACGAGCACACAGTTCAACCTATCGGATCTCCTAGGGCGCTATTATATGTGGTCACTACAAAAACTTCAAGAGCATCCCGGGACTTATTACGGGAACACATCCCAACCTATCGGATCTCCCAGGGCGATATTACATGTGGTCATGGCAAAACCTTGCAAGCATACCAGGACTTATTACGAGCACACAGCTCAACCTATCAGATCTCCCAGGGCGCTATTATATGCCATAGGACAAAACCTCGAAAGAACATCTGCCAGATATCCCAGGGAGCTATTATATGCCAGCGGCAAAACCTTGCAAGACTATCTGCAGATCTCCCAGGGCGCTATTATATGTCCTCCCAGAGCAAAACCTCGAAAGAGAATTTGCTAGATATCCCAAGGCGAAATAATATGCCATAGGCAAAACCTTGCAAGACTATCTGCAAATCTCCCAGGGCGCTATTATATGCTCATCTGCACAACCTGTCCACAACCATAGAGTATCAACCTGATACTCACCATACATCATCCTGATGTACACATGATCATCCTGATCATCATCACTACAACATCCTGCTGCATGTCATCTGGAGAAACACCCTGAAGCTCATCATCCATGATCATCCTGATCATATAATGCATCTACCTGATGCATACCAAGTATCTACCTGATACATATCATCATACATGATCCACCTGATCATACAATGTATCCACCTGATACAAAAACATGATCCACCTGATCATACCTGATACATATCAACATACATGATCTACCTGAACATACACATTATCCACCTGATACAAATATAGATACATGGTCCAAGAATCCAACATGATGCATATACAAAACATATACAAATGATCCTACTGATCATATCCAGCATCCAACATGATGCGTACATACATATACATATAAATGATCCAACTGATCATATCCAGCATCCTCATGATGCATATACAGAGCAGTAACTGGAGCATCGTCCGGATGCTCATCATCCAGCTCTTACATCCACAGCCATGTGAAGGATCCTCCTTCCAACATGCTTGGAATGGCTTCTGCAAATGTGTACATCACTTCTTCCTCGAAGTGTCATCAATCTGAATAACACCAAGCCTCTCCCTGAAGTACTCGAACTTCATCTTGGCTAGTGGCTTCATCAGCACATCTACAATCTGCTCGTCCGTCGCAACATACTCTACTTCAGCTGTACTCAATGCTACGCAGGACTGCTTCCTGCTAAACCAAGAGATCACACCTGATCCCATACTGAAGCAACACCCGAATGTGCTATTCTTATCTGTAGCACTACCTGCCCAGTCTGAATCAACATAACCCTGCAGGTTAAACTTTTGATTCACGTCATACTTGAACCCATAGTCAACTGTACCCTTCAGGTACCTCAGAATATGATTTACATCAAGCAGGTGAACACTCCTCGGATCTGTCAGGAACTGGCTCAATGTGTTCACCACAAAGCAAATATCTGGTCTCGTGTTTGTCAGGTACATCAAGGGCCCAATCATCTGACAATACACAGTGACATCAACCGGATCAGATGAAGCATCACACAGAAGCTTCAGGTTCGATGCCATAGGTGTGGCCATGGCCTTGCAGTCCATCATCCCGAACCTCTTCAGGATCTCTACTGCATACTTCCCTTGTCCAAGGAAGATTCCATCTACACTCTGCCACACCTCCATGCCAAAAACAAATAGTGCATCATCCCCAAGTTCTTCATCTCAAACTCGGCAGCAAGCTTCCACTGCGTGTCGAAAATCAATCTATCTTCACCTGTAATAAACAGGTCATCCATATACAAAAGTAGTATCACTGGATTGCCTTCCTCAACCTTGTAGTAAAGGTTGGAATCCGCTATACTCTTGGTAAAGCCCAAACTGGATAGAAAGCTGTCTATCCTACCATACCAAGTTCTGCATGTATATGACTCCCTGTCATGTGTCTCAGAACCAAGTGGCTGCTCCACATAAACTTCGTCTTCAACTACACCATTCAAGAAAGCTATCTTGAAATCCATCTGGTGTATCTTCCATTTCATCATTGCAGCCAGAGCAAGTACAAATCTAATGGAAGTGTATCTGGATACAGGAGCAAAAGTCTCTATGCTACCACCTACAGCATGCTTGATCTTGTAGATCCTCTTGGAAGTCACTACAGACTCTCCTTCGAGTCTTGGGACTACATCCCAAACATCTTCATGATCGACGGGTACTCCTCGATCATGGCATTCTTCCCAGATCCTGGGAACTTCAATATCTTCAATATTTTCAATATATAACTTTGTTGCTGAACAAATGTTGTAGTCCTTCTTTTGTAGGCGATGGTATACGATCTTTCCTACACAACAAGTTAAATTGCATGATTAGAAAACATCTCATAGTTTTCAGAACAAATTCTTACACATAAAGAAATATGTCATACAATCATGCAATTATCTTAGCCAATGCTTCAATACAACATTTATCCATATTCCGTAACTTTCTAGATGCCTTCCAATATCTACCAGAACATTGTTAAGAGTGTGCACAACTCCTAACATGTCAGCAAAGAGGTCTCATTCTAGATAAGTAGCAATGGAATGTTGTAAAGTGCCATAGGCCACTTACCCATGTATATTAGTAGTATACTGTTCATTAATGCAACTATTCTAATATGCATAATACACAACCTAATTCTAGGAACATAAGCATATACATCATTGAATAACATTATGTAAGAAATGACAATTCAAATACTTATCTTTGTTTGGTTGCGGGGTGGACTCCCTCTGAATCTTTGCAACTCCATTCTAATGTGGATTGTGAGAAGTGGTCAGCTCCCTCTGAATATCTGCATCCTTGCAGAAACTACTAAAGTGTGCTCCTTCTTGATCTTTGCTTCCTGGATTACCTGTCCTTGAACTTACATCCATCCTTAATCACTATGCATGCTTATTAGTATCATCATTGTGTTATCCTTGAGGTCTCATACATAATCACACATTTATTTGTATAATCTTAATACTATCAAAACACAATAATCTTAAACATGTATAGTCATGATCATTCACAGATAATAAACATTAGTATTCAAGGTTTCAGGGAAGTCTTCTTTTACTCATGCATATAGTTATTTGATCATAGGAATCTTCTGGTTAGTTACATCATCAATCAAGATAAGAGACATAAAATGCATAAACCCTTGATTACTTACATTTCTAACTTTATGAATAAACATAACCAATCATACCAAATATACTTATATAAGGGATCCTAACACAAGGTAGGATTCTAACAAGATATAGGAAAAACATACCTGGATTGGTATGTTAGCTAGTTATGTCTAACATACCCACATGATGTCTTCTTGTGCTCTTCAATGACTTGTGCTTAGTAACCTACATATCTCATAGGTTAACCATTATAGAACCAAGTTATACATACCTCGTAAGTAGATCTTCTAAGTGATCCATGACCATGGATGAATCTTTGTCTTCATGTCATCATGATCATATGTTCTTGAACTAGAACATGATTTGTCTTTCTTGGTGTACCTTTCATGTTAGCGGAAAACATAAGCCTCATACAACACCATAATGCATTAGTACAATCATAAGTGTCAACACCCTAATCAATGAATATCTTCTATCATGCATTCATAATTTTATTAAGGTGATACGACAAGTCTAAATTTAATCAAGATTGTACTAACCGTAATAACATGAAGACAAACATACCATAAACTTAATCATGAACAAATATCGAAACATACCTCGATGAGTAATACCTGTCGAGATCGCTTGTAATCTTCTTATGTAAGGCCTTAGCCTCATCTCCCTCTGAAACAGGAACTTCTTCACTTATGCAGGTGACCAATCCATCTTCTTCTAGGATTAACTCAATCCACTTGATTTGTAAGAACTGGACCTGGAGCTAGATTAGGGTTTGTCAGAGAAACCCCAAAAATTCAAACTTTTAATTTCAAACTTCCGAAAGGATAGAAATATGCGCCTTGATGAGCTGATCAAGCTGGTATGTTCAGAATTTGAAAACTGCAAAGTTTCACTCCTCAATTTTGCCTTTGAAACTTCTGGATTCACTGGACATGACCCTGAACTGGGTTTTGATGAAGCCCACTCTTCTGCCCAATCAAAAGGTTTGATCCAGAGCTCTAAGATTCTATTTTTTTGAGGAGCTTCCAGCCATGGTCACAGATTTCAAAAATTTTCATTTTTACAGAAGCCCTAATTTTCCACTTTTCTGATCAAAGTCCTGAACTAGGGTCTAATCAAGCCCGGCCTTCTGCCCAACCAAAAATTCTAATCTTGGTCTCTAAATTTTGATTTTGATGAGTAGCATTCAGCCGTGGTCTCTGATTACAAGAATTCCAACTTTCTCCGAAACCCTAAATTCTAAAAGCCATGAATGAAGGTGCTAAAAAATAATTTTGTTTTGACAGAAATATGTACCTGATTGTTTATGGTGTAACTCCGCACTTTTTGATCCACAAGGTTTGAAAAACTTTTGTGAGATATCCCGACCTATCATCTTTCCATCCCGATAGGTCTGACCTCAATTGGATTCTCTGAGAGAAAGTTATGCCAAGTGTCGCAACGTGACCTGTTTATGGGATCAAACAGGAGAGCGACCTTGTATGGCATTCCACATGTCACTGGTTCAACTTCGGCTTCTAAAAACGTTTTTTGAGATAGTGCAGTCTGTGTACTACCTATCACTTTTTACGAAATTTCATTTGGAGCTTCCTAGCCCAAGTTATGACCTTTTTTCCAAGGTCACCTATTTTTGACTCAAATCTGGAAGAGGCAGAAACCCTATATTGTACAGACCATAAATCACAAAGTACAATGAATTAGAGGTTGTCCTTTGGACACAAGGTACATGGGGATCTGATATTCGACCTGTAAAAGTTTCAGACCTGAAAACTTTGCCAAAACAGATTTATAGCGAAAGTTATACGATGACTGGTTTTTGCTATATCAAGCCCTAGCATCATAAGTGCAACAAGTGTCATACATGCCATATCATGCTTTCTTTCAGGCTAGCTCTGATACCATGTTAAATTTTCAGAATTTACTTCAATCTGATCTAGGATATTAACTGAGAGAACAACATGTACAGCAAATCTACAGCATATCAATCATGGACACAATAATGCAAGCACACAAGAGACACAGAGTTTACTTGGGGAAAACCATAAAGGTGAAAAACCCCAATAACTTCCTCAAAGATAGATAGAGCAATGATACAACCAGAATACAAGAGATAGTCTTCTCCTAGTAGCAGATCCTCCTCCTCCACAAGTGCACCACTCTCCAAAGTGTGAGTGAGAGAATAGAATGTGTAAAATGAGAGAGACACACTCTCTATTTATACACTAACTTGACTTGACCTTTACTCAACTAAGTCGGCCTCAACTTAACCACTTAACATAATGCTGACTGGGCCGACCCCCACTAGGGTGGTCTAATAACCCTTTGACCCACATGACTTATACAGGGCCGACCCCAACAAGGTGATCTAATAGCCCATCAAGTATAAGTTACGACACTTACAATATAAATGACGACACTTCCGTATAGAGGAATAATAACATCTCTATATGAATACAAACACTTCCGTATAGAGGAATAATACCATCTCTATAGGAGTACAAAATACATATATGAAATACATGGGTGAAATACATTCCAAAGTTACATATACATCAACAGTGAAGTAGAAGAAGCATTACATGAAGAGGATCGAAAGTCACTCCCAAGTGACTCTCAAAAATATGAAGAAACATCACATGATCATGAATAATATTCCATTAAAAATACTAAAGATCATCTTGAGACACACTCTACATTAGACATGAATCAAAGAGCATCTATTGATGGATGCTTGAACTATGAAGGAGTGACTACTTATGGGTTCCCACACCTCTATGTTGGTGACATAGAGATCACTTTTGAAAGTGTTGCTACAAGCCAAAGTTCCATTAAGTATAAAAATGAAGGCCTTGTAGCAGTTGAAGAAGAACCAAAATCAACTTCCCCATCACCACTTGAGCTTAATGAAGTTGGTCCAACTAGAAAGTACAAAGAAGAGGAGGTCCCCATACAAGAGCCTCTTTTTCTTGAAGGGTCATCAAATATGAATGAAAAGAAGATCCAAGAGACCCTTAGCATACCCCATGACACTCGAGCATTGGTTTCAAATTATTGTTGGAGAGTTTCCTATTGAAGAATCCATACTTCCTTGAAGACATGGAGAAGATTCAAAGAACAATATGCAACATCAAAGGTAATCTCATGTCTTTTCTTTTTGATAGAAACAATTTGGTTGAGCATAATGAATGGTTACATGGAGCATACTTGAAGAATAATGAGGATATTCATGAGCTCAAAATGAAAAATGAGCAACTTCTTGATAGGTTGCAAGATACTCGTTCTTCCTCCTATGTTTTAGACTATCAAATGATAGATTGCTTGGAGGCTTCTCATGACATGATGGATCATGAGAAACATGGAAACTTGCAGGTGATTGATGTGCTTGAATATGATCTTGATGATAACCAAGCACTTTTTATGGTGGAAGAGGAACTTGAGTTGCCTCTTGGAAATGGTTACACACTTTTTGAAGAACTGTATGATTCCACTACCTAGGAACCAACCTATGAGGAAAGTTTTGCACTTTTGAGGGAGGTGCATGATCCTACCCTTATGGAGCCTTCACATGATGAAACTTTTGCATTTTCTGATCATTTGGGTGAGTTGGTTCATTCTCCTACATCTTACACTTCCATATTTTGCAGCATTCATCTTAATGAAGTATGGGTGAAAGGTTTCTTTTTGAAGGTGCCACATGAGGAGTATAAAAACAATATCTCCCCTTTTGAGGATGACATGACTAGAGCACTTTATTCTTTACATTTGCAGAAGCATCCTTTGTTACTTTGTGATGGTACACATCTACATGGATGCACCTATGATGTTCACTTGAGTCACTTGAAGACTCATGATTTTCCTTGATCCTTGCTTAGTTCAATTGATGTTGGAGGAACTTCATCCAATACGTGGGTGAAGAGATATATGATTGGAGAACATTTTTATTGGTAGCAACATCCTTTGTTATTTCTTGATGATACACATATCCATGGATGCATAAATGGTACTTCTGTGAGCCCCTTGAAGGCTCATTGTTTTCTTTGCTCCCTAATTGGTTCAGATTTTAGTGGAGGTTCTTCATTCATTTCTTGGATGAAAGAACACATGGCTGATTATTTTGTTGTATATTACATTATTTTGGAGCAGCATGGACATATTTTCTTGTGGGATGATTCTTACTCTTTTGGTGATGAGACATGGGACTTTCACCCTTGTCCTTTGATCTTTAATGGTCTCACTCTTGATTCTTGTTTGCATTTATCACATGAGTACTATCTGGTTGATAGGGGCAGACTTGTTTGCATTCAGCCTCACTATGAGGATATGTATTTCATGATGGAGAGTCCCTCTTGGTTTCGGACCAACCTTGAATAAGTTCATATTTTGATGCAGGCGCCCTCAAAGTTTCAATTGTGCATTGGATATGTTGAACTTCCAGTTTGGTGGTACGATCTTTGCATTCTCCCTTGCATTTTTCATAGTGATGAATTTTTATTGTTGTTACTGATGTTTGGAAAGATGCAGATAAGACAATGGGATCCTGGCATTCTTTGGAATGTTAGTTTTCCACATGTGACACTTCCACTCAAATATTTGCAACTAAGGCAGTGGGATGTGGGAAATCTTTTGAATGCAATTTTTTGTGTTAGAGCATGCCTATCTTTTGGAATGCAATACATGCAATGGGATCTTGGTGTTGCTTGGTTTCAGCTCACTTGGAGCAGCAGTTCGATTGTTGGTTTGAGAGAGAAAGACAACCTTTAGTTGTTTGAGTTCATCTTTGCAGAGCAGTGTTCCAGTTTCCTATGTGGGAGACCTTTTGAGAGATGGATTCAATCTTCACATGCTTGGTGTTCATGGCATTTCATACTAGAAATTTCACACCATGCATGTATCGGGATCATTTGGGACCCTGCGATCATTTTTGGTCTCATTGGTTTCAATTTTGGGGGGCAACAAGTAGTATGGTTTGAGTCACCACTTGAGAATGTGATTGTAATCAGAGTAGTGTAGCAGCAAGCATGGTGGTTCCTCTCTAAAATTTTCATGGAATCTTGAAGAATCAAAGTTGAGAAACTTAGTGGCAACTTCAAAGAATTATACATTGAGAAAAAGGGTTGAAAGTTCAGAAAGGGTTTCCAAAATATGAAAGAGTACATGAGTGCCACTACTAATAGATTTGGAAGGAAAGTTTTGGAAAGAAAGTAGGTTCTTCAACATCCATGTTTGAAATTGATTGAGGACAAGCAATATTGGGTGGGGAAGACTGTCATGTCCCCAATTAAATGGTTTTCAGATAAATAATTAAGTTGGCCTACCCAATTACTAAGGGTTATGTGGAAGAATTAAAATATTGTCATTTAACACCATGGTCTATAGTTTCTCATGAAAATTCAATATTCTAAATGGTTGGTGGAAAAATAGGCCAATAAATTATGGAATAAATGTTAAATGCTCCAAAATGAAGTGGCATTAGGTCCTAGTTGGACTTGGGGGTGCATAAGTGGACATGTGGGGTCCACATGAGAGAATATTCCTCCTTTAAACATGGATCCATCCCCAAATTCGAGTTGGAAGGGAAGAGGTAACATTCATGAAGGAAGAGGAAGAGTCATAGGACTAAAAATAGGCAATGACAGATTCTATGACAACTATGACAAGCATTATGACACTTATGATAGATTCTATGACACCTATGACACTTATGACAGATTCTATGACATCTATGACAATGTAAGAGCTAAAATAGACCAAGAGGGCGCATGACAGGATTAACACATCTCCAATAAATCCAAAGGATTTCCCAATTCGAATTCATGGAGGAGTTGGAGACAAAAGATGAGCCACGTGTCATGTGGGGCCAATGAAGGGTCATAACTCCCACTAATTCGAAATTCATGAGTGATTAGGAGATAATTTGAGTTATAAGGAGGTAAATGAGTCAAGTAAAGTTATTAAAAGGAGGACAATTCGAAATTGAGCAGCATTTGGTCATTTTTTATTTGCATCTTTGCAATTTGGGAGAGCTTTAAGCTTGTCCTTTCACGGTGGATGTTCATCCTCCCTGCCTTAGAACCAATTTCGAGGGTGCAATATTCCCATCCAAGTTGTTTGATGGAGAGGAAATTCAGACCTATCAACAGAGCTTCATGGATATGTTTTGATGTAGGCTAAAACCCCAGCTGAGTTCGAGTTCATCTTCTCTCATTCTTCTATATGCCTATTCTACTATCTTTCTCTCACTGTCATGTAAATGTGCAAGGGCGCACTTCTTGTTGCATATAGTTAGTGGAGGATTGTTATTTCGACTTCATGGACATGTTAGTTGTTGCATATATCTGTATTAATCATATCATGAGAACCACAACTCGAAACACCATGTATTTCAAGTGATATTTCCAATCAAGAAAGAGATTCGAGCCATTTTCCCCATAGCATTTGCATAGTGATTTTGGAATGATGTTGTACTTGTTTTATATCAGAGTTTGATGAGATATTTATCCATGCTATGAGCTGTATATGAAGTTAATTTGATGGCCCAAATTATGTTTTCAAACCCCTAAAGTGTCACTATGGTTTATGACTAAATTCGAGACTCCTTGTCCACCATTTTCACCACAAATTCTAGAATCTAGAAGTTGTTGTTAATTGGGATACCTATTCAACCCTGAAACCAAATATAATGCTGCACACATATTATCCTTAATGTCCTCTAGCAGTTCCAATTCTTAGACCAAGAATTACTGAATGAAGTATGGTGTTTGGAAGATCATTTAATGGAAGACATAGGGGGGATTTCGACTTCTCAAATTAAATAGACTTGTCCCAGAACTTCTTTCCTTGCAAATTGCAGACCATGGATGCATATATAAATTGTTTGGGTATCTGATAGATGTATTAATGTGTCCTATATCATCCTAAGTCCCTCCATACAGAATTTGAAACCATTTGGTATCATTTGTATATTTTGGGGTTTCACTAGTCCAAGATTCAAAAATTGGCCAAATTGTGTAACCTTTCAAATTAGGGATATTACATGAGTGGCTAAATGCCTAGATAATTTCCTGATGCATGAAGACCTGGTTGAAGTGGTTGTTCGATACTGTTATTGGTGTGAACCAACGGAAGTATCGGATCATAAAGCCATTCTTTTATAGTTGGAATTTGAAGCTAATAGAATCTGATACCCTTTTAAATTCACCAATACCTGGATGGAGGATTTTGACTTTTGTAAGTTAATCAACAGGACTTCGAATGATTTGTCACATCTTGAACATCATTCCCCTCTGCAACTACTAATGAATAAATTGAACATCCTACAAACTAAGGTTATATCTTGGGGATAAAATTAGGAGTCAGGAATTCTCGATGGGGGAGGATTATTTCTCGCAGCATAGAAAAGAGGTAGTGTTGCATCTAGAAAAGAATAAAAAAAAATTGAATTAGCTCGAGAATACTTGGAATCTCAAAATTCAGGCGATATGGATCGCTAGAGGTGATCATAATACTAAGTTTTTTCAAATATTTGCGAACCAGAGAAGAATTATTAATTCGATCTGGGAAATAAAGGATGTTGATGGTGTGACCTAGTCAGATATTCCCTCTATAAAGCATGTTGCTACTTCACATTTCCAGATGATCTATAAGCAAGATTCGGTGAGGAATTTGAAAGCTCAACTTGACATCATCAAACTGTATCCTAAATTCTTCTCTACTAATGAGAGTGAGCGAAATTAGATGAAATCAAGTGTGTTTTAAAAGCCTTTGTGAAGGAGAAAAGTATAGGCCCTGATGACTGGACTATGGAGTTTTTTCTCCACTTCTTTGATTTGATGGGGCATGAATTGCTACAAGCGATTGAGTAATCTTGTACTAAATCATACATCCTAGGAATCTCAATGCTACTTATCTCACTTTGATACCTAAGAAAGATAAACTTGTATATTTTAATGATTTTCATCCCATTTCATTGTGCAATCTCTTATACAAAGTGATATCCAAAATCATTGCTTTAAGAATTAAACCTATTCTGGCCAATTTCATCTCTATGAAACAGTTTGGTTTCCTCCACAACAGGAAAATTCTAGATGTTGTCGGGGTAGCTCAGGAGTGTTTGCACTCTGTCAAAGTCAAGGACATTCAAGCGTTCATATTAAAGTTGGACTTGATTAAAGCATACAATCATGTCAACTAGTCTTTTCTGATATTAGTCATGTTACAGATTGGATTGTCGGTTAAGGTCAAAAATTGGATCATGTCTTGTATATCTTCATCTACTTATGTTGTTCTGATTAATGGCTCGCCCACACAGTTTTTCTCCAACAGCCGGGGAATCCGATAGGGATGTCCCCTTTCGCCCTTGTTGTTCATCCTCGTCAATGAGGGACTGAGCATGCTCATAAATGAAGCAAATTCGTCATGCAAAGTTAAAGGTATCAAAATCTCTAAAGCTGTATCTATTTCTCATGTTCTATTTGTCGATGACATTGTGATTTTTGGTGTTGCTTCATTAAATGAATGGAAGATCTACCAGGATCTCTTGGGTGTATTTTTTCTAGGATCGGGTATGGCTATTAGTTCTAGTAAGTCGTGCTTTCTATTCAATTATCATGATTCTGGCTGCATTGAGAACTTAAGGAACTTGTTCCCATTTTATTTCGAGCACATTGATTCGGGTATAAAATACCTTGGGTACTTTATTAAGCCCAATAACTATCGGTCTGAAGATTGGAGATGGCTTCTACAGAGAGTAGAAAGATGAATTAATAATTGGGTGTTCCATTGGCTCTCCATAGGTGGAAGACTCATATTGGCTCAATCTGTGATACAAAGCTTACCTGTGTATTGGTTTGGCTAACTAAAGGTTCTTGTTTCAGTTATTGAGGCTATTCGAAGCAAAATGTTCCATTTCATTTGGTCTAGGAAACCTCAGCTGAAGAAATTTCATCTTTCCAATTGGTAGAGTTTGTCATGGACAAAGAAGATGGGCGGGTGGGGCTTGATGAATTTAGAGTCCTTCAACTTGGCGATGAGGACCAAAAACCTTTGGAGGGATTTAATTTATGGTGGTCTTTGGAGTCAGGTAATTAGACTTAAATATCTAAAATCCTTCTATGTTATCCAATGGATCAGGAAGCCTTTTCTTGGTTATAAGAATGCTTCAGTCATTTGGTGTATCCTTATTAGTATATATCATCCCATTGGTCCTTTTCTTAGTTGGAAGGTATGAAAGGGATCTGAACTGTTTATTGGCATTGATCCTTACATGGGTTCTATTGATATGTATATACTCCCACTATTGACACAAACCCAGTCGACAGGGGTTCCTCACACTGTCGACACCCCAAACCACAACGATCTCCCTGAGCACTGGCCCAGACAGTTTTTACCTTGTCCAGCAACACCTGCAGAGCAAATGAAGTCTCACCCGATATGTTCAAGGGAGAGCTGACGGAACCATGTTTCCGTCAAATGAAGGAGGACTTTGTGCATCAACTGATTAACTTATCACAGCATTGCATAATAGATCTAACCATTCAACTCAGGCATTAAACATAAACACAACAACATTCAATAGATCTCATCATTGACAGAACCATAAATGCGCAATAGGTATAACAGTAAAACATTAATCGCGGCAAGGAAACATCGCATCATTCACAAATTCATATCACATAATGCATTCATCACAGGGGAACAGGAAAGACACAGTAATTCTGCTCAACATCATATCATATTAACCTTTGCAACAACCTATAGATACAACAATAATTCCTCCATCGCATACCCAGATTAACAGACAAGCAAAATCATCCGTGCTCAACTGTCTCTTCAATTCATCAACTCATGGATTTCCAACTCGGTATATCAACACTTACAATCCTATGTCTATTTATAGGCTTGCGCCTTTACATTTACGGTCCACTTAGACAACCGCCTAACTAGTTCTTAACAAAATCTACAAAAAGAATAACCCAAAACCCACATAATGCGGTCCAAATGACCCAATACTACATAAACTAATCGACTTGCGCGCTGCTTTCCTCCTTTAGCGGTACCTTCGGCCTTGCGCAGCATCTGCAATGCTAACTCATCCAAACCACCTTCCAACACCCACCTAATATCTTGAAGGCACTACATCATAGGAAAATCGCGGTTCTCTCTCAAGCCTTCCGTTTCGGTAATGAGTTGGTTGATCCTCACTAGCTATCTGCGGAGGAATTGGAGCTACCAGTTCATATGGCTTCGACCTAGGACCGATATATTGATAATCTCAAATTTGTTGGGATTACACTTTCGAACTCAAATGATACCTTGGTTTGGGATGCCGAGGTAACAAATGGTATTTTAACTATTAAGAAGGTTTACAATGTTATTATGCATAAAGAGACTATCCTATAGCCTTATTGGTGGCATAATCAAGCCTGGACTTGGAAAACCGAAGTTGAAATGCTTTATGTGGTTGTGTTTTAAGGACAAAATTCTAACATGGCCAAACTTGGTGAAGAAAGGTTTCCATGGGCCAAATATATGCTTACTATGTAAGAGCGAGGAGGAAGATATTACTCATCTTTTCATTCATTGTAGCTTCCTTAGGAAAGTTTGGTATGAATTACAGGTCTGTCTGAGGTTTTCTAATGATTGGAGTGGGCTCTCTTTCAATGATTGCCTATGGGGTTGGTTTCATAGGAAATTAAAATTTAAGACCCTACCCTTATTTATGATTTGGGTTAGTTGGAATTGTTGGAATAAACAAATTTTTGTGAATGTTCCCCCCTCCATTTTTGTAACATACAGGAAGATTATTTGTGCTTGGCATGAGTACCCTGTTTCATTGGAAAGAACAAAGAACAGATTGATTAAATTCCCTATATTGGAGGGTGGTACATATATTGGCTACTTTGATGGCGCTACCAAACATGGTATCTGTGGTGTTAATGTGGTGATATACATTAAACGCAACCATAAGATTCTCCTTAAGATGGTTGTTCATCCGGGAAGCAACACGAAGGCTAAGATTTTAGATCTGAGGAGTCTACTATGGTTTGCTTCAAAAAGGGGTATAATTTCCATGAAATTCTTTAGGTATTCTCAGGTTATTATAAATTGGGCGGAAGGAAAATATGATATCAATGCTATTTTACTGATTCCTTGGCTGGAAAATGTGGATATATTGATCAAATCCTTTGATCAATTATCCTGTCACCATATTTATAGAGAAGCTAATGTGGAAGCAGACAAGTTATCCAAGGAAGCTATATGTGCTATGGATGGTTACATTTTCTTTGAAGAATATTTGGACAGCTTGTTGGTGGATCAGGTGTCTGTTCGGTCTATTTAACTCTCTTTACTTTAGGATCTTTAGACTGAGCTGACATGATCAGTATATTTTTTTGTATTTATGGGATGCCGATGACTTTGTATTTTTTCGTATTGTTTGTTACTGAGGGGATGGGGTATTATTAGACCTTAGATTATATGGTTTTTTGGAATTGGGAGGAGACCTGAACTGTTGATTACTATGTATACCTTTGTAACTTTGATTTTCATTCTGAAAATAACAAGTTGCGACTTTTTCTACTTGAAAAAAAAAGGTTATAGAATATTTATCTTTGCAACAAACATGCCTCGATTAGTGTTTGCATTTACATTTTAAGGTTACATCAATTAAAAATTTTGTATAATGGTTTATCAAAATATTCATGTTTCCACATAATGGTAAGATTGAGAAACTTATTTTATGTGTAGAAGAAACTTTGCGCACGACCTCTGCTCCTGTGCACACCCTCCTTGCTCTCCGCGTGATTGGCACCGCCACCATGGCCTTAGGAGGGGGCTCTGAGGTCCCCCCCCCCCCCTCATCCTCTCAAGCTAACCTCCTTCGGGAAAATTGTAGCGGCCAGCTGCAAACGACCATTGAATGCATCTCAACAAAAATTTGTTAAAACGTTGGACAACATTCCAATAGTCTCCCTTCCTGTCGAAGAACTGTGCCGGATTGATATGAATATAGACGAAAGGGGACTCATCGAGCAGTTCACCACCTTATTGCCCTCTCCCAAATCCATAGAATCGTGGGTGCAGAGGAACCGACGACCTCTTGTCACAGAAGGAATCAGAAGCCATCTGGTCGGTAAGGGCTATTTTGTTTTCATTTTTTAAAATATAGAAGACATAAAACTTATCTTTTGGAATGGGGCATATTTTATGGGCCCTGAGGGTTTGTATTTGAATAAATGGATGTCGGACTTTGATCCGACACAAGACATGCCTTCAAAAGTCTCAGTTTGGGTGCGGCTCCCACATCTACCCTTGCACTGTTGGAACCTGAAGTCCCTAGAATCCATCGGTAACACACTAGGGAAATACATCGACAGAGCAGAGAGGAAGGACGAGTGCACTTGTGCACGAATATGCATAGAGGTAGATCTATAAATAGGGCTCCTAGAATCCATAAAATTAGTAGTTGCAGATTGGCCTCATATACAAGAATTGGACTATGAACAACTTCCATTCAAGTGTAGGCATTGCCATGGCTATGGACACTTCGCTCGACAATGTAAAAAGAAGGTTAAGGAAGAAGCGGAGAAGACGAAAGGAGAACAATGGAAACAGGTGCATAAACCGATCTCAACAAAGCAAACCAACAGAACAAAAGTGAAAGGGGAGCCTTCGGGGTCTGATGCGCCCTCCACAGGGAAGTCTCAACTCTCAAGGGAAAGGGAGTGCAGCTCCAGCACAAGAAGAGGCTTCCAAAAACCCTTTCGAACTTCTTAGCACCCCAGAAGAGCTTCCAGAATCAGCAGTTGCTTAGGCCAAACAACAAATTCATTCTCATGCAGTTGAGGAAGGTAATGTAGTGGCAACACGTATTCAACTCAACTCTCCAACAAGAGGCTCCTCCTCTCCCTCTTACGCTGATATGACAAGGAAGAAACCACTGGAAATATTTGGATCCTAGGAAGATGAGACATTCGAGAGGCCCTTGAAAAGGGCAGGGAGGAAATCACTCAAGGAAGCCAGAGAAGAAGAAGCGGAGAGGCAAAAAATGAAAGGAAGCAATCCACTATTGAAATGTCCATCGGAATAAATACCAGAGCTAGGCCCCGTAAGGGAGGTACTTCTCCCTCCATTCCCAGTAAATAATGCAATTAGTCTCTTGGAATTGCATAGGCTTGGGGAACCCTTTGAAAGTCAAAGCATTCAAAGACCTCCTAAAAATAGAATCTTCAGATATCCTCATGCTTGAAGAGACTAAAATATAAGGGGAAACTCTTCTTGAGCTAAGTAGACTGAAATGGATGAAAAATGTAGGGAAGTCCGTTAGTACAAGGGGATCCTTAGGAGGGCTTGCAACGTCGTGGTCGGAAGACAAGTTTCATCTTGAAATCTCCTTCGAGACTCAGCACTGGATATACACTGAGCTTCACCATTCTACAAGTAAGCTTACCTTTTCTCTTTTCAATTTATATGTTCATGTCCATTACCTTGAGAAGAAATAATGATGGAAATCTCTATCAGATTTTATATAAATCTACTCCCCTACGAATATCATAGTATCCACATATTTAAACATTGTCTCAAGCCAAAGAAAAAAAGAGGCGGCATCAGTGGTAGGGACTAAATGCTTCCTCTAGTTGAGGATTTGATACAACAGTGGGATCTTCTAGACTTCAAGCCTAAGAAGGGCCTCTACACATGGACAAATAATAGAGTAGGGGTAGAGCACATTTCAGCTCGTCTGGATAGGTTCCTAGTGCAGAGCTCTTTTTTATGGAGAGGAAATTAATCTCCTCTAAAATCCTTCCAAAACTAACTTCGGATCATAAGCCCATTCTCTTACAACTGGAAAAGGAAGAAAATTTGGGCCCTATTCCATGCTGTTTCAGTCCTCTTTGGATAGAATAGGAAGGGTTCATGGAAACAGTTCTAAAGGCTTGGTCCACCCCAGTCACAGGGTCACCCAATTTTGTGTGGGAGAAGAAATTAAAGGCCACCAAGTTAGAATTGAAAGATTGGATCAAAAATCCTACTAATAACCCCTCTAGCCATAGAAGAGAGACAGTTCAACATTTAATAGATTTGCAAATGGATATGGAGAGCAAGGACATTACCAACTTACAGCTGGAAAAGGAACAATTTGCCCAATTCAACACCTTTCGTTCTTTCCAACGAGAAGAAGAATATTGGAGGCTCAAGTCCCGAAGCCTGTGGCTAAAAGAGAGAGACCGAAATACCTCTTTCTTTCACTGGCAATTCAGATCCTGCCTCTCTCGAAATCACATTTCTGAAATCTCATCCATAGACGGGACTGTCTATAAAGTTTTTGATCATCCCAAAGAGGAAGCATAATCTCATTTTCAAAATTTATTTAAAGAGGATGGAATTGATAGCGAGGAGGTCACCTCCGACTTTCTTTCTCACATACCTTCTCTAGTGAGTGAAGAGGACAACTCAAGTCTCATGAAGCCATTTACAGAGGAAGAAATCAGTAACGTAATTTGGTCTATGGATCCTGAAAAAGCTCCAGGGCCTGATGGTTTCTCTATACACTTTTATAGAACCTGATGGATAATAATTAAGGATGATTTGCTAATAATGATTAAATCTTTTCAACAAAAAGCAAAAGTGGGAGCAGCACCAACTCCACCTTTATAGCTTTAATCCCCAAAGAGGTGAACCCAGGAACCTTCGACAGATTCAGACCTATCTCGCTTTGCAATGCTTCCTACAAAATTATCTCTAAGCTGATAGCAAACAGAATCAAGCCTCTACTAGGAAAACTCATCTCTCCCATTCAAGGTGGATTTGTCAAAGGGAGACACAAACGTGATCCTTGTGAAGGAAGCTTTGCACTCTAGTCATTAGTGGAAGGAGCAAGGGATGCTCATAAAGTTGGACATGGAAAATGCATTCGACCGGGTAAAACTATCCTTTCTTTACTAAGTTCTCCTTTCTTTTGGTTTCAACTCTGATTTTGTCAATTTGATTCAAGCTTGTACTGAAAAGCCTTGGATAGCTCTGCTAGTAAATGGCAGACCTGCCAACTATTTTCAAGCCACAAGGGGAATAAGGCAAGGCTTCCCTCTTTCTCCTTTCCTGTACATTCTGATGGAAGACTCATTAAGCAGGAAATTTGAAAAGAAAGCAAGGACAGTTCCAAGTATCAGGTCGATGAAAGGAATAGACCCTATCAATCATGCCTTGTTTGTAGACGACTCTCTTCTACTAGGAGGAGCTTCCTTAAAGATTGCAAGGGTATTCAATGAGATTATACAAAGCTTCTGTAGTATCTTTGGAGCACTTTTCAACAAAAGGAAAAGTGCAGTGTATGGGTGGAATGCTTATTAACAAACCATCCTTTGAATTGCCCATTTCTTGGGGTTTTTTGGTTTTTCTTCTTGGGAAAAAGTCAAATATATAGGGTTACCCTTAACTTTGGGATCCAACAGACCCTCGCTTTGGCTTGAAGTGATCAGTAAGATCAAGTCCAAAGTTGTTTCTTGGGGAGGACAGTGGCTCACCAATGCTGGGAAACTCACACTTATTAAATCGGTCTTCTCTTCTCTCCCTATCTACCAGGCCTCCTTCCTTCTAGATCCAAAGTCAATCACAGAGCAGGTCTCTAAACTGATCAGGGATTTTCTGTGGCGAGGAGGCAAAGGAAATCAAAGAAAATTTCATTTAGTAAGCTGGGAAATAGTTAAACGTCCAATTTTGGAAGGTGGACTTAAGGTTAGACACCCTGGATTGGCCAACATTGCTTTGGGCAGAAAAATATTATGGAATCTCTTTTCAAATCACAGCCATCCAATCAGTCAAACTCTCTGGAAAAAATATCTCAATGGGGCCTCTTTGAGAAATATTCATTTAGAAAATACTCCCAAAGGCACTATGATCTGGAATCTTTGTCGAAGAGGGATTGAATTCTTCCAAAAGCAGTTGTATCGTGTCCCTAGAAATGGGAAAAAAACTCTGTTGTGGAAATACAACATCATGGGCCAGCCACCTCTAGACATCTCTGTCGATATAGAAGAGATCCGAGATTGGCTTACTCAACATGGGATTCTTAGACTGGCTAATATTTCTCCTTGGGACACCTCATGGAATTGGAGGGCATGGGCCATTCCACGAACTCCAGCGCACCTGCTATCTCAAAAGAGGCTTCTCGTTGCTGCTTTGACGGGTTTGGCACCTTTCCATATTCATGCTTCCGATAAATGGGGCTAGGGAAAGACTGGAGTCTACACTGCAGCTCAAGGTTTTTCCTCCCTTCAATCTCACCAAGCTCCATTTCACACCGCATCACTCTGGAAGCAGGTTTGGGGTTCCTTTAGCCTTCCCAAAATCAACTTCTTCGTTTGGGTGATAATGCACAGGAGAGTGTTGACCGGTGAAAACCTGCTAAAGGGAGGTATTTTAGGACCTCATAGATGCCCCATGTGCTGTATGGATCATGAAAACATGGACCATATTTTCGTGGAATGCCCTTTTTCCCAAGCGGTCTAGTCGCTCTCCCTCCAAGGCCTTAATACTCCAGTCCCTTTGCAGATCACTGTGGTTACGCTCTTCTCTTCCTGGAAGGCGTGGTACTCCTAAGCGCTAAAAAGCAAGTCACTTTGGAAGAGGATTTGGAAATCGATCCCTAAGTATATCTGCTGGAAATTATGGCTGGAAAGGAACGAACATATATTCAAAAACACCATGCATTATCCCTTGACAATGGCAGCTAAAGCAAAAGTGCTTCTTCTGGAAACAGTGAGCAATTACTCCTCCTCGCTCGACACTTCTTTCCTTCCTGAAGAAAAAATATGGTTGTGCACCTTTATGATACGGGACAGGAAAAAGGTCATTGCCTGACCCTTAATCACCCCTAGTTGGCATTTACGAGTCCTGGATAGAAAATTCCAAGTATGGTGGAGGAAACAAAGAAAAGTAACGGTCTTCTTTGATGGCGCTTCCAAAGGAAACCCAGGGAGAGCAGGAGAAGGTGGAGTGATTTACTCCCTTGATGGATCTCATGAACACAGCTGCAGCTAGGGGTTAGGATAGTGCACAAACAATCAGGCTGAAATTCTTGGTCTACTAAAAGGCTTCCAGATCGCTCGGGAATATGGTAACAAAGATTTACAAGTTTTTGGCGATTCATAAATTTTGATAAATATTTTAAACATGGATGATCACTTCAGCAATCCGGCGCTCAACAAGACTTTGCAAAGGCTGCGGTTTGTATTGCAAGACTTCACTTCCACCTCCTTTTTTCATCTATTGCACGGCTCGAACAAGGAAGCAGATGCAAAGGAAAACGTGGGTTGCCTTTTGTCACAAGGAGCAATCAGCAAGAACGACGAAGCACCCTTGTGGATTCCCATACCATAGGTATTTTGGCTTTGTCTCGATTTTCATCTTGTGAAAGAATCAGACAAGTTGTAGAATGGACAAGTGAGCTCATGAATCGATATAATTTTGGTTGATTTGGCTACAGCCCAACTGGTTCCTTAATTAAAAAAAAAAACCGTTTTAATTAAAAAAAAATTGAGAAACTTATTTTGTTTAAAATTTAAGGAATATTTTCTCATTTTACCCCACACCCACGGGTATTATTTTATTATATTTAGAATAAAATAAAATAAAGTAAAATAAAATCTTTGATAAGCAACTTAACATGCCATTAAATTTACTACCAAATTACGACTTTATTAATTTATTATTATATTTTTTAATTTAATATTATATATTTTTATAATAAATATGCAATTAAAAAATAAATTATTTTTAAAATATAAAATTGTAATAAAATGTATATAATTTTTTATATTTACTTCAAAAATCAATATCAATAGAATAATATAAAAAGATAATTTTAATAATACATATATAATCTACAAATAATTAATTTTTTAATTATGATTTTTAATAAAAATAATATTTTTTATATATTTATTTTAAAAATATTCAATAACAATATGATCACTTACACAACATAAAATATTAGCTAAATTAAGAAGTTATGATATTATTATTTTTTTAATAAAAAATAATGTGATATTTTTCTTAAATATTATTCAATATTAATATCAATAATATCAATATCACTTGCACAACATAAAATATTAAATATTAGCTAAATAGGAAAAATAGGAAAAATAGGAAAAATAAATCATGATATTATTATTTTTGAAAAAAAACAATATAATTTTTTATGTCATGCACATTAGGATATATATGGATCACTATAATTTTTTATATAGTTGTATATTTATTTATTAAACTAGTTTTTATAAAAATATATTTATATAAAAGATAATTGGTTCTGAAACAATGGTGTATTTCTTGAAATTGGTATCCCAGGAGGGGGCAATGCTATGTTGTCAGCAACCTGCATGCACGACACTGTTGCAGTCGATGCACTACATGCAGAGAGCGTGGCAATATGCATGGCTATTGTGCTGAAACTCAACTTTGCAATCATAGTTACATAGGGGGAGTAAGAGTAGGGTATTTTCTCTTATTGCAGGGATGGATGCTTTGATGGATGCTTTTGCAAAGTATTAGATAAAACATAGAGAATCGATCAGAGGGTTTTGCAATATGGGAGTATCCAAAACCGGCAGCTTGCCATGGCGAATCACATCAAAACTGTGCATTCAAAGTTAACAAGAACACCTAGTTTGGTTCTATGCTCGCCCACTATCAAATCTAGGATAGACAGTTTCTCTTCCCTTGAGGAAGGGAATACCTCTGAACACTATTCAAAAACCACCAAATGGCCCGGGAGGGGATCAGATATCCAGATATACAACTAGAGAAAACTAGGTGGTTTTAGGTTTCGGATACTACTTATGCCCCTTGTGGTGGTTTTGGTCCCCTGTATCTGGTATTACATGAGGCCAATGCAAAACTGCAGTTGGGATTCTATAACATGACATGTTCTTGCAGATGCATTCTCGAAAGAGACACATATACTGCCATACCAATTTATTGAGGATCACCTCTAGCAGTCATAGTTTTACCTCAAAATCCTCTGGCTTGCAATTGTTTTCTAAAGACTTTGTATTTTGCGAGGTACGTTTACTTATTTAAGCTTTTTCCTACAATTTTTGTATTTCCAAGGTATTTTGAAGTGTCTGTTTTTAATTACATTGCAAGTTTGCTCTTATTTGAGCTATTTTGAGCTTATCATAGCTGCTAATGGCAAACGTAGCTCTTTCTTGAGCTATTTTAAGGAAATTTATTTAATTTTAGAGATATATTTTGCCAAAATACCCGATGATGCATAGTTTTATTTTTCTCTGTGTTTCTTTCCAAAATAGAAAAACACATACATAGATTAACTTCTTTGATGACCTTGGTCAACTCTTGGAAGGATAGTATTATAGGTGAAAGTTATGTCTGGAAACCCTGTTTGCAGGTATTGGACGCTTGACGTGCAAGAATGAAAGGTAATTTTCTTTGATAAGTTAACTTTCGAGGTAATTTGAAGGATTATATCAATACTACGAGAAATAGTTCTCTTTTGAGGCATCCAACATAAATCCTTTCTCTGGCTTCGTTCTAACAAATATTGAAAGGTTCTCAAGGAATTTGTCTTTAATGCAATGCTTTAGGCTAATTTAGTATATTGATTGTCTCAATGGCTACGATTTTGATAATTTCTTGTTTCTAACTTGGTTATAATAATTCTTAAGGTTATCTTTAGCTTATGTTGATCATTTTGAAGGATTAGACGAATTAAACGAAAAATCCATTAGGTATGTAAAGAAAATATTTCTTGTAGTCATTTATTACAATTAGAGCAAAAGCTGAAAGGCTCCCCATAAATTTGCCCCTTCTTTTTCAATGCAATTAGACTAATTTAGTATTTAGTTTGTTTATGTGGCTGCAAATTTGATCATTTTTTTGTTTTAACTTGGTTATATTAGTGCAGAGAGGACACAAATTGCTCAATCACTTGACATGGCATTTGATTTTGAACTGGAGAGGTTTAGGAATGCTTGTGTGGTCTAGCCTAATAGTTGTGTCATCCTAGAGAGTTTGGTTGCAATGAAACTAGAAGGGCGATTGGAGCATGGTAGTGAGCATGACATTGGCGATATATATTTGCCCCCTCTTTTGCAACCACCATCAATTGCATTAGCCAGGAAAGTCCATGAAATCACTTATGAAGAAAGTAATAGCTCATACGCTGCTTCCTACCGTATTTGTCTTTAGTTAGAGGGTTGTGATCCAGGTATATTTATTCATATTATGGTATTTTTGCATAGTGAGATTGGGAATGCATTGGCAATTATAAATTTAGCTAATTGACTCGTATCTAGTTGTTGTTATTTCATTGAAAATTGCTTTTCCTGAATGGAAGGAAATCAAATTTCATTTTTCGGGATTACCTGCTTATTCGAGTCATTAGCAATGACCAATATCCCATGAGCGTCATACACTGATGAGACTTAATTACTCTTTGCATCATGTGGAAAAAATCATCATTAGCAATATTTTCCATCTATACCGACCTTTAAAAAAATTTATATTGTAGGAATCCTTTAGATCACCCAAATCAATTTATTTACCAATCAATCGATTTCGAATGATTCATTACAGTAGAAAACATACTACAATTCTCAATCACATGGAGTCTTTTGTGGCATTGCCTTTTTCATATTATAGTCTCGTTGTTCTATCTAAAAGGTAGGACCATACTAACCAACCTAGTTGTACTTATGGACAGCATGCCATTGCTGATAAAAAAATTACCAATAGCCATACAACCAATAACCAATGAATCAACCCTTTGTCTATATAAAGGGTGCCTCTATGTATGCATGTATTTCACTAATCCTAAGACACAGTCAATAGTCAACTTTGATCGGAAAGATAAGTACATCATTTAATAGGTTGACTTACAAGAAATATCCACTACATGGCAAATCTAGCATATTAGAATTCACCAATATCTGCTTATCCTTGAATCTATTTGCTATACGCATTAGCTCTTTTTTGCCTCTTAGGGAATCTACTACAGGTCTCTATACAAAGCTTTGTGGTACTAGTATAACTTATTGATTGTCTAGTTACTTGCCATGTATTCTATCAATATAAAATTTAAAGGGTTTTTTTTCCAGTTTTAGTTCTTTATATTCTGGCAATCTAGACTTTAGAGGGTTCTATTTCTAGTTTTAGTTTTTTAAGATTGGAATTGGATTGATAATATGGTGTGTTGAATCTCACTTGTTCCTGTGTGGGTACCTTTACAAAATGGCCCCCGCGATAGACTAAAACCCCACGGAATAGCCATTTATCTCTGGTCTTTATGAGATGAAAATGAATAAACTCCATAATTTCTAAACTAGTGGCATTGAATTCTTTGATTCTAGTGTGTATTTTTCATATTTATACAAAATGTTCATTGCTTCAAACCATCTCACATCCAATGAGCATTATCTTAAATTTTGTTAGGTTTACTTACAATAAATATATGCTACTTGACAAATCATATTTTTATCAAAGGGTAAAATCTCCTACAATATCTATCCAACCCCTCTCGCTCAAGCAGAATCATGGGTACCTTGTCCGAAAAAAGTGGCTACAAAATGTGTTCAAAACAACATGCATGCTTCAAACTAAGCACATTTGTGTACTTTTCCATGTACTTATCTTCATTGTTGTGATGGCATGTCTGTGTTTGTCTTCTGGCGGGGAATTATCTGTCCCAAAGTCCTGTCCAATTATTCCATTAGTTTCATCTTCTGGCCTATCTATCTCAAGCTCATTTCCTCCTATTGGCACATTTTTCCCAACTTGTTTACAGTCCCTGTCCCGACTAACATTTTACATATAATGTCCTTATCCTTCTCTTGGCCTTCCTCTACCTATGTTCTAACCATTGGTTCTGTCTCTTCTATGTTTTCTCTCCTTGCAACCCTGGAAAATGTGGACTTGGTTGTCTTATCGCCTTGCAAAGATTATTGTGACTTTCTTTGAACTAAGAACATTCGTAGATTGAGTGCAAACTAGATAATACTTATGTTGTTTTTATTTATGAATATGAATAGATAATTTGAAAATACCATATTTTGTTATGGACTTGAATGGGCACTATGCACTGGGATGAACACACATTTCCTTGAGATGAGCATGATGACCTTATTCTATATCGAAATGGAAGCATTAGAATGTATCACTTTCAAATGTTTGATAGTGGTTTTAGTCTTTAATTTTTAACCCATAATTTTTTATTTCATTTGCTTGCATGAGATATTATAGTCTCACTCTAAGGCAGTAATGTCCTTGTGGTCATAGCTTTAATCTCATATGTTACCCCTCCATCATACAAGTTCTTATTAGTTTTTCATCATTTAATTCAATAGATCTAGGATCTTAAGTGAAAGAACAACATGTATAGCATATCAAGCATAAGAGACAAGAGACAAGAGACACAAAACATTTTACCAGGGAAAACCAAGAAGGTGAAAATCCCCGCAATTTCCTCAGAGATAGAATAAGCACCAATACAAAGATCACAAAGATCAAACCTAAGAGATAGATGACTGCAACAGCTACTCCTCATCCACTAGTGCGCACTTCTCCTCTCTCTCACTAGTGCAAAGTGAGTGAATGAGAGAATGTGTAAAATGAGAGAGACACACTCTCTATTTATACACTACTTCACATGTCTTTTAATTCTAACTAGGTCGGCCCCAACTTAACCACTTAACATAATGTTGACTCAGCCAACCCCCACTAGGGTGGTCTAATAATCCTTTAACCCACATGACTCATACAGGTCCGACCCTATCAAGGTGGTCTAATAACCCATCAAGTATAAGTTACAACAATTACAATATAACTTGTGACACTTGCAAGTACAACTAACGACACTTCCAATCGGAGGAATAATACGTCTCCGTTGGGGATACAATAAAGTACAAATACAATATACAAGTGAATATCTTCCGAAGTTACAAATACATCAACACTCCCCCTTAACTAGGAAGGTATTCTCTTAACACGGGTCATCAATACATATAGGCACACGTCTTCAATTCTGGAGCTGGATCATCGTCCCTGGATCATGGAGCATCATCGTCAATGTTGTTGTACTCGTCATCTCGATCACTGGTGCTATCTCTCAATTCTTCTTGTCATAGGAAGTTCTACAGAGCCAACCCTTTTTCATGTTGGATGTAGTCCTAACCTCTTGTAGGTCTTCATCATCTCTGGCCATA
Organism: Larix kaempferi; assembly: GCA_027924585.1. Taxonomy (NCBI): domain Eukaryota; kingdom Viridiplantae; phylum Streptophyta; class Pinopsida; order Pinales; family Pinaceae; genus Larix; species Larix kaempferi. The sequence continues at coordinate 9,866,003 of BSBM01000556.1, forward strand.
CTGTGGATCCCAAGACTAATTACGTGCGTCAACAAAGCCTCGAAAGAGTATCCAGGATCCCTTATGTGCCTAAGCACGAATGGCAAGATCTCCTAGGGAGTTATTACATGTGGCCACCACAAAACCTCTAAAGAGCATCCCAGTACTGATTACGAGCACACAGCTCAACCTATCAGATCTCCCAAGGCGCTATTACAAGTGGTCAGGAAAAACCTCGAAAGAGCATCCTAGGACTGATTATGAGCACACAGCTCAACCTATCGGATCTCCCAGGGCGCTATTACATGCCATAGGACAAAACCTCGAAAGAGCATTTGCCAGATGTCCCAGGGAGCTATTATATGCCATAGGCAAAACCTAGCAAGAGTATCTGCAAATCTCCTAGGGCACTATTATATGCTTATCTGCACAACTTGTCCACGGCCACGGAGTATCATCCTAATACTCGTGATCATACTGATCATATCATCTCATCATCCACGAAGCACAGCCCAGATGCACATCATACAACACTTACACCACCGACATGGGAGAACACATCTACCACCCTTCAGGGAAGGCTCCAGCCCTTACTTTTTCACCATGGGAGAGCACATCTACACCGTGTGAAAAATGGCTTCAGCCCTTACATCTACACCATGGGAGAACACATCTACACCATGTGAGAATGGCTCCAGCCCTTACATCTACACCATGGGAGAACACATCTACACCATGTGAGAATGGCTCAGCAATTACATCACGACCATCGGAGAACACATCTACACCATGTCAGAAAAGCTTTAGCAATTACATCACGACCATGGGAGAACACATCTACACCGTGTCGAAAAAGCTCGGCAATTACATCACGACCATGGGAGAACACATCTACAACCATGTCGAAAAATCCCATGTGCATCTACGTCTTCCAAACTCATCGTACATGATCTAACTGATCATGCAATGCATCTACCTGATGCATATAATCACATATTATCATCTTGATCATCGTCATAGCATCCACCTAATGCATATCATCTGGAGCATCGTCCTGATGCTCAGCACACAGCGCTTACATCCACAACCATGGGAAGGATCCTCCTACCACCATGCTTGGAATGGCTCCTGCAAATGTGTCCCATCACTTCTTCCTTGAAGTATCTTTTATCTGAAGAACACCAAGCCTCTCTCTGAAGTACTCAAACTTCACTCTGGCTAGTGGTTTAGTCAACACATCTGCAATCTGCTCATCCGTCGCAACATACAGGAGAATCACTACTCCTCTCTGGACCATATCCCTGATATAGTGATATTTGATCTCAATATGCTTCGACCTGTCATGGAACACCGGGTTCTCAAACAACTTCACACAACTCTGGTTGTCACAGAAGATACAGGTAGCATCCAACGGTAGATCAAATAACTCAGATAGTAGCTTCCTTAGCCATACTTCCTCACAACTAGCCGAACAAGCTGCGACATACTCTGCTTTGGATGTACTCAGTGCTACGCAGTATTTCTTCATGCTAAACCAAGAGATCACACATGATCCCATACTGAAGCAGCACCCCGAAGTGCTCTTCCTATTTGAAACACTTCTTGCCCAATCTGAATCAACATAACCCTCCAGGTTACCTTTTGATTCACATCATACTTGAGCTCATAATCAACCATACCCTTCAAGTACCTTAGAATATGCTTTACAGCAATCAGGTGAACATATCTAGGATCCGTCAGGAACTGGCTCAAGGTGTTCATCGCAAAGCAAATATCTGGTCTCGTGTTCGTTAGGTACATCAAGGACCCAACCATCTGACGATACATCATGGCATCAACCGACTCTAATGAAGCATCACTCAATAGCTTCAGGTTCGATGCCATAGGTGTGGCCATGGCCTTGCAGTCCATCATCCCAAACCGCTTTAGGATCTCTACTGCATACTTCATTTTTCCAAGGAAGATTCCATCTGCACTCTGCCACACCTCCATACCTAGAAAGTAATGCATCATACCCAAGTCCTTCAACTCGAACTCGGCAGCATGCTTCCTCTTCGTGTCAGCAATCAATCTATCCTCACCTGTCACAAACAAGTCATCCACATATAGTAGGAGTATCACTGGATTGCCTTCCTCAACCTTGTAGTAAAGGTTGGAATCCGCTCTACTCTTGGTAAAGCCCAAACAGGACAGGAAGCTATCTATCCTGTTGTACCATGTCCTAGGTGCTTGCTTCAAGCCATACAAGGCTTTCTTCAATCTGCACACATATGACTCCTTGTCATGTGTCTCAAAACTGAGTGGCTTCTCCACATACACTTCCTCTTCGACTACACCATATCCATTTGGTGTATCTTCCACTTCATCACTGCAGCCAAAGCAAGTATTGTTCTGATGGAAGTGTATCCGGCTACAAGAGAAAAAGTCTCTTAATAATCTATCCCCTCTTTCTAAGAGAAGCCATGAGCCACAAACCTTGCCTTGTATTTCTCTATGTTGCCATTTGCAGCATGCTTGATCTTATAGATCCACTTGGAAGTCACAACAGACTTCCCTTCTGGTCTCGGGACCACATCCCAGACATCATTCTTTATGATCGACTGGTATTCCTCGATCATGGCATTCTTCCATTACTGCATCCCAGATCCTAGGAACTTCATATTCTTCAATATCTTCAATAGATAGTTTTCTTTGAACTTCGTTTTTGGAACAAATGTTGTAGTCCTTCTTTTGTAGGTGATGGTACACGGTCTTTCCTACAAGACAAGTTCAATTGCATGATTATATATTTCAAAACAAATTCTTACTCATAAAGACATATGTCATACAGTCATGCAATTATCTTAGCCAATGCTTCAATACAACATTTATCCATATCCCGTAACTTTCTAAATGCCTTCCATCTCTACCAGAACATTGTTAAGAGTGTGCACAACTCCCAACATGTCAGCAAAGAGGTTTCATTCTAGATAATGAGCAATGGAATGTTGTACGGTACCATAAGCCACTTACCCATTACTTTAGTAGTATCTTGTTCATTAATGCAACTTTTCTGAAATGCATAATACACATCCTAAATCTAGGAACATGTACATGACTGAACAACATCATTTAAGTAATAAGAAATGACAATTCAAATACTTATCTTTGTTTGCTTGTTGGGTGGACTCCCTCTCAATCTTTGCTTCCTTGCAGGAACTACTGGAGTGAGCTCCCTCTCAATCTTTGCTTCCTGGAATATCTGTCTTTGAACTTATATCCATCCTGGACCACTATGCATGCTTAAGTGTGCACTAGTGTCATCCTCAAGATCTCATACATAATCATACATGCATTAGTATAATCTCAATACTATCAAAACATTATGATTCTAAATAATCTTAAACATGTATGGTTATGGTCATTTCATATATAGGTAATTTATCACAAGCATTAGTATTCTTTTACTCATGCATATTCTTATATGACCGTAGGACTCTTCATTAAGAAGCATAATATGCATAAACCCATGATTACTCAAACTTATAACTTCATGGATAATCGAAAGCATACTTATATGAGACCCTAACACAAGGTAGGATTCTAACTTGATATAGGAAAACATACCTGGATTATCATGCTTATCTAACATACCCAAACAATGTCTTCTTTGTTTTCTTAGAGACCTTGTACTAGCAACCTGCATATCTCATAAGTTAATAATTGTAGAACCAAGTTATACATACCTCGTAAGTAGAGCTTCTATGTGATCCATGACTATGGATGAGTCTTTGTCCTCATGTCACCATGGTCATATGTTCTTGATCTAGAACTTGATTTTTCTTTCTTGATGTACCCTTCATGTTAGTGGACAACATCATCCTCATACAACACCACAATGTATTAGTACAATCATAAGTGTCATACCCCTAATCAATGAATGTCCTCTATCATTTACATGCATTCATACTTTTACTAGGGTGATAAGACAAGTCTAAAATTAATCAAGGTTGTACTAACCTCAATAATATGAAGACCAACATATCATAAAATTAATCATGACAGATTTCAAAACATACCTATCTCTCCTCAAGTCATACCTGTCAGGATTGCTTGTAGATTTCTTGTGTAAGGCCTTAACCTCATCTCCCTCTGGAACTGGAATCTCTTCACTTATGTAGGTGTCCAATTCATCCTCTTCTAGGATTAACCCATTCCACTTTGATTTGTTGAAACTGGATCTGGAGCTGGAATAGGGTTTGTCAAAGAAACCCTAAAATTTCAAACTTCTGATTGGATAAAAAAATGCGCCTTGTTGAGTTGATCAAGCTGCTATACTTCAATTTTTAAATCTCCAAAATTTGACCCCTCAAAATTGCCTTTTAAACTTTCGGATCTTCTGGTCAAAATCCCGAAATAAAGTTTGATAATGCCCGAGGTTATGCCCAGCCAAAAGGTTCAATCTTGTGCTCTAAAATTCAATTTTTCTGAGGAGCATCCAGCCGTGGTCACATATTCCAAAAATTTCAACTTTTGCAGAAACCCTAATTTTCCACCTTACCGGTCAAAATCTCGAACTAGGGTTTGATGATGCCCAGGGTTCTTCCCAACCAAAAAATTCAATCTTAGTCTCTAAATTTCGATTTTGATGAGGAGAATCCAGCTGTGGTCTCATATTTCAAAAATTCCAACTTTCTCTGAAACCCTAATTTCCCACAGTAGTGACGATCCAAAGATGAAGGTGCTCAGAATCCAATTCTGTTTGGACAGAAATATATGCCATATTGTTTCTGATGTATCTATGAAATTTCAGATCCTTAGGGTTTGAAACTTCAGCCTGTGTTAAACTGAACTTTCATATTTCCAACGCCACAGATCTGACCTCAAATGGATTCTCTGAGAGAGAGAGATATGCCAAGTGTCGCAACGTGACCTGTTTATGGGATGAAACAATATAGCGAACTTGTACGGCGTGACACATGTCACTGTTTCAACTTTGGCCTCTGAAACCCAGACTCGTCAAAGTAAATTCCGTGCTCTAACTGTGACTTTTTACGGAATTCCATTTGAAGCTTCCTATCCCGAGATATGACCTTTTTTCCTAGGTCACCTGTTTAGGGATGCATTCTGGAAGAGGCAGAAACCCTAACTTTTACGGATCATATCTCACAAAGTACAACGAATCTGAGGTTTTCCTTCAGACACAAGGTACATGGACGTTTCATCTTCGACCTGTAGAAGTTTTAGATCCTGAACCTTCGCCAAAATAGATTTATAGCGAAAGTGCCATGATGACTGGTTTTTACTATACCAAGCCCTAGCTTCCAATTTGTCACAAGTGCAACAAGTGTCATAAATGCCATACCATGCCTTCCTTCAGGCTAGCTCTGATACCATGTTAGTTTTTCATCATTTAATTCAATAGATCTAGGATCTTAACTGAAAGAACAACATGTACAACATATCAAGCATAAGAGACAAGAGACAAGAGACACAAAACATTTCACCGGGGAAAACCAAGAAGGTGAAAAACCCCGCAACTTCCTCAGAGATAGAATAAGCACCAATACAAATATCACAAAGATCAAACCCAAGAGATAGATGATTGCAGCAGCTACTCCTCCTCCACTAGTGCTCACTCCTCCTCTCTCTCACTATTGCGAAGTGAGTGAATGAGAGAATGTGTAAAATGAGAGAGACACACTCTCTATTTATACACTACTTCACTTGTCTTTTAATTCTAACTAGGTCGGCCCCAACTTAACCACTTAACATAATGTTGACTGGGCCGACCCCCACTAGGGTGGTCTAATAACCCTTTAACCCACATGACTCATACAGGGTCGACCCCATCAAAGTGGTCTAATAACCCATCAAGTATAAGTTACAACACTTACAATATAACTTGTGACACTTGCAAGTACAACTGACGACACTTCCAATCGGAGGAATAATACATCTCCGTTAGGGATACAATAAAGTACAAATACAACATACAAGTGAATATCTTCTGAAGTTACAAATACATCAACAGTTCTATTATCACCATTGAGAGCTTAGTTTGATGCTCTTCAACTTACAGAAGATAAATTTCTTTACTCCAGCTTTTCCACTATACACTGAATAGGTGAAATTTGAAAATATGTTCCTTGTGTAGGTTGCACTGGACAGGAAAATTAGTACATATAATTGCTTCTCTTGATGCAAACATATTTTTATATGTTTTTTTTTTTCTATTGCTTATAAATTTATGATTACTTCAGAAGGTATACTATTGTAAGAGGACAATGTCATTGTAAGAGAACATGTTAAGAAAATAAGGATTAACATGATAACAATGGATTTAAATGCATCTGGATTGTAAATTTTGTTTTACAAAGATTTTTGTCCAAGTCCACAAATCTAATATTCTTATTTTTATGTGGTTATAAAATTGACCATAAAATGCTTTAATATATGCATGTAAAAACATTGATTCCAATGACCTTAGATTATTAATGTTCACTTTGTCTTTATGCTTTGTTTAGGAACCAATCATCTCATCAAACTTTTACTTACCCATCCTTCATGAAGTTAAACAAGTGAGAAATATAAAGCAACAATGAAAATCTAATTAATTAATGGCACACATGTCAATTCCAATTTCAAAAAAATCTATTTTGCAATGGTGACACAGGACATTGCCACGTCGTGGCTCTTATTTATTTTATATTTATTTAAAAAAATATTATTCAACATCAATATGATCACTTGCACAACGTAAAATATCAGCTAACCAAGGATGCATTTGGGAAACACCTAGCATGTACCCTCCCCACGTGTGGATGAACACCATTAGCGAGATAGATGGCAGATGTGTCAAACTACATGTTATGGTGCCCACTAAGGTGGGATGGACGATACAGGGTCTTCAAGGCATGCATTTGGACATTCAACGGACAAGATTCAACTATAGTAGGGAGTCAAACGGAGGATTTATGAAGGCACGGAGGTGTTTGGATATGTGCGCACGATGTTGGAGTCACCCTCACCTGATGGGACTTGGGAATTTAAGGTGAAATAATCATGCCCTCCATGACAAGATCTTTGGGTTCATTTGCAAGAAGGTTGAGGCCATGAGGAATATTGGGAAGGACAACACCAATGCAAGCAATGACAATATTGATGCAACCTCACAAGTTAATGTGCTTGAAAACGAGTTTAATCTGTCTTTGTGGATGGAAAAAGGCATTTGCGGTAGTAATGAGAAAGGTTCCTTTTGGGTTTCGAAGACCAACTAACTCTGTACTTGGTAGCTTAAACTGATAGGCCTAGAGAGATTCATCTTGATTGTGTACCCTCCCCACATGTGGATGGACACCATTAGTGGGACAGATGGTTGACATGTCGAACTACATGTTATGGCACCTGTTAAGGTGGGATGGACAAGACAGGGTCTTCAAGGCATGCATTTGGACATTTAATGGACAAGATTCAGCTATAGGAGGGAGACGAATGGAGGATTTCTGAAGGCAGGGAGGTGTTTGGATCTGTGCACACAATGTTGGAGTCACGCTCACCTGTTGGGAATTGGGAATTTAAGGTGAAATCATCATGCTCTCCATGACAGGATCTTTGGGTTCATGTGCAAGAAGGTTGAGAGCATGGGGAAGATTGGGAAGACAACACCAACACAATCGATGACCATATTGATGTAACCTCACAAGTTAATGTGCTTCAAAATGAGTTTAATCCGTCTTTGTGGATGGACAAAGGAATTTGTGGTAGTAACGAGAAAGGTTCCTTATGGGTTTCGAAGACCAACTAACTCTGCACTTGGTATCTTAAACTGAGAGACCTAGAGAGGCTCACCTTGATTGTGTTATTGCTTGATCGATATTTATTTAAAAAAATATTATTCAATATCAATATGATCACTTGCACAACGTAAAATATCAGCTAACCAAGGATGCGGGTGGGAAACACCTAGCATGTACCCTCCCCACATGTGGATGAACACCATTAGCGGGACAAATGGTTTATGTGTTGAACTATGTGTTATGGCACCTGCTAAGGTGGGATGGACGAGACAGGGTCTTCAAGGCATGCATTTGGACATTCAATGGACAAGATTCAACTATAAGAGGGAGTCAAACGAAGGATTTATGAAGGTAGTGAGCTGTTTGGATCTGTGCACACAATGATGGAGTCACCCTCACCTGTTGGGACTTGGGAATTTAAGGCAAAATAATCATTCCCTCCATGAAAAGATATTTGGGTTCATGTGCAAGAAGTTTGGGGTATGGGGAAGATTGGGAAGGACAGCATCAATGCAAGCCATGACCATATTGATGCAACCTCACAGGTTAATGTGCTTGAAAATGAGTTTAATCCGTCTTTGTGGATGGACAAAGGAATTTGTGGTAGTAATGAGAAAGGTCCCTTCTGTATTTTGAAGACTATCCAACTCTGTGCTTGGTAGCTTAAACTAACAAGCCTAGAGATATTCACCTTGATTGTGTTATGGATTGATCGATGTCTCGTTTGCATGGCGCCAAACATAGAGCTAGGAGTCATTAGGGGAGTGGTGGAAGGTGGCATCAGGGGGGTTCTCAGGAAGACATGAGTCACTCCTTTAAATCATCAACCACATTCCACATTGAGCAAACAATCAAAGCAATGGAGGAATTGGCTTTGGAGGAGAGGGATCAAAACAAGGAACTAAGGGAAGGTTGTAGTCCTTACTGGATTGTAAAAGACCTCTTGGCCAGGGTGTTGATGGACAGAGAGTTCTTCCGAGCATCAACTCTTAGGACCATAAGTAGACTCAGGGATGACATCGACAAGCTCCATAGGGTATTGGATGAGCTTGTGGAAGCCACGAACACATCGTTTTAGATGCCTGATGGAGGTGGAGATGACTCGTGGGATGAATTAATCATGATCTCTTCGAAGGAGCACTCCCAGGTGTAAGTTGCAAGTGTTTATTTGTTTGACAATCATTTGATTTTATCTTTTGGTTAGGACTGTGTTTACTTTCTGCTTCTCAATGGTTTTTTGGATAGTTGTTATACAAACCTAGTTTCCCTTGTTAGGATAGGCTTTTAGGCTCTTTAAGTTGGTTCAGTTTACAATGACAATCGAATCAGGCCTAGTTTCCCTCTCCAAGGCAGGCTCTCAGACTTATCATGATAATTATTAGTTATGTCATCGTAAACGTGACTGATTAACAACTGCGAGTAAGCTTGATTTTCTCGAGGGTAAGCCTACAATAATATTTTTGTATTATATGTTTTCTTTGTTAATAAAAGGTTTTTATTCTAGCTTAAAAAAAACATAAAATTTCAAATAAATAAGAAAAAGAAATCATGATGTTATTTCAAAAAATTTAAGTTAAATCTTTATTTCAATTATTTTAAGTAAAATTATAATATTTTTTCAAATTCTCTAAGTACGGGTTTCACTTATTTAAATTACTTTCTTTCTTATTATTTATATATTTAAATAACTTTCTTTCTTATTATTTAAATATTTAAATTACTTTCTTTCTTATTACTTTATTAATTTTAGAATCTTCCAAATTAAAAAAAGATGTGAACCATGCATGTGACACTTTGAACCACCTAGTGGTGTTCATAGCACAAGTTCATGTTCTTCCTTGCCTCTTATTATTTATGTAAAGTAGTGTAGGTGTACGGACCTTCAATTCATATATGAAACTCATTAATGACTTTCCGAATGCACTCAAATGCACCCACACATAAAAAAATTTATGATTCTCTTCGAAGCAATATTATATTTTTAATTTCAATAATTTTATAATGTGTATGTCTCTTCCAAAGACTTGCAAGTGATAGTCTTATGATAACAATATATTTTAAGACTTAGCCTTATGGGCTTGTGAAAAATATAATATTAAATTTTAATTTGAATAGAGAAAAAATATTTGACATCATGTTAAAAACAAATAAAAATTATTTGGTATTATATATATATATAAAGTATTTAACTTTATTTTTTAAGTATATGAATAGGTAATTTACAACTTATCAATAATTGGTTTAAAATATATCCTATTGATAAAATAACTTAATTATATTTAAAAAAAAATCTTACTATTTTTGTAAGTAGTAGTTTAAACTTGTTATGATTTGGATTTTTTACAGTTATATCAAATAAATATTTAGAAGAATAGTTAGAATTGCAGATTTAATTATTGGGATTGTATAATTTAGAGGTAATAAGAGTATTCAATGGTGTTGAATTCATTTGTACATTTATAATGAAAAATACAATTTAATCAAAAATTGTATAATTAGATTTTGGTGATATAACTTGAAAAAATCCAAATTAATTGATCTTTAATAGAACATCAACATAAGTGTTCATCTTTCTTTATACATGAGTATAAGAAATCAACTTATTGGAGATCCCATTTAAGTGCTCACAGTAATGTTTGGACTTGGAGTTGATTATTCATCCAATTGACTACTAACAAAGAATTTCCAAAGCCCTGGAGTTGTACCTATTCTTTGTCAAGGGAAATCTTCATAAGTATTTAAGTGTCATAAATTTTCCAAAATTATTAGTGTCCTGCCAAAATTTGCTTTGAAACAATAATCATGAGGATCAAATATATAAAGGACATCTCCCACACTACATACCGAATTTGGGCCTTAACAAGCTCCGTCAAAATATTTCCATGCAAATGACTTATCAACCAAAACTTCACCCACTTATTTGTTAATCATAATTTTCTAAAGAGACTTATAAAGATGATAAATAACATAAATCTATGCAATAGTTTGGAAAGTGAAAATATGTATATCCTAAAAAGCAATAGCATTTATAGCAATCAAAATACCCTTGGAACTAAAAAAATATATGACTAAAACTTTTCAACTCTTCCCTATCATACCAAGTCTTTAAACAAACCCCAATGCTTGATGCATTATGAGGATTGTTCATTCATGGCTCCAAATCTCTCCAAATTTGTTGTGCATATGGCATTCTAAAAATAAGTGTGTGGTGGTTTGAACTCCTTTTCTACAAAGTAAATAGATGCTAGGATTTGTCTTGTTTCTCTTACAATATATTTTGTTATAAAAAATATATCAATTTTTTAATAATTCAAATTTTTTTTCAAAATATTTAATAAAAAACATTTTTATTCTTGTCTTAAAGAAATCAAAGAGAGTTGAACCCCTGGCTTCTCCAATTTTGAAGGATTAATATCACATTTACCTTATGAAGATTTGAGTTAACCTTCAAAAAAATTAATATCAAAAAAAAAAATTATAACATTTTATTTGACTAAAATGTATCAACAACCTCATTCCTATTTTTTTCAACAAGAAAAAGAAAAGTTATTTCTTGATATTCCAAGGAATTAAAGAAATAAAGTCAATACATTCCTCTCCTCTACCTACAGTAGGGTACCTTCATCACCAGCATACTGAAATCAAAACATAAAAGTCATGACATATATACAATCTATCCACTCTAACCTACAAATACTGTCCAAACCAAAAAGCTTCATAACAGTCCTCCACAAAAGCTAGATACCAAAAATTAGGAAAAACTATATCCTTTACGAGCTCTCTAAAACATTAGAAACATAACATAAAACCAATTATAAGATAAAATAAACAAATCCCTTAAAATATAAGGCATCCTCAACATATTATTCAAAATATAAAATGCCTTTAGGAGAATCCATAGCAGTCTTAGAGATAAGATCGGCCTCCGAGTAATATGACCTAAAGATATGAGAAATTGAAATGCTGGTGAAAGTTGTAAGCAGATGCTTGATTCTTTGACACCAAGAGTCCAGATATAAAATCTGAAGGTTGTATTTTCCATTGGCCCATTGAATAATAACCTGTGAGTCTAACACCTGTATAGTAGAAATACCATTCATCATTGCAAACTAGAGCAAACACCACAAGGCCATCAATTCTGCTTAGAATTCAACCCAACACCACATCCCATCCATAGCTTAAAAAAACGTTCTTCATTGATTCTTAGGATCATTCCACATCCACAAGAGCCATCTTGAGTAGCTCCATCAAAGAAACCTATAGTAGAATAGAAAACCAAAGAGGGAGTTGAACATTGTGTAGTCTTCTTAGATAATTTCACAAAAGAATAATCCTTGTATATTCTTAAAGCACTCAAACTACAAACTTATATATTTGGATCATATTTTTTGTATGTTGGGTTTTATGGAAAATGAACCTCATTCCTACTTACAAACTCAAAGAGTAAGATGATGGTTACAGGAAGTTCAATGGAGGCGGTGGAGGCCTTTGAAATTCCTGGGTTTGAAGCTGGTAAGTAAAGGGACTATGAGAATCAATGGAAGAGACCGGTGTTGGGTTATGGAACAATAAAGGCGGGTCATGGTTCGAGGGGGGTGAATACTGAACCTATTGCTTGAGAATTGGACTGGTTAATCATATAAACGACATAGGGTATCAGTGTCAAAAGACTATCCTATGAACTTGGGGAAGACTGGTTGTCATATGTCAGTAGCCCTATTATTTGTCAGAAAACCCAGCACGTGATTTTGTCACTGATTAGTTTCACATTCTATTTGTTTTTCTACTAGATGGGGGAAGCTCCAAATATAGACAAAACCTCCCTTTCGTATGGACGGTGGGAAAAGGAGGTACTACAAAAACCTGATGAGGAATATTCTGCCCTTCTTCATAATCGTGTCGGGAGGGAACCTATAAGGCAAGAAACAGGTCCCCTGGTGGTCGGTACGCATGGGTTATCTAGTGTTGAATCATTATATTCGACGGGGATATCTAAGTCACACAGAACAAAAACAAATAATTTTTCAGGGTCTTCTTCTATTTCAGTGGCCAGGGGTGAAACTACAAAATGGTTTCTAGGTTCTGTTTAGAAGGCAAGGAATATTAGAAAATGTAGAAACTAGCATCTTCGCACATGAGAGGAAGATATGTTTATTGGTAATAATATTGGGCTAGAAGGGATGGTCGCACTATCCCTGAAAGCCTTGGTGGGGAAGTTCTCAAACAAAGTTATGTACCCACAGGATATTAGACAATGGGTCTCTATGATATGGTCTCCAATCATAGGGTATTCTCCTGCTATACTCATTTAAACAAAGGGTGGTATACCTTCTATTTCAGAACCGAGGAGCATGCAATGCTTATATTGGGACAAACCTAGATAAAAGGTATTGGTAGTTTAATGCTTAAGCGTTGGAATTCTGGGTTTGACCTGGATAGGGAAAGGATTCATTTTTGTCATTTATGGGTACATCTACCTGGATTTCCACTTGCATTATGGAACCAGGATGCTTTTGAATCTGTTGCGAATCATTTGGGGAAATTCCTTCACTTATGGGAGGGTCATTTGAAGGGTATGGACAGAAGAGTTGGCCAAGTCCTTGTTAAAATTGATATGGCTAAAGGAATTATGGAAAAAATGGATATCCATTGGCGGGGAAAAATAATCTCCCAAACCATTGATTATTGGGGTTGTCCGTTTCACTACTCCAGATGCAAGGCAGTGGGACATATCTTGAAGGATTGTCAGAGGTCATTCTATGGATCTGAGGAGGAGGATTCTTCGGAGGAGGCATATGCGTTGTCTTCTGATAGTAGCGAGGGATCAGATGGAACCTACATGCAACGGAATTATCAGTTGTCAAGATTTCCCTCCTCAATTGCTCCTTTTGTTCCGTCTTCATCTTCTCTACTGGGTAAGTTAACCTAATTTGACCCACATTGATTGAATCATTAGATGAAGGCGAGAAAGAATTTATCATTTTTTTGGAAAAGAAAGGTAACAAGATTGGGGATGAATTAGTTGGGGTGGGACATATTTTTATCAGGGTGTATGCTTTAGTGATAAGGTGGAGGCTAAGATTACAAAACCCTTTGAGTCCCCTGTTATTGACAAAGGGGGTGGGCTATCTATCCCTCTTTCCTCGCCACGGATTATTGATATTCTTGCTTCATCTGACCCTGTCCCCATTGAAGTTACTCCTACATTATCATCCACAGAGCCTAACTCAAGGGTCTCGGAGCTTTCTCCGGTTAGTAGCCCACCATCACATGCTCATATTTCATTGACGAATCCAATGGAAAATGTACCTAATTCTTCGATTTCCCGGTGTGAAACTACACTAAAAATTCCACTGAAGACCTTTGTGGGCAATTTGCCTCTTGATTTGGATGTAAAGGGAGCGACTACAACTTCCATTCTACCTACTATGCAAAATTCAAAGGGTATGGTTCAGGGTGGTTTAGCTAGGAACTTGTCACCTTTACATACTCGCAGTGGTCATAAAGGCGCAACAGTTCTTTCTGTGTCTTCTCCAAATGTCACAGCTTCATTACTGGATCTTGTCTCACAGTCATCTATCACTAAACGAGCGCTTAGAGATATGAAATCCCAAGCTAGGGTGAAAAGATGAAATTTCTTTCACTTAACAGTAGAGGGATTGGGGGCCCTCATAAAATATTGTCCCTCAAGCATTTGTTAGAGAAGGAATCTCCAAATATTATTTTCTTACAGGAAACCATGGTCTCGGCCGAGAAGGCTCGGAATTTCTTTCATTCTTTCAAAAAGGACTGGGCAGTGGCCTCTATTGATGTTGATGGTCAATCTGGGGGGTTATTATCAACTTGGAACCCACATTATGCTAATTTTTCAGCTTTTGGAACTCATTGGGGAATACTATTAAAAGGACATTTTCTGGGTTTCACAAGTGTTTGTAATTTACTCAATGTGTATGCTCCTTATCACAACCAGAGAATGTTTTGGGACTCGCCTACACGTTTGGATATTTTAACTCTTCCTAATTTGATTGTAGCAGGTGACTTGAATATCACATTATCGGATGCTAAATGTTAGATTTTAGTAGATCGGATCCTCTATCCAGTTATTTTCAAGATTATTTCACTTCATTTGGATTGAATGATATTGAACCCTTTCCATTAAATCCCACGTGGGGTAATGGCAGGCAGGGTGAAGCTTGTGTCTCCAAAAGATTGGACCATTTTTTGGCAGTGGATTCCCTTTTGGATGTGGTTTTTAAGTATAGAACCTGGATTGATGTGTCAAGGATTTTAGATCATTTCCCGATAATGTTGGAGCTATACTTTGAGGAAAAAAACAACATTTTCCATACAAATTCAATCATACATGGATAAAGGATGTTGAATTTGTAGAATTGGTTCATAAATTATGGAAGGAATATATAAATGTTTCGGATGATCCTCCCTCTTATTACTTCATCAAAAAATTAAGTGGCTTGAAATCGATTGTCATCAAATGGGAAAGGAGGCGAAAGTTAGCATAATAGAGGGAGCTTCACCAAATTGAGGATGAAATCTCTATGGCACAAAACAATTGTAATAGGGGTTCATGTCAGGTTCATTTTGAACAATCTTTACTGAAGCTAGAACAATGAAGACTTCTCTTGTTCTCGCAGGAGGAGGAGACCTGATGACTTAAAAGTCGTGCTTTATGGATTTCCTTGGGTGATAAAAATAACAAATTCTTCCATAAGGTTGTTGATAGTCGAAGAATCCAGAACTTAATTTGGTCATTAAAAACTACTGATGGAAAGCTCATTAGCAGACAATTGGATCTTATAGAAGAGGCAAAAAAACATTTCCAGGAGTACTATAATGATCCGGGTACGGGTATGGTTAGTGAACAAATAAAGGTTATTAGAGAATTTCCACATTTCTTCTCAGAACAAGAAGGTAATGACATTTTCAGACCGGTTACTCTCTCAAAAGTTCAGAAGGTAATTCAGAAATTTGCTAGAGCAAAAAGCCCCGGTCCAGATGGTTGGATTGCAGAGCTTTTTACAGTTTTTTTGAATTGATGGGTCCTGCTTTGTTGTATATGGTGGAAGATACGAGGACAATAGCTAGAATCCCTGTGGCACTTAATTCTACATTTATTGCATTAATCCCTAAGTCATCTTTGCAGGAATCTTATGAAGATTTTCGGCCGACCTCCTTATGCAACTTGGTCTACAAAGTAATTGCGGAAATCATTGCTAACAGAATTAAGCCGGTACTCTCTAAGACCATTTCAGTAGAACAGTTTGGGTTCCTGGAGAATCGCGAGATACTAGATGCAATCAGTTTGGCACAAGAGACTTTCCACAACATCAAAATACGTAATAAAAAAGCTCTGGTTCTCCAAATGGATTTGACCTGGGCATATGACAAGGTCAATTGGGGGTTTCTTAGACTTGCATTGATTCAAATCAGTATACCTAGACAAGTAATGAAATGGATAATGGCTTGTGTTTCCTCGGTGAATTATTCAGTTCTAGTCAATGACAGCTCATCTAAGTTCTTCTCTGCTTCACGGGGGCTTCAACAGGGCTGCCCACTGTCGCCATTGCTATTTCTGATTGTGAGAGGGATTGAGTAGATTTTTGATAAAATCCAGAGTTGAACAACAAACTTCTGGGGTTAAGATTTCCAAAAATATCTCGGTCTCCCATCAACTCTTTGTGTACAACGTGATGCTCTTTGGGAATACATGCAAAAATGAATGGTAAAAAATTAAGGATATTCTCGATCTGTTCAATAATTCAACATGTATGATTATAAATGAGAAAAAATCAACTTTTCTGGAGAATAATTTGGATGATCATCTGAGAGTGGAATTATCAACATTATTTCACTTTAATTACAAGGAGCTAGTGGTTGGAACTATGTACCTGGGATATTTTATTAAACCGAATGCTTATAGAACTCAAGAATGGTCATGGTTACTAAAGAGATTCGATAAGAGAATCCATAAATGGTGCACATGGTGGCTTTCAATTGACGGTCGAATAACACTGGTGAAATCGGTCCTCCAGAACATTGGCGTATACTGGATTTCTTTGAGTAAGGTTCCAAAGTCAATCTTGACGGCTATTCGCAAGAAAATACATGGATTTATTTGGTCGGACAGAATGTTCAGAAGCTGCACTTGGTGGAGTGGGGAGCTCCATACAAATTAGGGGGCTGGGCTATCAAGAATATAAATTATTTCTCCTCAACTTTAATTGCGAAGAATCTCTGGCGGGCTCTCATGATTGAGGGGCTTTGGGGTTCGGTGGTGAAGGATAAATACTTACAAGGGATTTAGGTACCGATGTGGCTCAGAGCTGATAGAAAAAGACTAAAGGAGTGTCTAATATATGGGCGGGTCCATTATCAACGATTTAGATCTTGGATGGTTGGGTAGCATGGCAGTCGGGGAATGGTCGTCAAATTCAGCTGGGAACTGATCCTATTATCGGGGGGCCTTCTCAATATAAACTATCGCAGGATTTGATCATTTTCTAAGGGATCATGGTTGTTACACTCTTCAGCATGCTAACCCGGCTACAGTTTCAAACTCTCCATTTTAGGTTTCGATAAGTGCTGCATAGTTGGGTCTATAGGGTTCTTTGGCTACAGAGTGGACTAGTTATGTTCTGGAGTTTCATAGAGGAAATATCCACCTTACATCGACAGCGGATAACCTATTGTGGTCAATGAACATTTCTTCAAGGATTCTAACGGGAGGCTTAGCATATGAGACTTTTTTCCCTTATTCAGATTCAATCTCCTAGTGGCATTCGGTTGTGTGGGGTTGGAATATCTCTCAGAAAATTAAATTCTTCATTTGGTTGGCTTTAAAAGGTAAGCTTTTACTATGGGGTAATCTGCAGAAGTGTGGATTCATCGGGCCAAGTATTTGCATTCTATGAAAACAGGCGGAGGAATCAGACATACACTTATTTATCAACTGTGTTTTTAGCGTCAGGGTATGGGAGGTAATCCATCTCTTCTTCTATGGATTACCTGTTTGGACTGACTTCACTCTCTCAGTTGGTATGCTTAAATGGTACAGATGCAATAACCGGTTCGTTGCTATGGAAAGTGTGGTCATATGGGAAATTTGGAAGTGTAAGAACTTGGCCATCTTTGAAGGAAAAATTCTTCAGCCTGTATGGGTTGCGGGGAAGGCATTTGGTTGCACACAACGAGATTTGGGACTTTGCTATGTCAAGATCAAATGGGACACCTCCTATCTGCAAATTGAAGCCATATAATTTTGTTGGTTCTTATGGCAAATTTGATGGGGCATCTCAGGGATCGATTTGTGCCTGTGGGGTTGGTGCGTTTATTTTTCTAAACAATCGATGTTTTTTTAATATTTGGATGAATGTTGGCATGGGCACTAATACTAAGAGCGAGGTATGTGCTGTTAGGAACCCGTGTCAACCCTTCTCTTTATTATGTTAGTATATTGTTGTTGGACATATATGCTTTGTAAGTCGTCCCGTAGTATTATATGTCCCATGGTTTTGACTCATAGTATTGGGCATAGACTTAGTATATAAGTGTGTGTTGAGGTCATTGAAGGCACCGTGAAGTTAATTGTATTGAGCTTGCTCAAAGGAGGTTGCCCCCTCGAAGTGGCCTGTGATCAATATAAAAGTGATTTTGAGTTCTGTTATTTCTGATATCTCGTGTATTTGCATTAATTAATTATTGCAGGTTCTTCACATTTGGTATTAGAGCACTTTCTTGGGCTCGTTGGGTGGAATTTCTACCAAATTTTTTTTTCACATTTGTTGCAAGTTCAGATCTGGGAATAACCCCTATCCTCTTAATTGTGAGAAGTACTTGGGCATAATCCCTAAAACTCATTGTGAGGAGTACCATAGAAACCCCAAAGTAGCTAGCCCATTGAGAGGACCTGCCAGCGAAAAGGGCAACGACCCCTACCTGATTGACTAGTTCCCACCCGTGAGGTAAACCAAGAGCTGTCGTTTGTGGCAAAGTGGTTATCATTTTTACCTAAGCCGTGGAGTGAGGGGTACTGCTTTAATACACAAGCCGTCGGACAACATTGGTGGCCGAGTGAATCCCATGAACTGATAGGAAGCCGCACATACTTGGGGTCCATATCTATTTTTAGCTGAACTGTTGCCGATCACTTTCGCTTTAGATCAAGCCGTTTTTTATCCCTTCCGCGTCGTTTTTGTCCCTTCCACGCCACTGTTGCCGATCCATTTCGGCCATATCTCCCTTGTTTCAACTCTGTTTTCCCTGAAACTTTACTGCCATCCCTGCAATCCCATTCTGCATATTTCATTCCTGAAGACCCTATCCCAAATTCCACTTCCCAAGACCAGAAATCCCACATTTGTCTATTTTTAGGGTTTGCCATAACTCCTTCAATTTTCACCCAAACGCCTTCAAATTTTGCCACCGTGTTTCTTTCCTAATTCTGCTTCTTTGTCCCTCTCTACCAAATTTTCTCATTCTTTCACCTCACTTCTGAAATCCCCATTTTTTGCTTCCCTGTCCATCAGAAAGTATCCAAAACCTAGTCAAACCCCAATTACCCATCCGAGTTTTTCCCAAATCCAAATCTTCCTTTACTAAATACGCTTTTGTTTATGCTTTTTTATCCATTTCCACACACAAAAAAAAAACTCTTGGTTGTGGTTGTCACCCGCGCAGGAGCAAAAACCATGGAGGAAGCACTTGCAGCCATCCAAACCAAACTCCAAGATCTGGATGAAAAATTTCTCAGCCTCCATCTTCAGCATTTAGCCATGAACAATAACCGACAGCCTGAATCTTTTGCAGCCACCGGGTTCTCTTCTTCCAGCAATTTTCGTGGGCCAAAGCTTGATTTTCCTCGCTTCAATGGTACTGATCCGACTGGATGGATATATCGCGCAGAACAATATTTCAGTTTGCATAATACTTTTGATGTCCAAAAAGTTCCACTTGCATCCTTTCATTTGGAATAGGAAGCCCTTCAATGGTACCATTGGTACATCAACGCTCATCCCTAGCTAAACTGGACAGATTTTTGCCAACTCCTTTTGCCACAATTTGGTCCTAGTGCTTTTGACAAATTCACAGGAGCACTCACTAAACTTCAACAAACTGGCATAGTGAGAGAGTATCAGACAGAATTTGAGAAACTTGCCAATCACACAGAATGATTGTCTGATGAATTTTACAGGATTTGTTTTATCAGTGGTCTTAAGGATGAAATCTGGTCAGAGGTTAAAATGTTCTGTCCCAACGCAATGATGGAAGTCCTAGGTTTGACTAAGTTGGCAAAATACAAGCTTGCAGCTCAACAACGCTCCAAACCCACTTTTGTTCCCTTCCGAAATATGGGTTCTCAACGACCTCCCATCCCGCCAGCTCCTTGACCAATTCCTATCAAGCATTTGTCGAAAACCGAGATGCAGGCACGCCGAGAAAAAGGGCTTTGTTATAATTGTGATGAGAAATTCACTCGGGGAGATAGATGTGTTCAACAAAGCTCTATCTCTTGGATGTGGATTCTCTGCCTTCCTCTGAACTTGGTGAAGAAGCTCCATATACAGTAGATGATCAGGTCGACATTCAGCACCTGCCTGTTGACACCCCATCTCAGGACGACCCACTCGCGATCTCTCTCCATGTTGTAACCGGCATCACAACCCCACAAACAATGCAGGTCAGGGGATACTTCAAGAAGTTCCCTCTTACCATACTCATTGATTATGGTAGCACTCATAACTTCATTGACCCTCGGATTGCCAAACAGGATAATTGTTTTGTCCATCCTTGCTCCAACTTTGAAGTCATGGTTGCCAATGGGGGCACCTTACCTTGCGAGGGGAAGTGTCACAATGTGCATATCTCTATGGAAGATTATAACCTGCGCTCTAACATGTTTGCCTTGTCCTTAGGCGGATGTGATGTGGTTTTGGGTGTTTAATGGTTACGCACACTTGGCCCCATCTTATGGCATTTTGCTGAACTTTGGATGCAGTTTTCAGTCAATGGGGCACAACACAAATTAATGGGCTTACAACCAGGTCTCTCCGCATCATCAGTTCACATCGCCTGGAAAAAATCCTTAAGAAGAATTCACAGGGTGTCATCGCTCAGCTCCATTCCATTCAAATGCACCCATCAATGGTCTTTACTACTTCCTTGGATAGATATGCAGGTGTCTTTGCTGAACCAATGAGCTTTCCGCCTTCAAGAGACCTTTCCGGTAAGAATTTAGTCGCATCTACCTCTCAGCAGGAAATGATGGCTATTTTGCATGCAGTATAGAAGTGGCAGCCATACCTATTAGGGAATTCTTTCTGCATCAAGACTGATCTCTAGAGTCTGGAACAATGGGTCTCCTCCCCAGCACACCTGAAATGGGTTATCCAACTCATGGGTTATCCCTATGCGATCACTTACAAGAAGGGTAAGGACAATATGGTGGCAGATGCTCCTTCTCGCACAATTGATGACCCAGTTTCTCTTACAGCTCTTTCTCTGCTTGTTCCAAATTGGTTGCAATATGTTCAACAAGGCTATCTCTTCTATGAACTCCATGCTTCTTCATCAGCAGGGCACTCTGGGTTCTTCAAAATGTATGACCGGGAACAATGTAACTTCTTTTGGTAGGGACTGAAAATGACAATTCAACAGATGGTGGCTGACTGTGATACTTTCCAGGTCAACAAGGGTGAAACGACACTCCTTTCGGGATTGCTCAAACCCTTGCCCATCCCTACACAGCTTTGGCCAACTATTTCTATGGATTTCCTAGAAGCGCTCTGGTGGTACAATACCACATATCAAAGGACACCATATGAAGTAGTCTATGGACAGACACTGCCAGTTCTTCTTCCATACACCCTTAGAAGCTCCCTAGTTCAGGAAATTGACTCGATTCTTCGAAACCATAATCAGATTCTTCTCATTCTATAGGACAATCTTCACATGGCCAAAATTCGACTGAAACAACAAGCCGATCAGCACCGTTCTGAGCACACTTTCCACGCAGCTGATAGGGTTCTTCTTCGTCTACAGCCTTCCAAGCAATCCTCCCTGACACTCCAAAGGTGTCAGTGACCCGAAATGCAACCAGAGGGTGCTATCGGGGAACCACTCCTTCAGATTCTGCAGCAATTTCCCCAAGCAAAGCTTTGAGGACAAAGCTTTTTCTAAGGGAGAGGGGATGTTAGGAACTCATGTCAACCCTTCTCTTTACTATGTTAGTATATTGTTGTTGGACGCATATGCTCTGTAAGTCGTCCCGTAATATTATATGTCCCATGGTTTTGACTCATAGTATTGGGCATAGATTTAGTATATAAGTGTGTGTTGAGGTCATTGAAGGCACCGTGAAGTTAATTGTATTGAGCTTGCTCAAAGGAGGTTGCCCCCTCGAAGTGGCCTGTGATCAATATAAAAGTGATTCTGAGTTCTATTATTTCTGATATCTCGTGTATTTGCATTAATTAATTATTGCAGGTTCTTCACATGTGCCCTTTGGTGTATTTTATATTTTGCTAAGCTCAGGAAGCTAGAACTAATGCAGATTGCGGGGGACTCCCAAG
The DNA here is from genome assembly GCA_027924585.1 of Larix kaempferi. Lineage (NCBI taxonomy): Eukaryota > Viridiplantae > Streptophyta > Pinopsida > Pinales > Pinaceae > Larix > Larix kaempferi. Next base: position 9,888,345 of record BSBM01000556.1, read on the forward strand.
TGGTAGTTAATTGGATCAATGGGCTTGGGCCATTAAATGTAATTACTCTTTCCCCTTGGCTTGTTATGATCAAACCCTTACTTCTTGAACTTAATGGTATTCAATTTCTTCGTATCCCTCGTGATGAGAATTTCCAGGCGGATGCTCTTTCAAAAAGAGCTCTTTCAACGGAGGTTGGTAAACTTTTTTTTGAGTTTTGGGTTGACGATCTTCTTCGGGACTCTGGCTGATTCCAGTTGTATGGTCCATGATTAGCCATGTGTATTTTTTTCTCTCCTTTTGTTGGGACATTGATTATGGGATTTATCTATTGGTGCAGATGTTTGTTACTCTTTCGGGATTCTTCTCTAGCTGGGGGCAGCCATGTTTATCATCTTTTCTATATTTTGGGGATTGCATAGATGCTGTGGGGGGCGTTTGTTTTTTATTGTCAATGGTAGGTTGTTTGTATGTAACTTTCCTAGACTATGGAGCTCATCTATATATTTTCTATCATATACTTAATATTAAAGTATAGCTATTTTCACTGTGTGAAAAAAAAATTCAAAGAATAAAAAGATTTGTATTTCCCAAACAAACCTTCATGCCTAAATTATTTCCAAAATATATTAAATTCTAAATTTTAAAAAAGGTCACTTATTCAATACTAACTTTTTAAAATGCCTTTCAGAAAATCGGTTCAGAATTAAAGCGACCAATTTTCCTTTTTGTCTTTGAATTTATGAAGGCAAAACATTCAATGAAATGAATCGTATTCCTACTTTGTGCATTTATTTTCCCAAAGGTTGCTTCACGTATTTGATAGGTTAAATGCAAGCCTACTTTGTGCATTTATTTTCCCAAAGGTTGCTTCACGTATTTGAAAGGTTAAATGCAAGTAAAGTTATTAAGGTTGCTTCGCTTATTTGATAGGTTAAATGCAAGTAAAGTCTTCTTCACAAAGAAATGCAAGTAAAGTTATTAAAGCAAAATAGAAAAATATGTCAATGCTTAAAGCTAAAATTTGATGGATTAAATAGCAAAATATGTTTTAAATGCTTAAATGTTTAAAACTTTCACGTGATGGATTAAATAGAAAAATATGTTTTAAATACTTAAAGCTAAAATTTGATTAATTTTTTTAATATAATTGTAAAACAGCATAGTTTTATTAATATTATATATAAAATAATTTATTTATTTTATTAATGTTATTTAGTAATTGGTTATTTTGTATTAATAAATATCTCATTTAAATTCTGTTAAATATATGAGTTTAGATCCATAAATTTACTTACACTTATAATATAAATATATTATAATATATGAAGATTTATATATTGTTAATGAAGTTTTTTTTTTCACGAATAGAGACTATACTTGATATTTAATAGAATTAAAGTATACATAGACATGCACAAATCATTTTGTTCATATAGTTGTTTGCGATTACATTGCCTCCAAAGGCCTAAAAAAGTTGACATAAATATATGCAAACCAAACTAATCATGAAACTGACAAGCGATAAGTCGCCCGTAGAAACCTCATCACAGAAAAAGAGTCTTAAAATAGATCGATAACAGAGTCATCACCGATCTGCACATATAATCTGCATAAACTAAACAAAAGAGAAAAAACACGAATCGAAAAGGGAGAGGTCGCCCTGGCCAATGGCAATGCCATTTTGAAATTCTTCAAAAAAAATAGTACTTGCGTCACCCTATAGACCCATTTTTGAAAGGATGTCCGCATCTGAGTTGAACTCATGGAACACATGTTGAAAGGAGATCTGCGAGAAGGAGGCGATCATGTCTATGGTCTTTTTCTTCCACTAATGGAGATTGAGCAAATTTAGATTTCCTAGATTATTTTCCCATTTAATGATGATATTCGAATCTCCAATCACTTGTAAGGAAGTGATCTTCTTTGTTTTAGCAAAGAAGAGAAGACCCGCCATTGCCACGAGCTCACTATGAGTGTTTGAACCCTTCCCACATCAACACGACATCTTAAAATGTTGATACTGGTTAATGAATAAAACCATTCCTGCTCTAGAAGAGGATCCTTCTTGCTGCGACGCCCCATCGAAAAACCCATAAGGCATTGTAGTATAAATGATGGGAGCTTGGATAGACTGTATTTTGTGAGAAGACCCAATCTTACAAGATTCTCTGAATGAAACCACAACGCTAACAACAACCGTTTTTAAGTCGAGTTTTTTGTCTTGGAAGATAATGTTGTTCCTCTGTTTCCATATTGACCAAGCTACAAAGATTGGAAGAGCGGCCATCGAGTTTTCCCCTTGGATCCAATGGAAAAGACCTTGAAAGGGACTTGAGCTCCAATTCAATTGAAATTTTAGAGATTGCTTTACCTCTGTCCAGATCAACTTTGTCACCCTGCACTCAGACATTAAGTGGTCACAATTTTCATCCTCATGCCTGCACATAACACAGATACTTGGACCGCTCCATCCTCTTTTGTGGAGATTCTCCCATGTAAGAATCTTCCTTTCTAACAACAACCAAGCGAAGCACTCCAGTTTTAAAGGGCATTGCCATTTCCATAGTAGGGGATACCACCATTTAGGCTCACCCATCCACTTTTCTTCTTGAATTGCAGCATAAGCTGTTTTGATAGTGATCGAGCCATCGACTGGATTTCTGGACCAACAAACGGTGTCATCTTCTCATGAGAGGAAGATTCCATCATGAATTAAGACATCCTTATCATGCTTCCAATCTAGCTGTAGGTGTAATGGGATATTTAGTTCCTCTGCATATTTCCAATGTGTACTCGAGTTGCTCTCTCCAACTGAAAATACTTGAGCAAGAACATCATTGATCAATTCCTTTTAAGTGCAAATCCTGAACTGCTTCCTGAAAAATGAAAGAGTTATGACTTAATGGTTAAGATATGATACTACTTTGCAAATAACCAAAATTCAATTATTAATAGATGCAAAACCCTTGAATATATATATATGAGAAAAGGAAATTGATGTATTGAAAACAATTTCTTTTTATTAAAAAAATTTAATAAATCAAATTAATTTAAATAAATATTAATATAATATTTTAACATTTTTATTATTACAAATCAATTCTCTCAACCATAAAATTTTTTAAATAACCAAAACACTAATTTAAACACACTCCTTTATGTTAATTGAAAAAAAGCTTAATTTAATTCACACCTCATTCCATAAGGGTCTTTCCTAAGTCAAGGACTTTTTCAACTTATTCCACAATAAAAATCTACATGCTTCATTTATTTAAGACAATGTCACACCTAATTGTGACATCTTGGTCGAAATATCAAAGGTGTTGGAATGCAGTTGCAACTAAATTGAGTCAATTCCAAATATGAATGAAAATAAAAGCAAGATACGTTCCGGATTTTTCTTAACATATTGGAAACTTTGTTCCCCACGGGTTAAGCCAATTAGCAAGCTACAGGTGGTATGTCTTATCATGCATACAAATCACAATGAATGTAAGCCCAAATCTCCTCTATTGGCTCCATATGCACTTGTTTTAATTGGAAATACCACCAACATGTTTCAACTCTAGAGCATGGAGATAATGAATTCAAAACCTCTATAAAAGGAGGTGGTGTTTGAATACTACTAGGTTAATTATAAAATTTAAGTAGACTTGAAGCGTTCAAGTGTGATGAGAATTTATTGTTTACTAAAAGGTTTTCTTTTCTTAAAAAGATGTTTTTTAATATATATATATATAATTAAATTTAAATTATAAAAAATAAAATATCATTAATTATGAAAAATTTCGATTAATTTATTATTAAATCAAAACTCAATTAACAATAAACAAATTAAAAACTTTATTGAAACAAAATAAAAAACTTTAATGAAACAAAATAAAAAATCAAATTAAAAACTTTATTGAAACAAAATCAAAGATCAAATTAAAAACTTTATTGAAACAAAATCAAAGGTTTTTTTTACTTGTATCTTCCAAATCTAAAATATCTCTCCATGACATTCAATTTTGTCAATTTTAGGCGCTCTCCACGATATCTAATTTTGTCATTTTTATATTTTCTCCATGACATTTAGTTTTGATTTCTTTTATCAAATTATATTTAAATATAATATTTAATTTTTAAATATATAGCCTTTTAAAATTATAATCTCAAATTTAAAATTATATATTTTATTTTATTTATTTTTCACATGTTATTTTATAATGTTTAATGATATATTAGTCTTAAAGTCAAATCTAAAATTGTTTTTGATTGGTTAAGACAAGTTAAATCTAAAACTGTTTTTAATTGGCTAAGAATTTATCCTTTACAAAAGGAAATAAATTAATGGTCCAAGACCCAGAGGTATCTGACAAGAGTGGAAGTCTACCCCCTTATGAACCACCAACGAGTTATTTTAGGTAGCGTGGTTTTCCTTGAATAACGATGATGAGTCAACTTGTATTTACGGATAGGCAGTGATGACTAGATTATGATAGGTTTTCTCATCTTCAGAAAAAAGAACTTTGAAAGATATACATCATGTGTATGAGTTGTTGAACATGCACATACGCCACTACATGTGTAAAATGTTGTTGAGGGCATTGTTCTTTGGATTCTACCAAAGGGGATTAATGTTTAATGATATACTAGTCTTAAAGTCAAATCTCAAATTGTTTTTGATTGGTTAAGACAAGAAAATTTAAAACTGTTTTTAATTGGCTAAGAATTTATCCTTTACAAAAGGAAATAAATTAATGGTCCAAGACCCAAAGGTATCTGACAAGAGTGGAAGTCTGCCCCCTTATGAACCACCAACGAGTTATTTTAGGTAGCGTGGTTTTCCTTGAATAACGATGATGAGTCAACTTGTATTTACGGATAGGCAGTGATGACTAGATTATGATAGGTTTTCTCATCTTCAGAAAAAAGAACTTTGAAAGATATACATCATGTGTATGGGTTGTTGAACATGCACATACGCCACTACATGTGTAAAATGTTGTTGAGGGCATTGTTCTTTGGATTCTACCAAAGGGGATTAAAGATTAAGAGTGGCTTAGTTGGTCGTTGGTGTGAGGGTTGATGAATGTTTTCTAAGATATTTAAGACCGTGCACCAAATCTCTTTAGTTGCATTTATATCACTTTACTAATATAAAGTATAATGTTTTATAGAGATTGATTGATATAATGTTTTCTAGAGATTGGTTGAGAAGGTTATTTCCCTTTATTAATTTTAATTGTTTAAATTGCATGTCTAATTTAAAGATAGAGGTATTTTTTGCTAATTTCTTTTTAATCACAAATCCACATTTAAGGCAAGTCATTAGAGAGAGCCCAAATCTCTAAATATTTGGGAGTAGAGTTCAATAAAACGTTAAGATGGACACACATGAGGAAAACATTACAAAGAGTGTAGAAATTATTCTTCTTGTTGCAAAATATATGTTGGACAACATAGGTTTGGGATTGACAAATGTTGCACTTCCTCTTTCAAATGCTTGTAACACAATATTATATGGGCGTGGAGCATAGGAACCAATCACATCCTAAAACACATGGAATCAAACCGAGCGGGTGCCAAAAAAACCTACTCACAAGTTGTATAAGAGTAAAACCACCATCCCCTAGAAGATACTTTTAATTGAAATATGAATGCATACCATACAATTGGAGGCACTGAGAAAACTTATTATGGATATAGAGAAAATGATAACCATGGATAATAACAAAAATCTAGTTAAAGATGGTGAAGAAAAGCTAAAAAGGAAGAAGAAATTGTGTACCAGATAATGCACAAAAATGGTTTAAAAAGTGAAATTTAAAAAAATAATGTTTAGTGGGAAAAAATGCAATGAAAGTCATGTACACAAATGCTAGACAAAGGGAGAAATGGAAAAAATGCATTAAAATAAGAGACCAATACAACATAAATAGTTCCAATAAAGAAAATGATGAAATCAAAGTGCAATGCTACTTGAAGCTTAACATCTCATGGAGTGAGAAACAAGTAATATCACAACTAAGAACTAACTCACACAAGTTGAGACAAGGAGGTAGAAACTTAACACGTTTGAAATATTTAGGGATGAAAATTAGTCCCTGGGCTAATTTTCAATGTTTTTTTCCACAAAACCATTCACCAATTTCTTTTTGTAAAAATTATTCACCCAAATTCTAGGATTAAAAATACTTTACTCTAAACATTGCTAAATAATTTTATGGTTGGAAATTTAAGAATTAGTAATATTTACTAAAATTTTTACACTTTAAGAAAATTACGAGTCCTTAAAATTTTCTTGATTTTCACTATACAACATCCTCCAAAATAAGAAAAGATTAAATTTACATATAAAAGATTGAGAATCAATATTCAAAGACATCTTATAAAAAGTATATCAACACATTTCTTGTGAAAGGAAAAAAAATTGACAAAAAAAATAACATAAAAATACATTAACACAAATCATGTGAAAAAAAAAAAATTCAAAAAGAAAATGATAGGGATAGGAAAAAGATTATTGAAAATAAAGTCAAGGAGGTCACTGATCCATGACACAAAATGAAAGGACCTAGATCAAGTTGTGTACACAAAGTCTAAGATTTAGATCTCAAGGCGCCTTCCCCTTCGGGAAGTCTAAGATTTATATGTCCATTTGATTAAGTTGGGATATTGGACATATGCTAAGCTTTTTTAATAATAGAGGAAAGGAGATCCAATTTTGGAAAGGTCAAATATGTCTCTCAAAATTTAAATTTGAACTATTTATAAAAAGTCATTGAATCAATTTAATGAATACAAACAAAAAGTTAATTTAATTTATTGTTTCTTTTATAATAAAAAGCAGTCCTTATTTTTTTTAATCACAAGGGGACTTAGTTCCCTCATAATTTAATTTATTGTTCCAATGTTATGAGCATGTGGCTATTTCCTTGTCGAAAATACATACTTTGAATTTTCTTAAATAAATTGGATTAATTTCAACTAACTAATTTACTAAAAATAGAAAACATAAAACATGTTTTTGAATTTTGTATAAATTTAAATAAAATAAAATAAAAAATCTATATTCAGGTATACATACGCTCCTTTCAAGAAAAAATGATAGAGATTCGAGAAGAAGAATTGAGACGTTTGGCTCTTAGTTAGTTAGTTAAGGGTGGTTAAGTTTATACTTAAAGAAATTAAAATTAAAAAATGAAGAGGACAAAACTAATGAGACGGGTTCACTGGAAACACTAGTTGGATGCTAAAATTTAGGTCAACATTAATCAATGCGCGTCTCCTTGGATCCCGCGGCATGAACATTATTCAATAGAAAATATTAAAACCTCATTAATAAATAGAAAATATTAAAACCCAATCGCCGAGGTAAGGAAAAATGGAAAATCTACTAACGTGACAAGAAATTATTTACCTTTTTCTCCCGTCTGAAAATGTTATATACATCTGTGTCTTAAACCTTTTGTAGCTGGGCATTTGTTCTTTCAGTGGATCTGTCTTTTGCTGATGCAGCAGAGATGAGATTCACTGATTGATTGATAGATGGATTGATTACACGGCTGGTATAAGAGGCCAGAGTTGGAGTTCTTCAGTATTCAAATGCCTGAGAGGCGTGGATAAGGGGCTCAGGGCATTGGGGTCTCAACAGGGGGAAGATTTGGTAACAAATGGGTCAGAGTCTGAGCTGCAGTGCCACCAATGAACACGCCTTCTTCTCTGCAGTCCAGCAAGGGGATTTGAAAAGGGTAGAGGCTTCTCTTGAGCGAGAGCCCCATTTGATCTCAGAGACTACAGTCTATGAAAATCTTTCTCCATTGCATATTGCTGCTGCTAATGGCCAGATTGATGTATGATTCTCTGTGTTTTTGTGTTTTTTAACAATGTTTCTTTATGGGTTTTGAGATTATGAATGTATTGATTAGAGATGGTGGTATTGCAGGTCTTGTCATTGTTGTTGGACCGGAATTTGCATCCTGATGCCCTGAGTCGCCATAAACAGGTGGGTTTACATTCAAAATCCAAATTAAATGAGCTCTTTACTTTTCTTGTTTATTTACTTATTTTTAATGGGAGTCATTTGGGCTGGTTTTACTGAAAGGTGTTTGTGTTTTTTTTGTTTTGGAACAGACTCCTCTGATGATGGCTGCCATGTATGGGAAGGTTGACTGCATTGAGAAGCTTCTGCAAGCTGGTGCAAATGTATGTATGTGTTTTCTTGGAAGTTGGTCTATTTTGGGTGCATATCTTGTTTTGTGGAGTCTCTTTTGGGGAAGTAGATTTTGTGTTTGGTAGAGTAGATTTGTGAATGGTTTTGGTTGTTGATGGGTGTTGGATATTGGTGGGTGGTGTTCTTAGATACTGCTGTTTGACACAACGTATCGGAGAACTTGCTTGCACTATGCTGCAAACTATGGGCATACTGATTGCTTGGAAGCCATTCTCGCAGCTGCCCAGTCTACTCCTGTTGCAGACTCTTGGTAAGTATGTAGTGCTTTTATTTTCTTTTCTTTGGGTTGGATCTGATGTTTGCCAATCACTGGCCATGAGTTTGACGCCTATGGAGTCATGGCTGGCAAGCACTTTTTGAAGCTTGAGTAGAGATCTCAATGAATACCCTTTGCAACCCTTGAGATCATTAGTTTTATAGGCCCTGATTCCTATTTATGACAATTTCAATAATTTGACGCCGAGGCCTTGATCTGCTGGGGGATTGTGTGCCTACCATGGTTCCACTTTATGTTTTGTAAGATTTTGCAAGGTGATTGTTTTTTTTTTCTTCTGAAACTGAGATGGGTTTTTGAGTTGAATATGCAGGGGATTTGCTCGGTTTGTAAACGTGAGAGATGGGGTTGGAGCCACATCATTACATCTTGCAGCCCGAATGAAACGTCCAGGTGTTGTTCAATTGCTGTTGAGAAATGGGGCTTTAGTTTGTGCAACCACTGGAGCTCATGGGTGAGAGACGAAGCCACCCAGTTTGCAATTAGTTCCTTTGTGGCATTGAAACCATAGTTGTCACATCTGAAATATAGCTCTTTATGTTAATAGCATCTTGCTTCTTTCGTGAAAATTGAGACTCTTTCTTCAAAAATTGTGCCAAATGGATCTTTCTGTCCTGAACACCATGTGCTCTATCTGAAATTGAAAGGAGGTTATGTCAAATTCTTTGTTTGTCTAGGCAAGATGCCTTCTCTGCACCAGGATTTAATCAAACCCACAAATGTTTGTATGCCTTTTCCTTATAGACGGCCAGGGAGCACGCCTCTGCACCTCGCTGCTCGAGGAGGCTGCTTGGATTCTGTGCGAGAATTGTTGGCTTGGGGGGCTGACCGCCTTCAGCGAGATGCATCTGGGTGAGAACTTGTTTAACCCTCTCTCAGGCTTTATTTCGTTACCTCTGTTTACTGTCAGACTTTACTTTATGTTTAGTTTGTTTGTAGATAGGATCATTGTAGTAGGAGAGAAAAAGAGAAAATTTACCAATCGAGAGATTGCCAGACTACTAATTAACGTGTTTTACTTGGCAGACGCATCCCCTATGCGGTAGCCCTTAAATACAAACACCCTGCCTGTGCAGCCTTACTGAATCCCGGTGCTGCAGAACCATTGGTTTGGCCTTCGCCATGGAAATTCATTAGTCAACTCAATCCAGAGGCTAAGCTCTTGTTGGAAAAGGCCCTCATGGAGGCCAATCGAGCAAGGGAGAAAAACATTTTGTCTTCTTCAGTGTCTTCTTCTACTAATCAAGAAGACAGCGTTGAAGATAATATTTCTGATGTGTGTACTTGTTTCTCATTTCAATTGGCTATTGATTGTTCAAAACTTGATAGATATAGGGCATATATCAGACTCAGAATAGTTGTATCGGTTTTTTGTCTTCATCAAATATCAAGCAACTATCGTTGCAACTGATTGTTTGTCTTTGCTTTGTACCAATCTGCAGGCTAGTGAATCTGAGGTTTGCTGCATCTGCTTTGATCAATTGTGTACCATTGAGGTTCAGGATTGTGGCCATCAAATGTGTGCCCTCTGCACTCTAGCACTGTGTTGTCACAATAAACCTAATCCTACCACGGCTTATTCTCCTCCTCCAGCTTGCCCTTTCTGTCGTAGTAGCATAGCACAATTAGTGGTCATCCCTCCAAAAGAGAGCAGCACCGACATTGATTTGTCAAAGACTAACAAGCCAAGACAATCTAGGAGTTTCAGTGAGGGGAGCAGCAGCTTCAAAGGAATATCAGCCAAGGGATCTTTTGGGAAGATAAGTGGAAAAGGGTCTGGAAAAATTGCAGACAGCAGTGATTGGATGGAGGAGAAGCCTTGATTTATGATGCCAAAGACAGCAGTGATTGGATGGAGGAGAAGCCTTGATTTATGATGCCAAATATACCAGTTGAAATTTCAACCTATGCTATGGCATTACGATAAGCCAATTCTTGTTCTCCCATACTTATGTATGTTGTTGCCAGGATGAGCATGAATCTTTCCAAAATGGATTTGGAATCCTGTAATGCTAAGTATATTCATTCAAATCTTGTTTGATTGGAAACGGAACACATGGTCAGAGCTTTTTGCATGGACCAAGTAAGTTTTGGTTCTATGGTTTGAGGGCTGCTTGATGTAAGGAAGGGTTGTTTAGTAGCTGTTACTGGGAAATAAATATTTTTTGAGTAGGCAAGTTGGATGCAAGGCAAGTTGTTTAGGATCCAGCGTTCAAATAGGAAATATACAGACCATATTTCAATGATGGCCCTGATTTGTCTGGAATTTGTGGTAAAGACCTACCACTTTTTGTTAATGTTTAAGAAGCTCTAAATACAGAAATGCAGTGAAATAGTTCCTTCGTTAGTATATTTCACAGAAGAAAAACTAATACATTGTTTTTATGGGGAGGAACATTACCTGTATATGCTTCTTTAAAATTGATATATGAATGAAAGCATTGTGGTTTACTGTTTAACAAATGAGCTTCTGTGGACTTCTTATGGACTTGATATCTGAATGAAGGCATTGTGTTTTACTATATAATCTACATAATCCCAATTAAGTCACCAGCTTCCACAGTATTCCTTTCTCTGAAGCTTACTCTTGACACCTAATCTGAAGCTTACTCTTGACACCTAATCTGCACCAAATCTAATAAGAGAATTTGTTACAATCTGTTTTGAACAGACACCAAAACTGTCTAACGAAGGCATCGAAAATGATCTACAGGAGTGTAACAAGATACAATTTCCCAGTTGTCTTAGCGCTATTGCCTTCATTATTCTCGAGTACAAACTACAAAGTATTGGGTCATCAAAAATCCCTCTAGTCTTTTATTTGTCAGAGAATTGTGATGCGAGTGGGAGTTAACTCTCTTTGCCTTTTCACATAAAAAATAAGCCCCCGTTCCTATGAGACAACACTTGTATGGTAACGTCTGCCCTGTCTTTAGAACAAACAGCTGGATTAATGGATTTTTATTTGTTAGAGAATTGTGATGCGAGTGGGAGTTAAAACTTTCTTGGCCTTTTCACCTAAAAAAATAAGCTGTCTTTAGAACAAACAGCTGGATTAATGGATTTTTATTTGTTAGAGAATTGTGATGCGAGTGGGAGTTAACTTTCTTAACCTTTTCACCTAAAAAAGATAAGCTCCCGTGAGCCCACACTTGTATGGTAACGCCTGCACTGTCTTTAGGACAAATAGGTGGATTAGTGGATGCTATTTGGAAGGTTGGGAGAGGGTGACTTGGAGGGTGCCCAGTTGTACTGTCTTTAGGACAAACAGGTGGATTAGTGGATGCTACTTGGAAGGTTGGGAGAGGGTGACTTAGAGGGTGCCCAGTTGTACTGTCTTTAGGACAAACAGGTGGATTAGTGGATGCTATTTGGAAGGTTGGGAGAGGGTGACTTGGAGGGTGCCCAGTCCACCAGTCTTTAGCTCATTCACTATAAAAATAAACCTCCATTGGTATGAAGTAACTCTTTAGCTCATTCACTATAAAAATAAACCTCCATTGGTATGTAGTAACACTTGTATTGTGAAGTCTGTCTTGTCTTTATGACACATGTGGATTAATATATACTTTTTAGAGGGGTGGGGTGGAGGGTGACTTGGAGGGTGGGGGTGAAGGGTGACTGGGAGGGTGCCCAGTTCACAAAGATTGAAGTACACATAGACTTTGATGAATTCATAGGCCACTTGTGCAAGTCTCACAAGTCAGTGAGACTTCATGCCAAGGTATCCTTTACATAGACTTTGATGAATTCATCGGCCACTTGTGCAGGTCTCCCAAGTCAGTGAGACTTCATGCCAAGGTATCCTTTACAAGTTCCTTGTATCAGTTGAGTACTTCCAAATCATGTTAAGCCTTGTAGGCTATGTACCTTCTAAATCATGTTAGAATATTGATACCTAATATTTTATTCTATTCTTTAAAAATGGTAAAGTGCCCTCTAGCTGTTAGCTGTTGAGTACTTCCAAGCCATGTTAGAATATCGGTAACTTTTGTTTTATTCTATCATTTATAAGTTCTCTCTAAATACCAAGTACTTCCCAGTCATGTTAGAATATTGGTGCTTTATAAGTTCTCTCTAGATGCCAAGTACTTCCCAACCATGTTAGAATATTGGTAACCTGAAGTACTTCCCAGTCATGTTAGAATATTGGTGCTTTATAAGTTCTCTCTAGATGCCAAGTACTTCCCAACCATGTTAGAATATTGGTAATCTGATGTTTTATTCTAAAAAATCGTTTGGAAGAGCTAATTAATCTTTCAACTCCAAAAATAAAATATTGCCAATGAACTATAAAATTATTCTATTCTTTATAAGTTCTCTCCAGATGCCAAGTACTTCCCAGCCATGTTTGAATATTGGTAACCTCAAGTTTTATTTAAAAAAATCGAAAAATCGTTTGGAAGAGCTAATCAATCTCTCAACTCCAAGATAGCATATTGACAATGAAATATAAAACTTTCATAAAGTAAAGAATGTAAATCGCCATGACCTTTTGCAAAAAAAATCGTTTACAAGTACTAATCAAACTCCCAACTCCAAAGATGGAATATTAAAATACTAGTTGCCAATGGAATATAAAATTCGCATAAAGTAAAGAATGTAAATGTTTCGAGACACTTTGTACCGAGTATCAAGTTTCAACACACCAGTGATATTTGAATTACAATAGTTTAAAAGTTCAAGGATTTAGAATGGAAATACTTGAATTGTTTTGGCATAATTTTTAAAAAATTAAGTATAAATTTTTAAAAATCTTGTTTATAATGATTAAATTCTGAAAAACCACCCAAATTATCAAATATTTAAACGACTTTTTTATGCACTTTTCTCACTATATAGTTAGATCAAAGATGTCGTCCATGCAAAGCAATAGACTTTGACTAATATATTAAACAAATTATTTTGCTTCAAGATAGTCAAAGTTAAACCAAACCAAACAATGCAAGATTGTCAAAGTTAGACCAGAAAATGGTAAGGATGAGATGTACGAAAGATAAAATACACTATATATATGTTCACTGTTTTTTCACACTATATATATGTATATATGTATATGTTCATTGTTGCTAGCGAATATGGCCGAAAAAGGATGGGACTTTGGATAAACTTCGATCAAACGTACAAACCCAAATCTGTTTCTCAATAATTAAATAAAAAAATTAAAAAAAAAAATTTATAATTTTAATAAATAAATAAAAAATATTTACAATTTCAAAAACAAAATATAAAAGGAATAAAAAAATAGTTAAAATTATATAAAATTAAATCTTTTATAAGAATATAAAATAAATTATGAAAAAAATAATTCAATTAAAATTTAGTTATTAATATATATTTAGTTATTATAGGCCTGCATATTCTAACATTGAAGATAAGTTCAACTTCAGTAAGACTTTAACAAAAAATGCGAGTGCTAAATCGAAAATTTCCAAATGGCAATTGACACGTGGATATGCAAAGATACACGCTGTTTCGATCTAAAAACTCACCAGTTAATGAAAGCAAAGTTTGGGCCATTTTTGTGCGGTGGAAGGCTATAAATGACAAATATCTCTTGGGAAGGAGAAACGTCCAGTCAGCCGAAATCTCATTATTGCTGAAGCAAGCTTGCCGGGCCGGGCATCATGTTCTTACCTAACTCACACGCCTTCAATATTACGACCTCGTACAAACTTGACATTTTTGGTCCTTTTGTTACAGACTGGAAAAATTAAGATTTTGATTCTTTTAGTATTCATTCATGAATTTTGGGATAAATTTTTGGTTCTAATCATGAACTTTGTAAATTGTTATTTTTTTAAAAATGAATTTAATTTATGTTTGAATTCTGGGTAGATTGTTATTTTTGGTTATCTAAATATTTTAAATCTTCAAATTTTTTAAAATATATTTTCAATTTTTTTGTTAAAAAAACAAATTACCGAATTCTAACCAAAACCCAATTTAATATAAAAAACTAGAATAAATAAACTACAATTCTTATTTTTATTTTAAAATAAATTTAATTTACAAATAACACAATTTCAATTATTTATATTTATAGATCTAATAAATTTTATTTTTTTAAAACTAATTAAAATCCTTCTATTGTCAAAAACAAAAAAATACAGTCAACAATAATATTAATGCCCTCTTACATAAGAAAATATAAATCTAACAAATAAAATTAATAAAAAAATTAAAATTAATCAAATTAACAATGAAAATCAAAATCAAAATTTTAATTAACAATACTTTTTAACATCACAATTTTATACATAACAATAAAATTTTCTTTTAGCATCACAATTTTATACACAACAACAAAAATCAAAGTTAAAATTAGATGAACAAAGTCAGAAATTTTCTTTTAACATCACATATGTTCACAAATATTGTTGAAACTGATGATATAATAATATAACCCATGAAATTTGAAGGGCTGGTATGGTTTCATATTCCTATTTATATAACAGTAAAAATTTTGTTTTTTAATATAATTTAAATTAAAAACATTAAATAAATGATTTTTTATATGTTTTATCTTTCCATATAATTCATAAAAAATAATAAAAATAAAACTCTTTTAAAAAAATGGGATGCCTTTGTGATATGAGATTTATCCAAGTCTCTTTAAGTAAATGTTTGTTTGTTTGTTTTTAATTAATTAAATAATTATTATTTATATTATAGAAATTTTTTTATAATATTTTTAGTGGGTGAATTAATTTTATTTATGATTATAAATTTTAGTTTTTTATTATTATAATAAAGTTTAAACAAAGTTGTTAAATTTAATAATTTAAATAAAATTTAAAATTCAATAATTATATTTGGCAAGTTTAAAATGTATTTTATTATTTTTTAAATTTAAAAAATATTTGGTATCTATTTTTTTATTTTAAATTTTTTTTTTTACGTTTGTAATGAAGTTATGAATAAAGATTAATAAATCTCATTAAGGTAGGAAGATAGTCAAATACCCAACAACATTAACAACAACTAATTGTAATGATGATCTTTAATGTCCACTAATGTCCCTTAATGAAATCTCTAATAATAATAATCTATACTTATCATTCAATTATGACCCAAAGAAATCAAAACGGTGAATTGTGATTAGAAATTATAAAACATAACAATTCATGATGTAAGTTACTTAAATGTAGTCAAATAATAATAATCATCCAACTTTACCCAACAATTATTAATGAGGAAGATGATTTGGTGTTATCAATAGTCTTAAAAGGGACAAATGTTGTCACGTCCCCTCCCATCCCCTCCCATCATACCAATGCGATGGAGAGGATCGTGATGCTAAAACCGGGCATCTAGCCCCATGAACTTATTAAATAAGCATTCACATAATATAAAAAGACATATGGAAATGTATAATTATAAGAAAACACAACGGAAGTCATTTCAATTACACATTCATCATACATTCAAGATATTCATCAAATAAATAATTGCAAAGTTAACACAAGAGAGTACTTATCTATTAACAAAGTAGTCCCAAGCAACTGGCTATGCAACTGCAACGTTCCACCCAACCATAGGCCAGTTGTGATCATCAATATCTCAACACACTGTCACCCCCGAGCTGGGCATGATCTCTACAAGGAATCAAGGAACAACAGACTCACACATAGCTCAAAGATACACCAAATAAGCCAAGCCAAGCTACAATTGGGTTTATCAGGCTGTTAGGCAATGGAAGGAAGAATTGCTAAGCTAGTGGAATCATCCATAGAGATACAGGCACCCTCTGCAAGATCTATCTAGCTTGGTCCCCACAATACCTACACACCTGGCACAAGGAAGTATTCCCTTCACTAATACACAGTCTTTCAGGCCATACCTTCCATTCTAGTGTTCTTCAAGGTGTGCATAGAAGAGCAACCAGCCCTTTTGATACTCTTGAGAGGTTACCTCCTCACTAGGTTTATCAAGCCAATTCTGGTCCACTTCCACTCCTAATTCTTGCTCATAATTTCCAACCAACACAGGGATGCACCCTACAACAAAACACAAGTTTTGAAAAAACGTGGGCAACCAAAATGAACTGGTAGATGGGGAATAAACCCTGAGAGAGCAAATTCGTTTTCAGAAAACGTTTTCTGCATTTTAGGGGCAAAAACGACCTCTATAAACCCCCAAAACGTGACTCCCTTTCTCCCAGCCACTGTGCAACACAAAAACGAGCTCCCAGCTATGGAAAAATGCAGGAAATTGGTAAAAAACGTGATGGGGAAAGCCCAACTAGCTCAGACTGCGTGAGGGAGGAAAGACTCTCGGTTCATAATGGCTTTGGGCACCATTTCGTGGGTGTTTTCTTGCCCCAGAAGCAAAAGTACGTTTTTCCAGGTTGATGGCTTGCCCATGCACGAAATTGGCTGCCATACCTCTTCATTCCCAAGGCATTAACTGCCTCAACCAATTTATGGAAGAATTACATGATTGGGTGCATAACCCAAAATGGGTAGTTGGTGGTTTATGGGTTTTCTCATTGACACATGGATTAACACCATTGGCTCAAGGGTTTGAATAATTTCCCTCCCTATTCCTTGTAGAGTCATGCCCCCATCTCTTTGTTGCATTGCATAGCTAGTTGTGGGTTTTTCATTACAATTCGTATTTACATGATGTCTTAATTTACATTGTGCCTATCTAGCACAAGAACCAAAGGCATCTATTTTTAATTGTCGATACATAAAACGCTAAATCAATAGTGGGGCCTTGGCCTTGAGCTCCTCACCATGATTAAATATCAATATTTACATCATTTACGATTTAATGCGAAGGGTGTCAAAATGGAGACGTGACATTCCCCTCCCCTTACATCAGCACTGTCCTCAGTGCTCATCAAAATTGAACAAAAATGGATATGCCACTCTCATGGCATCCTCCAGCTCCCATGCAGCCTCATCGGGACCGTAGTGCTTCCATTGCACCTTTACCTGTCCGATGGCTCGGTTCCGGAGCAATGTTACCTTCTTGTCTAGGATGCGCAATGGATCGGTTTGGAACTCTCCCTAGGGTTCCACCTGGATCACATCCCAATTAATCACATGGTTAGGATCATGTACATATTTCTTAAGTAAAGAGACATGAAAAACATTATGAGCTTTAGTGCTAGCAGGCAATGCAAGTCTATATGCAACTGGCCCTATTCTTTCAAGCACTTCAAATGGCCCACAATATCTAGGTGATAGCTTGGCACAACTCCCAAGCTTCAAGGAACCCTTCCTTGGCCTCACTCTAAGATACACATGATCCCCAACACTAAATTCCCTATGGATCCTATGCTTATCTGCATAGCTTTTGTGTCTATCCTGGGCTGCTTTTAAATTTTGCCGGATCTTTGCAACCTCTTGTTCCATTTCCTTAAGCAATTCTGGCCCAAGTACAATTCTGTTCACTGGATTGTCCCAAGTCACTGGTGTCCTACACTTTCTATCGTACAAAGCCTCATATGGACTCATTCCCAATGATTTTTGCTGCCCATTATTATATTCAAACTCTACCAGGTGTAGATAATCCTCCCACTTGGATGGCTTGTCCATTACATACATGCGAAGCATGCCTTCAAGCACCTAATTTACTCTTTCTGTTTGCCTATCTGTTTGACGATGGTACGCGGTGCTAAAGTTCAACTGTGTACCCAAATCTGCAAAGAGACATTTCCAAAAATTGGAAGTGAACTTGGTATCCCTGTCAGAAATTATTGCCTTAGGCAACCCATGTAATCTGAAAATTTTCTTCATGAAAATATTTGCAATGGCATCGGTTTTGTGTGTGGACTTAACCGGTATGAAATGTGTTGTCTTTGTTAACTTGTCCACCACAACCATGATGGAATCATGTTGTTTCATAGTCATTGGCAATCCTGTAATAAAATCCATGGAAATTATTTCCCATTTCCATTCTGGAATTGGCACTGGGTGCAATAAACTTGCGGGGTGTTGGTGTTCAACCTTCACCTGCTGACATTTCATGCACTTAGAAATGTATTCAGCGACATCCTTCTTCATCCCTGGCCAGAAATAATATTTTCTTGCTGTAGCAATTGTTTTCTGATATCCTGGGTGACCAGAGTATGGAGTTTTATGGATTTCATCCATAACAATCCTCCTCAAATCTGCCACATTGGGAATATAGACTCTATTTTTATAGGTAAGAAGTCCGTCTTCCTCCAAATGATAACCCTCATACTTCTTGCCAAGGTCTTGCTGCTGCAATTTGTCCTTTATCTGCACGTACACTTCATCCTCAACAATATGGTTAACAATCTGCTGCTTCAAATCTGGTTGGCAAGTACTAAGTGCTGCCACATGCATTTCATGTACCTTCCCGCTGAGTGCATCAGCCACCTTGTTTTCTTTCCCTCTTATGTGTTTGATTTCAAAATCAAAGTCACACAAAAATTCCAACCATCTAGCTTGCCTAGCATTTAAAGTTGGCTGATCAAACAAGTATTTCAGACCACAATGGTCTGTCCTTAACTCAAATTTTCTTCCCATTAAGTAATGCCTCCACATCTTTAAAGCATGTACTATGGCTGCAAGTTCTATATCATGAGTAGCATAGTTCTTCTCATGCTCCTTCAACTTTCTTGACTCATAGCATATCACGTGGTTGTCTTGCATAAGAACTCCTCCAAGTCCTTGATTGCATGCATCGGTACACACCACAAAGTCTTTTTTTGGGTCTACGATTTTCAAAATTGGTGCACTTGTAAGAAGATTCTTCAACTGTTGAAAACTTTCCTCACATCTTGGTGACCATTCAAACTTTATCCCCTTCTTTTGCAAAGAAGTGATCAGGTTTGCAACCTTGGAGAATCCTTCGATAAACCTCCTGTAGTAACCAGCAAGGCCCATAAAAGATCTCACATCAGTCACATTCCTTGGAGTTGGCCAATTCATAATGGCTTCAATCTTCTCAGGGTCTACAGATATTCCTTCGTCGGAGATGATGTGACCCAAATAATGAATTCTATCTTTATAAAAGTCACATTTGCTCAACTTTGCATACAACTTATGCTCCCTTAGTAATTGCATTGTCATTCTCAAATGTTCTTCATGCTCTTCTTCATTCTTAGAATAGATAAGAATGTCATCTAGAAAAACAAGAACAAACTTGTCCAAATACTCGCTGAAAACACTATTCATGAGACACATGAATGTAGCTGGTGCATTTGTGAGACCAAATGGTACCATTACAAACTCATAGTGTCCATACCTCGTTCTAAAGGCTGTCTTATGAATATCTTCTTCTTTGATTCTTACCTGATGGTAACCAGACCTCAAGTCAATCTTTGAAAATATCCTTGCTCCTCTCATTTGGTCAAAAAGGTCATCAATTCGGGGCAATGGGTATTTGTTCTTCACAGTGACTTTGTTCAACTTCCTGTAGTCAATACATAACCTGAGTGTTCCATCTTTCTTTTTCACAAATAGAACAGGTGCTCCCCACGGGGACACACTTGGCCTAATATATTTCTTTTCCAGCAACTCTTGTAATTGCATTTTCAATTCTAGCAATTCCGGTGTACTCATCCTGTAGGGTGTCTTAGACACTGGTGCAGCTCCTGGCACAAGTTCAATTGTAAAATCAATGTCTCTCTTTGGAGGGAGTCCCAGAATCTCATCAGGAAAAAATCCCTGAATTCTTGCAATACATGATAGTCCTCCAATTTAAGAGTTTCATTCTATGCTGCCTCTAAAATGTGGGTTGCATACAATTGACATCCCTTCCTACAGAACTTCTTCAGTTGCATGGCTGTAACCTATCTAACAGAAGTCACCTTTGGAATGCCTTTTACAACCCTCGGGTTTCCTTCTTCGTCCATGCATTCAAATGTCTTATTGTAGCAGTCAAGTTTAACCCTGTGTGCTTCTAACCAATCCATTCCAATGAGAATATCATAGGAACCAAGTGGCAAAATATTCAGATCTGCATAAGTGAATAGCCCATCCATCTCTAATGGACATTTCTCTACTATTTCACTAACTTTTCTCTTGGTCCTAGTGGCTAGTTGAACTAACCATGATTTACTATGCTTTAATTTCTTAACAGCACAAATCTCAACAATTCTAGGAGTGACATAACTGTGAGTAGATCCAGGATCAATCAAAATAGAAACAGATTGCTTAGCAATCTTACCTTCAAATTCAACCACAGTTGACTGATGATCTGCCTGGCGGTCGTCTAGAGCTGCATAGATTCTAGGGATTGTCCTTGCCACTTGACCCACAGTTTTAGATCCTTGGATGTTGTGAACTTGATTTGGATTCCCATTCCAATGTGGACAGTTCCTAAGCATGTGCTCCCCTCCACAAATCCAACATTGAAGTGGTTCTCTTGGCTCCTTTGGATCTCTTGGCTTGTCTCCCATCATTCTAGTTGGCTTAGTCACAACCTGTGATGGCTGCCTTTGCTGATTCTTGAATTGAGGTGGCTTGAACCCCTTCTTCCTTTGATCAAACTTTTCATTCTTCTTATCCTTCCATGCCTTATGGAATTCTGGTTTGCTTCTGTTTTGATCAAAGCAATACTTGGCCTTTCTTATGGCCTCCTCTATAGTTCGAGGTTCATCGAACTCAATTTTGTCTTTATATGACTGGGGCAGTCCACTTAGGAAACGTTGAATTTTCACCTTATCATCTCGAATGTACCTGACATATCTTAGCAGCTCCAAGAATTTGTTTGCATATTCTTCCATGGTCAATTGTCCCAATCTCAGCTTATGGAACTCTTTGATCTTATCATCATAGTACCTGCCAGAGAGGTACTTCTGCTTGAAGTATTTCTTGAACTGCTTCCACACAATCTTCCTTTCGTTGATCTTCTTCACTTGCCTAATGTGTTCCCACCATATAGATGCTCTTCCATTCAAGTTGAAGATGGCAACCCTTGCCTTCATATTCCCAGAGTAGTCTTGGACTTGGAAATATTTTCTCATCCCAAGAAGCCAAGCTTCAGCTTCTTGACCAGATTTTACCTCTCCATCAAATGTAGGAGGTTTCGCCTTCTTAAATTCCCCATGTGAATTGTTCTTGTAGTGCTTCTTCCTCTTACTCCTGCGAGATGAAGAGCTTGAACCCTCAATGGATTCTTCAGAGTCAGATGATTCATTAGAAGAGATTTCTGGAGTATATGTTCTGTCTGTAGAATCTCTTCTTGAGCTACTGGCCCTCTTATGGGAATTCCTTCTAGAACTACTCCCACCCCTTTCTGGATTTGATGTCTGATGCCCAGAGTTTATTTGCCTTTGGATGTCTGTCAAACTCTGCAGCATGGCTGCATTCAACTGATTTTGTTCTTCTTGAGCTTTAATCATCCTTTCATTGTCTTCTCTACAGTTTTTCAACTCCACCCTTAGGCTTCTCATGGTGGCTGCAATACCTGGATGAGTCTCTTGATTTCTTCTCCCATTAGATTCTGTTTAGCATTTTCAACATGTATGTTCTCCCCTATGGCATCTGTCTTAGGCTCATAGGGATCCTGTGCATTTGCCACTGCAGGGCGGGTCGAGGGCAGCGCCCTCATTTTTTTTTATATAAATCCTTCGATTTCGCGCAATCTGGCGCATAAGTTCCATGGCAATTTTTCCATTTTCGACACCTGAAAATCTCCCTAAAAAACAGCTGAAATTTCCTAGTTTCGGAGCAACTCAGCGAGTTCTTCCGACCTGTTTCGGGCCAACTCGCCGAGTTCTTCCGGTCAAAGACTCAGTTTTTCCTTCCGATTCGTTGCGGACCAACTTTCCGAGTCCTTCCGCCGTTGCGGGCGACTTGCCGAGTTCTTCCGAAATTTTCTCTTGGACGCCGAAAAATACTTAGAAAAACCTTCCGCCGTTTCGGACCATCTTGCTGAGTTCTCCCGCTGTTTCGAAGCAACTCGCCGAGTTCTCCCGCTATTTCGGAGCAACTCGCTGAGTTCTCCCGCTGTTCCAGAGCAACTCGCCAAGTTCCTCCGAAATTTTTTTTCCATCTTTCCTCCGAACTTATTGATTTGTTTTGCCGTGTTGCGGAACAACTTGCCGAGTCCTTCCATAGTTTCGGGCCAACTCGCCGAGTCCGGCCGCCGAAAACACTTAGAAATTTTTTTGAAAATTTTCTTCCCTTCCTTGGGCACTTCCGCAACTTCTGGCCAACTTGCCGAGTTCTTCCGCCGTTGCGGAACAACTCGCTAAGTTCTTCCGTAGTTTCGGGCCAACTCGCCGAGTTCTTCCGAAATTTCGGGCCAACTCGCCGAGTTCTTCCGCCGTTTCGGAGCAACTCGCTAAGTTCTTCCGTAGTTTCGGGCCAGCTCGCCGAGTTCTTCCAAAATTTTCCCTTCTACGTCGAAAAACACTTAGAAAATTTTCACCGTTTCGGGCCAACTCGGCGAGTTCTTCCCCTGTTGTGGACAAACTCGCTGAGTCCTTCCGAAAATTTCCTTTTGATGCCGAAAACACTTAGAAAAATTTTCCGCTGTTTCGGGTCAACTTGGCGAGTTCTCCCGCCGTTGTGGCGAGGACTTCCGAGTTCTTCCTGAAATAGACTTAAACAAAAATTTTCAAAAACACTTAAAACCATTTTGGATTCTTCTTTTCTTCTTTCTGTGATGACTGTTGCCCAGCAGGAGGTAACCTTACCTCTGCAAACTATCCAACTTAGCCAGTTTAGTCCCGATGCTAAGACCTGTGGTGATCAGGAAGGGGACCTTCCCATGTAACTGTAATCGGATTTGGCCCATAGAGGTCCAATGCTGTAGCCTATGGCTCTGATACCATTATGTCACGATCCTCTCCGTCGCACTGGTATGATGGGAGGGGACGTGACAAATGTCTTGGACCAGATGGTTTTCCTATAGAATTCTATCTTGGCCTTTTTGAGACTCCAAGCTTGGATCTCCTAACAGTTGCTAAAGAATCGAGAAGGAATGGTAAAATGTTATCTGTCTTTAACTCAACCTTTCTTACTTTGATCCTGAAATTTGACTCCCCCACGTCCTTTGATCTCTTTTGACCCATAGCATTATGCAATACCATTTTGAAAATCATCGCCAAGATAATCACTAGAAGGATTAAGCCTTTCCTTTCAAAAGGAATTTCCCAAGAGCGATTTGGTTTCTTACCTGATAGGCAGATCCATGATGCTACTGGCCTTGCTCAGGAGGGTCTTCATTCAATAAGAGCTAAGCATTTAAAAGCTGCTGTAATTAAAATTGATATGTCAAAAGCTTATGACAAAGTCAAATGGTCTTTCTTAAGGATGGTTCTAACTCATTTGGGTTTCAGTTATTCCTTCATTAAATGGATTATGTGTGGGATAACCATTGTCTCATTCTCCATTTAATCAATATTGCAGCCATAGATTTTTCCAGACCCAAGAGAGGAATTAAGCAAGGATGCCCAATGCCTCCTTTACTCTTTCTTCTTATAGCGGATGGATTAAGCAGAGCTCTCGAATCAACAAAGTTTTTGGCCTATCATTCTTTTTTTAACCGAGCAGAATCATCAGATTATTTAGTTCATGATCAATTGTTGGTTATGATGCTGTATCAAATGAAGGGTTTTGGATATGCAATGTCCGGATTGTTTTAGACTTAATAGATAGAGTATCTATAAACAATGTATCTGATAAAGCTATTGATGGATAGAGCCTCCCGCTATATTTTTTGACTCTGTATAAACATAGATGAATGATTCAGTTTTATTTTGACTATTCTATCAAGATGATATAAGATTGTAAAATCAAAGACAATAACAGAATCTCACTTGACTTAGAAATAGTGCAATTCTATAGCTTATAGCATTACTATTTATGTTCATGATTATAAAAAATGTAACTTAAATTTTAAATCTAAAAAATTAGAAGTGAAAATTTGAAAGATATCAAAACTTTCAACTATTTAAATTTATTAAGTTAATAAATAAAATTTTAAAATTTATATCAAAACTATTTTGAAATTAAATTTATATTAAATAATTAAAAAATTATACCAAAATAGTTTAGAGGAGTTGGGTTTAGTGGTGAACAGCGTGGGTTTTTTCAGAGACTTGGTGATCGTGGTAGAACATGTAATTACACACACAAAAAAAAATAATATTAAATAATTTCATGTCTTTTTATTTTTAATTTAAATTAAAAAACTTATTTAAAATTTTCAAATAATTTTTATATTTATATAATTTTTAATTCCAAAAAACCCAACATGATATTATAACAAGACTGTTAATGCTTATTTTAATTATTATAAAAGTGTAAACCCAAATTATCATATTGTGTTTTAACCACTAAACCATAGCTAACATCCATGATCCCATCCAAATAAATTTATCTACAGAGGAATTCAAGTGTATATAGTGATGTGACAACACTCAGTTTGGAATCTTGTTCAGTGTTTTAGTACGCTTCCATATTCATAAAAGATATGCCACTTTAGCCAAACATATTCTTCTGTCCAGTCGTACATTTATTTGTAGCCACTTTAGCCAAACAAATTCTTCTGTCCAGTCATACATTTATTGGTAAAAAATTATTGAAAGGACATTCGTAAATAGATCGTCAGTTTGGGGTACAGACGTATTTTGTGATTATTAGTTTAGCTCAACATAGGGTCGAATATTCTTTTTTCTACTGCTATATATGTTAAATAGAAAGGAGGATGAATGGAGGATAAAGAGTCAGGCTCTCTGGCTAGATCAAGGAAAAGTAATAACTCAATTTGGGAAATGAAAGCGGAGGATGGACATGTTGTGAAGGATTACAATGACATCTCCTTGTTGGGAGTTTTATATTTTAAAAGGATATATAAGGAACCAACATGTTCGTTGAAATTATAAAGAGAGTTTGTATTTTTTCCACAAATGGTGACAATATGATAATCTTGAATTTTACAAGGAAATTTCAGAAGATGAATTATTGAAAGTAATGGCTACGTTTAAGGACAAGAGTCTATGGCCAGATGGATGGACAATTAAATTGTTCCTTTCCTTTTTTGACTTGATGGGGAAAGATATTCTTAGGGCAGGTGAAGAAATGAGGGTTTTTGGGAAAGTTTTAGGAGTTCTATACTCAACTTTCCTTACTCTAATACCAAAGGTTGATAAAGCCTCTTCTTTTAATGAGTATCGGCCAATTTTTCTTTGTAACAACATCTACAAAATTTTCTCAAAAATAATTGTTGGAACG
The DNA here is from genome assembly GCA_027924585.1 of Larix kaempferi. Taxonomy (NCBI): domain Eukaryota; kingdom Viridiplantae; phylum Streptophyta; class Pinopsida; order Pinales; family Pinaceae; genus Larix; species Larix kaempferi. Next base: position 9,913,987 of record BSBM01000556.1, read on the forward strand.
ATACAAGAGATTCTCTCAAAAGGTGTTTCTGTTGAACAATCCGGTTTCCTTAAAGGTTGATCAATTCACGAGGCAATTGGGATCACTCAGGAAGATTTTCATTCAATTCACAAGAGAAGAATTCCTTCGTTGGTGATGAAAATAGAACTATCCAAGGCCAATTAACGTCTGATTCTAATTCACATTGGTTTTGAAGTAAATGTAGTCAATTGGATTATGAGCTATTTAACTTCTATCTCCTTTGTGGTCATCATAAATGGAGCACTTTCAATTTTTTTTAAAACCGGAAAGTGGCCTTCGTCAAGGGTGCCCGTTGTCATCATATCTATTCCTCTCGGTGATCGAAGGATTAAGGAGGGCGATCTTGAGTGCTCGAAGAGATGATCTAATTAAAGGCATTTGAATTGGAGGTTTGATTTTCATTTCTAATTTACTTTTTGTCGACAATGTGTTGCTCTTTGTCAATGAAACATTGGAGGAGGTAAGGGATTTTAACTCTATTCTCTAATTGTTTTATAAATATTTCAGTATGGAAGAAAATGTAAACAAGTCCTTTATTAGCTTCCATGGAATAATAAATGAAGTCATTGAAAACATAATCCATATCCTTCATTTCAATAAGGTTGACTTTCAAGCATGTATCAAGTATTTGAGGTTCATTATAAAACCTATCGGATACTTAAAACAAGATTGGAAATGGATGATTAGTAAATTCAAGTGATGAATCTATTTCTAGTGTCATCATTGGCTGGCCAGAGAAGGAAGGTTAACGTTAGTTAATGCCGTTCTTTAGGAAATATTGGTGTATTTTGGCGTATATTGCAAAAGGAGTTATGGATAGAATCAAGAGAATATGCATGGATTTTTTATGGAAAGAGCAAAAATAAAGTACATGATACCATCTTTCTCTTTGGTAGCAAATTTATCGTCCAAATTCCAAAGGTGGATGGGACCTTAAACAACTTCCAGTCTTCCATTCTTCAACAAAGCATTGGTAGCAAAGAGCTTGTGGAATCTCTTAAAAAAGATGGGTTATGGTGCCAAGTGATCCATTATAAATATATTGCACCCCAATCTACTTTAGATTGGATTAGAAATCTTGTAAAATCCTTTAAGCAAGCCTCTAATAATTGGAGAGATATCATCACTTCCGTTCTTGTTTTAAGCAACAATCTAGCTTAGAAGGTGGGAAACAGAGCTCAATTGAGGATTGGGAAAGATGTGGTAATGGGATGCAATAGGAACAATTTTGTGTGGAAGGAACTCTCCCTATGTTTACAGTCTCATAACATTTATAGCCTTGCATAGATAGCAGATGAAGACTCGTCGAAAGTTTGGAACGAAGGATGAAAGAGCGTTGTTCAGCTTAATTTGGAGGGTCTAATGAAAGATCAGTGGAATAATTTCTTAACAAAGCTGAAGAGAGGTCACATTCAGTTAAAGACGGATCCTAATAGTTTGATTTGGACTCATAATAAGAACAGGGGAGATTACTCTATAAAATTGGGATACCAATTGCTAATGAATGTGGAGGATAAAGAAGATTGCTAATGGTGGGCACCAATATGGAAAGTAAAACCCCCCAACAAAACAAAAATCAAAGCATAGTTTCTTGATCTCGTTTAGCACAACTCTAAAACTTATCCTTTATACAGACGTTTCTTCTCAATTTATTTATTTACACCAAATTTAATAAGAAAAAACTAAATGTGTGACTACATCATCATGTATAACCAAAACTTAACCACTTAATTATAAAAACTTACTTATTAAAGGATAAACTTACACTTTAACCAAATATCTTTAAAGTTTAACTTTAACCAAATATCTTTAAAGTTTAACTTTAACCCACTTTAAATAAACTAACTCTTTAAGTAATCTAATAATTGAAAAACAAAATCCTTAATCAACTTTTCAACCAATAATAAAATAATCAAAACTCTTTACCACAACCTAACCAGATATAATTTTAAAAAATGTTTTATAGGAACTATGTAGGACCCATGTCCTAGTTTTACTAAGTTTAGAAATAAATCTATTTCTAACATTGTTTACATATTTCATGTTTCTGTTTTTGTTTTCTAATTTGGTTTAATTTCATGCGTGTAAAAAAAAAACAACATTTACATTTACAGGGTTGAATAAATATATGTAATATTCTTTTGTTACTAACATTCAATATTTTGCAAGTTTAACAACATATGTATATATATACATACTAATTCACAAGAATTTCATTTTCAATAATAACTGGAAATAGTAAAATTAATGGGTTAGAAATGGATTATTATACCTGTAGGAAAAATACCTTCAGTTAGCTAGTAGACCCCTTTCTGCTCCTTCTGCCTTGTATGCCCTGCAACCAAATCTTTCCCAACCCTAGAACTCAAATGACTAGACAAGTATGCCACCCTGCCAACTGGCGAGGTCTCGCCGACCACCAAGCTCCAAAGGTACCCCTTTGGACCTTCGAGCCCAAACCGAGTACAAGCCAACCAGTTCTATCCCTCTGCAAATTCTCCAACAAGAACCCCCTTCTTTTATGCTCTCCCCTTTCTATTTCTGCTCCCTTTCCTATGTAAAATATCCCAAGGTGAAGAAGACCCCTTCTCCTCTCGACCTTAATCCCCTCCTTTGCCGACTCTTTTCCTATGCCATTAATACCCTATCTCCAACATAAATGTTCCCCAAATCTCAAGTCTTCCTCGAGCCCTTAACCTTGACTCAAAACATTAACTTAAATTATTTTATTGTGTAAATAAATGCTTGGGTGGGTTCACCTACCCACCACAAGTGTTTCACTTTTAGACGTTCAACCACATTAAATTTCTAATTTACATTCCTGGACTTAGTAACTCAAGTTTCACAATTATAACTAATACATCATTTTTAATTTAATTAACTCAAATATAATTCAACATTTGTTTAATAATGACAAATGGTATTATCTATAATTTACACCATGGTTTTAAATGACTACCACATAATTACAATTAATTAAGTAATATATCAATTGAACTTTATCCCTATATTTTAATTAATTTATTAATATCGTTTGATACGTAATTAATATTACCCTTTCAAGTTAATATTATTTTTACTAGCATTACCATCACCTTTTAACATTTTAACCCTTAGTCTTTACTATTCAAACTCATTAACATCCAATTAAGCATTACTAACCAAAATGCATTATTTACTACTTAAGTTAACCATAACTTGTTTATTAATCAAAATTATTAACATTAATCAACAATAATTAACATTAATCAATATTATTAACATTAACGACAATAATTAACATTAATCCACATTATTAACATTAATTGACAGTAATTAACATTAATCAACAATAATTAACATTAATCAACATTAATCTACAATAATTAATATTAATCAACATTATTAACATTAATCAACAATAACTAACATTAATTAATATTATTAACATTAATTGAATAATTAACATTATTACTTAATCGTCTTTCATTACCACCTAATTCACTCTATTATCTTATTCAGTTATTAAACCAAAAATTACTAACTCGACATATTAATTTAATCTCCTAGTTAGATAAGTAGTAATAATGTAATTAATGCCTAAACATTATAGTTCAGTTTTATTTCACGCAATTTATAAATATGTGGGCAAGTTATGTAAGCGTAGCTACTGCTTACATACTTCACGTAAGTACACTAATAGTACTAGATTCACACACATCAATCATAATCACAAAATTTATTGTTTACTGACACAGGTTTAAACATAGTTTGCAAGGTACAATCTTTTACCTAACTGCATCTTATTAAGTTATGACAATTTATACATTACTGAGTTACGACACATAATCAATCAAAGGTTTTCAACATACACAGTTAGATCACGTTTTCTTCCCGACTTCAAGCTACACCTATCTACCTACATCATCTACCTAATCACAACTAACTTCTACATCCTATCATTTCCTCTGTTGGACTACCCTGAAGTGTCAAGCCATGACCGGCTCCAGTTAGAACCTGTAAGCGGAAGGGTTGACTACATCGACCAAGCTTCCCCAGCAGGAAACCACCAGTCATCATCACACACCTTGGGGAGCACGTCGTAGTATAGCCCTCCCATGACTATGGGTTTTGGGGATAAATGGTGGGTAAAGCCTCCACCCCACTAATGGAACAAGGGACTATGTCTACCCGACATAATAACTGCGTTGCACTTGTACTCAATTTGTCATTGTATAACCAATCTGGGCGATTGAGTTTCCTGAAACCCTACCCCACCCATACATCATAATAAACAACATAATAATCATGCGAAAATAAATAATGCATCACTTGCATACCGTTTATCTTTCAGAGTCCATGTCCCCAAGGCTTTCCCACCTCGTAGGATCCAACTATCACTTAGCCATTTTAACTTGTAAGTCAGTCCTCGACATACAATCTAGAATATCGTGCAAAAATCCTCAACATGTACACATACATTTCATCATAACATAACAACAATAATCAATTCATTATATTCACCATGCACTTGGTATAACATTCATTCGTTCAACAAATAACTTTAACGGTATCCACGTACCCATAATTCATTAACTTGCATATCTGAGACATAACTAACACATGATACATATCTAACATGACTACGCACCCTAATACTAACATCACACACACACACACATATATATATCCACAAAATAATAGAACCACATGTCCACAGTGTCGTCCAACCAATGAAGTCTCACAATCAAGCAAATACAACATGTAATAGTAATTTAGGTAGTAATGTCAAAACGGGGTGCTACAAACTATGAGAGCAATCCATTGGATTTAGTAGTGGGTAGGCTTCTTACATATGGGAAGTTAAATATGTGATTTACCAAATTGGTTGTGTCAAAAGTAAGAGATGTTAGAGATGTTTTAACATTAAGATTGACATTTTTTATAAGTTTTTGTTTCTTGAATTTTGTTTTTTAATAATTATTTTTTAAAATATAATAGTTAAATTTTAAGTAAATAATTATGGAATTTGAAAATTAGAAAAAAATCAAGTTTTAAGGCTATAAATTTATTAAAGAGGAAATGGATAAGTTGATAGATTTAGATCATGAGAGTAACAAAAGAGCCTTAAATCTTGTAATTTTTTGTTTAAAGGAAGAGACAAAAGATGATACATTAGCTATTGTCAAGATGAAACTTCATAAAAGGCTACAAATTGACACCACCGGTTTCACAGAAGCTTCGAGGTTGGGGAAATCAATTGAGAATAAAGAAAGGCTAATAAGGGTGAAGGTTAAGTCTACCGAACAAAAATATGACATACTTATTAAGATCTCTAATTTAAAAGGATCGAGAATATTTATAAATGAAGATCTCATTTCAGAAGATCATGCCGAATTAAGAAAAGATGTCCAAAAGGTGAAAGAAGCTAGAAAGGAGGGAAAATGGGCCCTAATTTGAAACAGAAAAGTTGTTATTCGAGATAGAAACCAAAACGATAGTAATAAATAACAAGTTGGCAAACTATGGATCCTATCCTGGAACTGTCAAGGCTTTCCATGGAGCAAAGGCCCTAAGTTAAGTTGGACCCCGAGTGAAATTGACATTATATTACTAGTTGAAACTTGAGAACATGAATAATCCAAGGTCCGTGATATAGAAGAATATTCCCTATGGTCGATATGGAATAGATGTTCCTGTTGTACATGCATCAAAGGTATAACATGTTTCATCAAGAAAGACCCTTACAACCAATATATTTGGATAGAGGTTAAAGACATTAATGATAAAAAGACCTATATTTCCATATGTTATATTTCCCCTACCATTTCTAACTTCTATAAGAAAATCAATTTAGATAACAACTGTCCTTATAATTGTTTAGAGCATGATATTTCTAATCTAAGGAAGGAAGGCAATATTCTTTTGATGGGTGACTTCAATGCCCGAACTTCGAATAACCAAGTTATTCTTTTAAGTAATTATTCCAACCCTAATCCTCTTTGGTTAGATGAAGACCTTGTGCTAGCTAATAGGTACGAAAGAAGTTTTGAAGACCTAATTGAAAATTTATTCGGTTCTGAGCTGGTTAAGCATTGTAGTGCTCAATATCTTATAATTTGAAACGGTCTAATGAGATGGCCAAATTCTAGCAGGATGACTTGTATTCATGGGCTTGGTAGTAGTGTCGTAGATTATGTTATATCCGATATCCCTTTTTACAACAAAATCATAGATTTTGACATCCTCAATGACCATGATCCTGACTCTGATAATAAGCCTTTAATCATAACTCTTATTATTTTCATGAATAATGATCCCAAAGAGGAAAACTATCATGTCCAAAAGCACCTCATCTTCGATATGAATAAAACTAACATATTTCTTCATTATTTAAGAAATGATCTGTCTCCTTTATCTAGTATGGACAATATAGAAATGCTCTACCATAATTTTACTATATCCCTTTCGTCATCCATTAACAAATTCTCTATTGAAGTCTCAGGTAACAAGAGAGATAGTAGAACCAACCCTTGGTATCGTCAATAGTGTAGATATGCAACAAAAGAAATTTAGTAAGCTACTGTAGAATCCCTAAAAGTATACAAGATAAATCAGTACAAGGCCCTTGTTAAAAGGAAAAAAATGCACTATCTAAGTAAAAGTCAAGAAAATCTTTTACACCTCTCCAAGATGGCTTCTAATAAATTATGGAGACAAATTTTAACTCACAAACAAAAGAAGTTAATAAGATTGCTTTGATGGACTGAAATTCCCATCTTAAAAAACTTTATGAATCCTTGGATATTAGAAATAACACGCAAACCCTTCTTACAATGAAAGAATTTTTCTCGTTAGAAGACATAAATTTCAGGGTTATGCACCTAGCAAATGGAAAAACCAAAGGCATTGAAGGTTACCAAGCATAAATCTTAAAAATTGGAGGGCTTGTCCTCATTTTGCACTTCCACAAAATCTTCAATCTAGTGGTCAAGCAAGGTTTCCCTACACCTTGGACCCAGAGCCTCGTTATCCCAATTTCTAAAAGTGGCGATAAAAATAACCCCTCTAATTATTAGACAATTATGATAAGCCCTCTTTTCGCTAAGTTATACGATATTATCTTAGAAAAGAAGATCAACGAATGGATAGAAACGAAAGATAAGCGGGATAAAGGACAAGCTGGTTTTAAAAGGCATCATTCAACCACTGACCACCTTGTTACGCTTATGATCATTGGAAATGAATGTTGTAATAATAAGTTTGATTTGTTTTGTTGCTTTGTGTATTTTAGAAAATCCTTTGATATGGTGCCTAGAAGGAAACTATGGAATAGGTTAAAGGAGCTTCAGGTTCCTTTTGAGTTGAGAGCTGTTGTGGTACAGTTATACAGAAAGGTTATTGCCAAGTTTAAGAACACTAAAGGGTGGTTGATGGATATAAATCGTAACATCGGAGTTAAGCAAGACTGCCCCCACTCTCCCACCATTTTCGACATTTATATTGACAAACTAGAAGGTTATTTAGAAGAAGCAGGTTTCTCCAACACGACCTTAGCTAGAATAGTTATCATCCTCTTGATCTACGTTGATGATATTAATCTTATGGAAATGCGCCACTTTGATCTTGATAAGCAATTAAGAATTCTTGAAGATTTCTGCTCTAATATGGGTATGGTTGTTAACACTGGCAAGACAAAAGTTATGATTATAAAGTCTAAGAAAGACACCTATGCTATTTATGACAATAGAAATATAGAGGAAGTAACTTCTTACAAATATCTTAGTATTGACATTCATCATAAACTTAATTGGAACTATAGCATCGAGAAAAGGATCATGGAGGATGGAAAGCCTATTTCGACCTTGAAAACAATTGTAAGTTAGCTAACCTCCTCATGTGGGATAAAAAGAAGTTCCTCTTTGAAATTCTTGTCATTCCCGTTATGTTATATGGGTGTGAAGTATGGGGCTACAACATTGCTAGAGATTCTTTGATAAATATTGAACAAATACATAAGCGTTTCATAACTTATGACCTCAAAATTAAAAGCAATGCGCCTTATCTGATTCTCCTTATAGAAGTAGGTATTTCCCCCATTGAGAGCATGGCTATGACTAGGTACCTGATGTACAAGCACATGATAAATAATAATATGGGAGATGCGAGACTTCTCAAAATTGCTTTAAAATTTAGTCAAAACCACTAGCGCCTCAAATGAGGCTGGTGTAAATATACCATGGATTGGTTAAACCATTGGGGCATCGACGGAAATGACACTTTGCAAAATATCATTAATGTCAAAAACATTATTACATCTAAGTTCAAAGAGAAAATGTGGTGCAAGAAAGAATTAGAGATGAAAAGAAAATTAAGATACTATAAAGAGGTCATTAACCCTAATTTGTAAGTTCAGAAGTATCTCTTAGTTTTAGGTAGCTCAAAGAAGAAAAATAATATAGCCAATATAAGAACGAACTCTCATGAACTCCATAGCGAAACAAGTCGTTGGTCAGTTCTTAAAACACCATGGGTGGAAAGGATTTGCCATCTTTGTGAGTCTAATAGTGTTGATGATGAAAATCACTTTCTCTTAGAGTGTGCTACTTACACCCACATCAGATCTCAGTTTCACAATATTTGCTATAATACAAACCTTTCTAGCCTCCTAACTTGCTAAGACTACAATGAACTAGGAAAGCTTCTCTCCAAACTTTTTCAGCATAGGAATAAAATTTTAAAGCAAAGCAAATAATTCCCTTCTTTCACTCTTCTTAAGGTCTAATAGACCAAAGTTTGGTCTCCGGAGACGTTAATCATCATCATCATTATTAAAATGTGTTAAAAATATAATGCTACAATATATCTTATTTAATAAAAATTTGCACATGTACCATAATTACAATAAATTACAATAATTAAGTCATATGAGTGACTTAATTGCTTAATGAATTTATTTAAAATTTAAAAATAAATATCAAACCTTTAAAAAAATTAAATATTTTCAATATTATAAAAAAACATAATAAATGTTGTGAATAGTATTCTTAAAATTTAAATGTTTCGGAAAATATAAATATTTATTTTAAATTTTCAAAGGAAATATTTTTATTCTAAGATTTACTTTTATGGGGATGCATTTTCTCCTCATTATTATTTAAAGGTAAAGTTTTAGTTTTAAATGACCCAATCCAATAAGTAAAGATAATTACTAATATTTGCATTCATTTTAATTCAATACTTTAAAGGTTTTTGATGATTATTTGTTTTAACATAAAGTCTTAGGTAACGAAGGTTCATAAATGAAAAGTCAAAAACATTATCATGACCATTCCAGACTCATCGAACCCGATAGTCCCAATTGAGTAGATGTTATCCACGAGTGACAACCTAGTCTGGATGGGTGGAAAGTAGCGATCTGAGTGAAAGTATAATAACCATTATTCCTCAAGTGGTGAATAAGCTCTTGAGAAAGTCTGAAGGGTAATGGCCCCCAAGGATAGGGTCCTCCCCAAGTCTAATCTCTCTACCATTTCCGGGAACCCATGACAACCAATGGGAAATAGACTGGAAAGATCCGAGGAGCCCACACTAGAAATTCGAGACCCCCTTTTGGTTCTTGCTTCCTATCATTGAGCCATTGAATCACATAATCACTTTTAATGTATTTTTTCGTTTATCAGTTTGCTCCAGGAAGATTCATAGAAAAGAGCCCGCTGTAGGATTTTTGCTGCTAAAGCCTATGCAAATAAAGGAATGTTTTTTAAAGCCCATCCACCTGGATGTTTTGGGCGGGCTAATTTCTGCCAAATGCACAAGTTGAAACTTCTTTTTGTCATGACCACCAGACCATATGAAACTAAAAAATATACGACTACAGATCCCCGCCATTATGGATTTTGGAATTTTACATAAGGAGAACCAATATGCAGATAAGTTCTGCAGAACTGATTTGGCCAATGTGTGCCTTCCCCCAGATTCAACCACCGACAACACCAATTGTTGATCATTTTGTCAAATCGCCTTAACAACCATTGCTAGTCACTGGCATGGTAATTGTTTGGCTTTTAATGTAAAATCCTGAATATTTAGTACCTTTTGACAAAGGCTCAAATTTGAAAGGGAGAAATTGAATGATTTGAAGTTTTGTATTTTCCTCCAATTCATTTTCCAGTAACAAAGATTTCTCCTTATTGACCAACATGCTAGATACATTGCATAAAAGGTCTAGAATAGATTTGTAATGCTGCCATTCCGTAACCAACCCTTTCCCAAAAAACATGATGTCATTCACAAATGAGGTATGAGTTATAGATGATTGCGCTGTCACCAGGGTATTTTTTAAGGATTCTAATATTATACTAATGTATAATATCCTAGATGATTATTTTGGATGGAAAAAAACATGTATATAGAATGGTAGGCGGATATTAAATATGAAAGATACAATTTATTACTGAAGCTTGTAAATTTTGGCTAATTTTATGATAAAAAACATATTTTATGTAAATATAGGCAATATTAGAGACTAAAAATGACCAAATAGCGAATTTATTTTTTGAAAAAAGGCCCAAAAATAGCCAATTGGCGAAATTTCGCCGCTTAAAATTACCGTGGCTGTCACTTTTACACCTTGAATGTTACCATCCATTTTTTCTTTGCAAATAAGTTTATTGAGTCCTTCAATGATAAGAAGGAACAACAGGAGGAGAGAGGACACCCTAGACAGAGTCCTCTAGATCCCTTAAAAAACTTAGTAGGCATCCCATTTATGAGAATGGCAAAGTTCACCGAAGTCACACAAGCCAAGATTCATTTGCAAACCACCCATGGCAGACCGATTTGAATTAATATTAACCGAAAAAAAGTCTAGTCCACTCAGTTATATGCCTTGACTAGGTTGAGTGTTACGAAGAGTGCATGGAATGCCTTCTTTTTGTGCTATGGAAAACTTCTCGAGCAACACCCATTGCGTCAAGTATTTGCCTGTTGTCCAAGAAACCAAATTGTTCCTTTGATATATATTTTGAAAGTCCCGGCTTCAATCTTACAGCAATGATTTTTGAGATGACTATGTAGATTAAGTTGCAAAGAGATATTGGATGGAAATCATTAAATCCAATAGGAGGGGAGCATTTCGGGATGAGTGCTAGAAATGTAGAATTTAGAGCACCAATTACCAAGCCCTTTGTTCTGGATTCTTCCACAGCTGCCAGTATTTCAGGTCCCATGATATCAAAGAAATAAGTGAAAATTTCAACTGTCCAACCATCCGGACCAGGGCTCTTGTCTTTTGTAAAACCCTTAAGAGTGTCTTCAATTCCCTGAAGAGTAACTAGAGCATATATGTTGTTCCCTTCTTATTCCAAAAGCAAGCGTGGAAATTCTCGGACAACTTTAAATTGTTATAACAGGGTGGTGGATTTCAGATCCTGATAAATGTTTTGAAATTGATCGATTGCTTCCCTATGAAGCTCCTCTGTCCTCGAAATCTTTTTATTAGCCCTGTAGTTTATGTCCCAAATAACATTTTGTATCCGCCTACATTCAACAAACTTATGAAAACAATTTGTATTTTGGTCCCCAGCTTTGATCCAAATGGCCCTTCTCTTCAATCGCCAAGTCTCTTCTTGTATCTTTAGAATGCCCAATTTCCTGCCTTCCAGTTCAATTAAATTTGCATAGTCTTTTGGCGAAGGTGACCCAAATCTGGAAGACATTAGGATTACCTCAATGTTCTTTTCCAATCGAGACAAATCCAGAGACAACAATTTTTTCTTTTCTTTCTTCCATTTCACAGTAAAATTCTTGAGAATTTTTAATTTTGTAACCAATTTATCCATAGCTAACCGCTCAACTGACACATCCGAGTTCACCCATAGCTCTGTCACCTTTTGTTCGAAATCCTGGTCGGATAGCCAAACCGAGTTAAATTTAAAATGATAACTGTAATGTTTGTCAGTAATTTCAAACTAGAACAAAATAGGGATATGATCGTTGATTCTGATTTGATGTACCCATGACCTATACTTAAAACATCTATTCAATAGGTCCTCTGAAATATAAAAATGATCAAGCCTCTTCGAGATATATTCCCCATTTTTCCTTCCATTGCTCCACGTAGGGACCAGTGAAATTGGTGCCACATCGATCAAATTCTTTGAGGAGAAAATTATTGAGAAAAAAGGACCCAGTGGATCCAACTTTGCATGTTGACTTCAGATCTCTGAAGCGGCCCAGGTAAAAATTAGGTCACCTGCAAAGATCAACATTTCCAAATCCAACAGATGGTCTTCACATACACGCTCCCAAAACGACCTTCTATCATCATAAGGGACATAACAATTAATGAAATTTAATTCTTTGTCGAATCCCGTCATCCTCATCGAAAGGAGAATCCTAGCATATGTTTTGTATGATTGTAAACATAGTATCTGTGGATTCCATGCAGTGAGTAGTCCCCCTGAAAGACCCTCGGCACTAATGGCATAGATTTTCCAATTAGGTTTTATTTTTGTGAATAATTCTTTGGCTTTCTCCTCGCTAATGCTCGTTTCTTGAAGCATCACTAGGTCAGGTTGATAAACCTGAAGTACTCTCTGCAGGGCTAATTGTTTGGGTAGCCCCCCCCACTCCCCTTATGTTCAGGGAAAAACAAAAAATTTTCAAACCCTCGCGAGGGCTTTAATCTCTCTAAGAGCCTTGGAATCAGTAGATGGAGTATGGGTTTGATTGCTCACCCTTAGCTAGGAGTTTTCTTGCACTTCTTGTCTTGAGTGGAGAGAAGTCTTGTGCTAAACCCCCCATTCTAGCTCCTTTATCAGTTGTTGTGAAGTGAGGAGAACTCTTGACCCCACGACATCATCCATTGTAATGATAGGGTCCAGTACCACCACCCTATTAGGGTCCAGTACCACCACCCTATTCTTTAAATATGTTGGAATGGGAATTTTTTTAACAACTTCACTATAGGATGACACATGTCTCTGAGGACAAAGTTCCATAGAATTTGTAGCAGTTGTTTTAGGGTTACCAATTATAAACCCATCCTTTATCACGGGGTTGTTAGGAATCGAGATCATAGTCATCGAAGAAAGAAAATGATAAGAGGGTACTGGCATCTTGTGGAGAGTTTGCGGTAGGTAAATTTAGGTAAATTTATGTTGTTTACGTTTCGAGCCATTCTTGACTCATCAGAACATAAGTGATGCCGTTAAATCCCTCTAGTATGGGCTCCTTCACCCTTGAATCATTGTCCGAAGAAATAAGAATAATATCCACCGGGGAGAGAGAGTGCCCAAAACCCAAATCCCGTGTGTGCACTGGATTATCTCCAATGGGGTTACTGATAGGTAAATATTCCGAGACATTTGCATTATTGAAACAAGGGGGACCCTTGAATATTTGTTCGGGAGGATTTCGAGGAGGACGATAAGTCTCGGTCAGCTTGTGTAATCCCATTTACAGATTTCTTCAACTCTAAAGATTTAATAAAAGCTTTTTCCAATTCATTCAAAGAATGAAAGAAACATGGGTAGTTTGCTTTTAACTTACCCATGATGTCAAGTGACGATGATCCAAGATGATCCAAGAGGAGGGATCCGGTTTGAGAAACCATCAAGATCGCCCGCCATGTCCATGTTCTGAGCACTGTTATCCCCGGAGGACCAGAGTAGATCATCTTCACCCTTGGAATCCTTGTCCTTTGAAGACGATGGGTTGTTACACCGTCGGCATAAATGTCCCACCTCCTTGCAGTTTGAGCACCTTAAGGGGATACCCCAGTAATCTATGAGCTGAGTGTATCTATGACCCCTCCAGTGAATTTGAAGCATGTCAATAAATCCCAGAGATATATCCACCTCGACCAATATCCTGCCAATCCTCTTATCGACCCCATTTAAAACGTCATCCCCCAAATGCAGGAACCGACCCAATCGATTACCGACTGCTTGGAAAGCACCATTGGTCCACATTGCCAGCGAAAAACCCGGGAGTAATACCCAAAGATGTCGAAACCGGATTGATGCAGTCTCCAGATCAAAATCACCATGCCATCTTTTAAGCATAAGGCTACCGGAATCCTTTAACCAGAGTTTATCAAGGATCAATGAAGTATGCTCTTCCGTCTGAAACTTGTATGGTGTTAGTCATTCACAATTAGAACATTGAAATTTGGTAGCATCTATTGCTCCAAATGTCTTTTTAGACCAGTTTCAAAAATTGTAAATTGGGACAAACGAGTCTGCATGGACATTTTCTACTGTGAGCACGCCTTCAACCTGTAGTGAATTGCAATACAATATTGCCAAATAGATTTTTCATTAAATGTTGTCCAACTACGTATTGTCTGCATGCTTTACCTTTGTGGTGAAACCGGTTAATTTATTGAGGTCGTCCACAACTTGTTTTGTTTTCATGGTTGTGATAAATGTTGACTTGCATGTTCATAGTAATCTGCTGTGTTCTTCTCTTCCTTTCACATGTTTTATAAACAAGAGGATTGGAGTCTTGTTGTTTGAGAATTGGTGGTTGATTGTAGTGAAGCAAGAGAGAAATGTTGAGAACAAATAAAGCTAGAAAACAATGAGCCTTTCTTTGCTCTATCGGAAATTGAAAGGAAATTTTGTCAAATTATTTGTTTGTCTAGGAAAAATTCCTTCTCCACACCCAGATTTAATGAAACTCTTTGTATGCTTTTTCCTTATAGACGGCCAGGAATGCCTCTGCACCTCGCTGCTCGAGGAGGCTGCTTGGAATCTGTGCGAGAAGTGTTGGCTTGGGTGGCTGACCACGGCTTACTCTCCTCCTCCAGCTTGCCCTTTATGTCGTAGTAGCATAGCACAATTAGGGGTTATCCCTCCAAAAGAGAGGAGCACCGACATTGATTTGTCAAAGACTAACAAGCCAAGACAATCTAGGAGTTTCAGTGAGGGGAGCAGCAGCTTCAAAGGAATGTCAGCCAAGGGATCTTTTGGGAAGATACGTGGAAAAGGGTCTGGAAAAATTGCTGACAGCAGTGATTAGATGGAGGAGAAGCCTTAATTTATGATGCCAAATATATCAGTTGAAATTTCAACCTATGCTATGGCATTATAACTATAAGCCAATTCTTGTTCTCCCATATGTATGTTGCTTCCAGGATGAACATGAATCTCTCCAAAACGGATTTGGAAGCCTGTAATGCTAAGTATATTCATTCAAATCTTGTTTGATTGGAAACAGAACAAATGGTCATGGATCAAGTAAGTTTTGGTTCTATGGTTTGAGGGCTGCTTGATGTAAGGAAGGGTTGTTTAGCAGCTGTTACTGGGAAATAAATATCTTCTTAGTAGGCAAATTGAATGTAAGGCAAGTTGTTTAGGATCCAACGTTCAAACAGGAAAAATATACAAACCATATTTTAATGATGACCCTTATTTGTCTGGTATTTGTGGTAAAGCCCTACCACTTTTTGTTCATGTTTAAGAAGCTCTAGATACAGAAATGCAGTAGAGGTAGAGTAGGTGAAATAGTTCCTTCATAAGTATATTTCACAGAAGAAAAACTAATACATTGTTTTTATGGGGAGGAGCATTACCTGTATATGCTTCTTTAAAATTGATATCTCAATGAAAGCATTGAGGTTTACTCTTTAGCAAATGACCTTCTGTGGACTTCATATGGGCTTGATAACTGAATGAAGGCATTGTGGTTTACTGTATAACCTCATCCTTCTGCTATAATTAATTCAGATGTTTCTTGGAAGATGCCTAGAAGTGGGGTGGATGGTGACTTGGAAGATGCCTAGAATTGAATTAATGGATGCTCTTTGAAGATGGGTATGATGAAGGGTGACTTGGAAGGGTTGCCCAGATCACCAAAACTGAAGTACATAGACTTTGATGTGTCTATAGACTTCAATGAATTCATAAGCAACTCGTGCAGACCTTTCCAAGTCAAGGTGAGACTTCACACCAACAAGGTATCTTTTATAAGTTCCCCTGTAGCTGCTGAGTACTACCAACAAGGTATTTTTTATAAGTCCCCTGTAGCTGCTGAGTACTTCCAAACCATGTTAAGCAACCTGTAGCTGCTGAGTACTTCCCCCTTCATCACATCCAAACATGTATATTAGCCTTGCAATTCATCCTCCTCTTTGTCCTAAGTCCCTAACACCCCCACACGGTAAAATCTATGAGTATACTTAATTATACAAGCAAAAGATAATTAACATGACAAATGAGAGGCTGGCATCATTCAAGGCTCAAAAAAGGAACCATGTTAGAATATCGGTACCTTATGTTTTATTCTATCTTTTTATAATTCCGTCCAGATGCCAAGTACTTCCAACCTGATTTTATTCTATCCTTTATAAATTGTAAAGTCCCTTCCAGCTGTTAGTACTTCCAAACCATGTTAGAATATCAGTACCTTATGTTTTATTCTATCTTTTTATAATTCCGTCCAGATGCCAAGTACTTCCAAGCCATGTTAGAATATTAGTAACCCAATGTTTTATTCTATACTTTATAAGTTCCCTCAAGATGCCAAGTTGATATTTTATACTAAGGAAATCGTTTGGAAGTACTAATCAATCTCTTAACTCCAAAGATAGAATATTGCTATTGCGAATGAAATATAAAATGATGTTAGAATATTGGTAACATGACGTTTTATTCTAAATAAGAAATCGTTTGGAAGTGCTAATCAATCTCTCAACTCCAAAGATAAAATATTGTCAATGAAATATAAAATCCGAATAAAGTAAACAATGTAAATTGCCATGACCTTTTGCAAAGAAATCGTTTACAAATGCTAATCAAACTCCAAAGATAGATAGAATATTAAAATACTGGTTATCAATGAAATATAAAATTCACATAAAGTAAAGAATGTAAATGTCATTTTAAATCCCAATTTGATTTGTTTAATTCAGACAATGCTAAGGATAAGATGTGGAAAGATAAAAACACACTATATATATGTTCATTGATACTAGAGAATATGGCCGAAAATGATGGATTTTAAATAAAGCAAATATCAAACGCCTAAGAAAAATCTCCAGAACTCAACTTTGGATAGATTTCCATTAAACGTAAAAACCCGTAAGCAAAGCTTGGGCCATTTTTGTCGGG
Organism: Larix kaempferi; assembly: GCA_027924585.1. NCBI lineage: Eukaryota > Viridiplantae > Streptophyta > Pinopsida > Pinales > Pinaceae > Larix > Larix kaempferi. The sequence goes on from BSBM01000556.1 coordinate 9,931,104, forward strand.
AGAAGGCTATAAATGACAAATATCTCTTTGGGAAAGAGAAACGTCAAGTCAAACTGAAATAGATCATTATTGCTAAGCAATGTCACCGGGCATCAATAATGATTTATGGTGTCTGTGACAGAGTGGAAAAAAAGATTTTGATTTTTTTCATTCATGAATTTTGGGTATAATTTTTTGCCTGAATTTTACATTGGTTAAATTTTTATTTTTATTATTTAAATTTCATTTTTTAGTGTAAACATGTTTATGGATTTTATATATAATTTATGATTAAATTTTTATTTTTATTATTTAAATTTCATTTTTGTTATAATTGATTTTTTTTATCTTTCGGAGGATGGCGAGAGCTAGGGTTTCGCAAGGTCACCCTGCAAATTTGGCGTCTTCTGCCAAAAGATGGCGGAGTATGATCTGTCACTCACTGTGAAGACTGTCACTATCATTAGGTGTCCTGGAGTGTACGGGTGTGGGCGACAACTGGCGGACTTGTGGAGGGAGTCACCTTTCTCTCTGTTTTTGGACAGGTGGTGGTCTACACCAGGTGAACCGGTTACAGTGTCATGATTTCTCTCGAAGATGGGATTTTACCCCATACTTCCTCTTTACGCGAGGTGGAGACGAATGCTCGTCATGCTGGTTCTTTCCCCTCACCTCGCTGCTATGGGCAAAACCCTAATTTATTCGGCGTCTCTGCAAAGCACAGGCGGAGGGCAAAAACTCTAAAGGCTCGTGAGCAGGTTGATCGTTTTGTCATCCCCGCAAATGCAAATCTGGACAAGGTACAAATGCTAGCAGATAGGGCTTTAGTTGGGCGACTGGAGTTTGCTTCCGGGTCGAAAGTGGAATTAGTGGAATGGGTTAAATGTAACTGGACTCCCATTCTGGGAGATACACCGAGGATTAACCTTCTGGTCAATAAATGGATTCTGTTTATCTTCTCTTCGGCAGAGGACCGAGCGCGGATTCTTGGAGGTACTTGGTGTTTTAAGAATGGTTCTTTAAATCTTAAGCGCTGGCATATAGCATTTGATCCTGTCCATGAAAGACAGGGTATACGTCATGTATGGATGATTATCCCTGGACTTCCTATCGAAGTTTGGACGGAAGAGACTGTGTCGGGGATTGCAAATTTAGTGGGGAAATGCATCAGGGTGGATAAGAACTCTATTTATGGCATTGATAGACGCTTTGCTAAGGTCTTAGTGGAACTTGATTTGCGGTTAGGGTTGCCGGAAGCTGTTGAAATTGTCTGGGGTGAGCGCATTTGGAAGCAGGTTTTGGATTACTATAGAATCCCATTTCGATGCTACTTTTGTCGGGAAGTTGGCCATGTCCAGGCAAAATGCCCTAATCGCCGGTCCAACAATACAGAAAAGGTTAGTGAATTTTCTTTGGATCCCTTGCTCCTTGCGTCGGCCTCTCGAGATATGCCCTCGCCGAAGACTCCAGCCCCGGGTAAGTTAAAACTCCCACCTGAAGCTGCTTATACTGATCTTACTAAGGAGGATATTGAGTTAATTTATGATAAAGAAGGTGATTTAAATAGGCGAATATCATTGGGGGTTGTTTAGCTTTGCCATGGTTTGTCCACCCCTGTGAAAGAAAATGGGACGGATAAGTTAAGTATTGGTCAAGCTTCTACCTTGGGGGCTGGGGTTTGCACTACCCTTATGAGCCCTAACTCTACCTCGGTTCTTCATGATAATGGGGGTTTGGAATTACCTATTTCTCCTATTGTTGATTCGACGGGTGACTGGCCTGATAAACCTGTGGACGTTGTGGTCTCTGAATGTTTGGAGGATAGGGGTCACGGGGGGATACAAAATTTGATCCCACTTGATATTTACTCTAAAAACCCTTCTGGGGATCCCTGTGTTTTGCCAATTCCCCCAAAATTTCAGAACGTTACCATCAGAAAGGGGAAAAAGAAGAAGAAAGAACCTGATCCTGGGTCTGTGAATTTTGATAGTTTTGGTGAGGGTGCAGGTGAGTTGTTGGGAGATGTTGGCCTGGGTCTTAGAGCACAGTTACCCAGCGAGGGACTTCCTTAATGTCTCTTGTATCACTGAATGTACGTGGGTTGGGTGGGGTTTTGAGGGCTAGGGCCCTATCCAACCTTTTTTTGACTACTAGACCCGGGTTAGTATTGATTCAAGAATCTATGTGTCCTGCATCTGTTGCTGTTTCAAAACTTGGAAGCATCTTGCCATTCTGGGATATTTCGGCGGTGGATGCTGATGGTCGATCGGGAGGGCTGATTGTTGCTTGGGATCCACAGTTATTTACCTTCAAAGCTTTCAAGACTGAGTGGGGAACACTACTGAAAGGTATTTGTATTGGTCTGAATCTTCAATTATCTGTTGTCAACTGCTACGCCCCTTATTCAAATAGACTGGAATTCTGTGATTCCTTTAAGAGGTCTGGGATTTTAGATGTTGATGGTCTTATCCTGGCCGGAGATTTGAACTTTACAAAGTCCCCTTCTGAAATCTGGGGGAAAAAGTCCAGACCTGATACACAGATGGAATATTTTTGTAAGCTTATTCAGGATCACAATCTTATTGATGTTGAACCTGCTAAAGTCTGCCCTACCTGGAGCAATGGTAGAGGAGGTGAAGAGGGCGTTCACAAACGTCTTGATCGTTTTTTGATTAAAGCTTCATTGGTGGAAAAGCTTCATTCCTATCGATCATGGGTTCATTAACATAAGGTGTCGGATCATTGGCCTATTTTTTTTCAATTCGATAACTATGGAATTAAATCCAATGTACCTTTCAAATTCAATCATTCCTGGTTAAAGGAGGAGGAATTCTGCAAATTGGTGACTGATTTCTGGTCTTCTGCTGTGGATGATGGTGTAAATCCATTAGAGTATTTCTGTAACAAAATGCGCAGTCTCAAAAAAGTGGTGATAGGCTGGATTAAGCAAAGGAAGGAGGAGGACAAAAGAGCTCTGGCAGATCTTGATGATGAGATCCAATTGTTATACAAAAAGAATATTGAGGGTCATCTGGACAAGGCCGAATTTGATAAGGTTAAGGAACTTGAGAAAAAAAGGGCAGACCTCCTTTTACGGGAAGAGATGGAGTGGAGGCTGAAAAGCAGAGCCTTGTGGATCAAGCATGGGGATCAAAACACTAAATTTTTCCACTCCTTTTCCACTGCTCGAAGAAATCAGAATACTATTTGGGAATTGTCTGATAAGGATGGAAATCTTTGTACGGGTGTTGAGGCTTTAAAATTAGAAGCTGTTAGACATTTTGGGGAGATTTATAAAGATGATGGTTTGTGTGAGCTGATGGAACAGATCAAAATTGCTGAACTTTTTCCTCGTTTCTTCAGCGATGAGGATGCAGCTGTTCTTGGTAGTGAGGTTACACTTGAAGAGGTTGAGAAGACTTTGAAACTTTTTGCTGGTGAGAAAAGCCCTGGCCCGGATGGATGGCCAGTGGAGATATACTTACACTTCTTTGACATGATGGGTCTTGAGTTACTGCATATGGTTGAATACACTAGATTGAATGGCCTCACTTCTGGAGCCCTGAATTCATCCTTTGTCACTCTGATATCAAAAAAGGGTAAGCCTGAAAACTTTGGTGATTACAGGCCCATAGCACTGTGCAATTTGGCCTACAAGTTGGTATCAAAAATTATTGCACAAAGGTTAAAATCTGCTCTTTCTGATCACATCTCTACAAAACAGTTTGGATTTTTGCAGAATAGGCAGATTCATGATGCCATTGGGGCATCTCAGGAACTTATTCACTCCATTAAGAGTCGCAGACTCAGTGCTTTGTTGCTCAAACTGGATTTGGAGAAGGCGTATGATCGGGTTAATTGGACATTTTTAAGGCTTATATTAATCCAGATTGGGGTTCCTCCACTAGTTTTAAACTGGATTATGTCTTGTGTTACATCTGCTAGTATAGCAATCTTGGTAAATGGTTCGCCTTCCAGCTTTTTCCAGTGTTCAAGGGGGGTAAGACAGGGTTGTCCTTAATCCCCGTACTTATTTCTTCTGATTGTTGATGCCCTCAGCAGAATGTTAAATTATGCAAAGCAGGTGGGTTTACTCAAGGGTATTGAATTGGAGGTTGACTGTGTTATTTCTCATCTGATATTTGTGGACGATGTGCTTCTGGCTGGTCTTGCTACTGTGAACGAATGGAGGGTCATTAAGAATATTTTAAATTGCTTTGGCCGAGTATCTGGGATGAAGATTAGCCTATCAAAATCATGCTTTTATTTTCACAAGGTGGATGATGTTGTTAGAAGGGAAATTGCTACTGTTCTACCTTTTAATTGGCATCCTTTGGTAGAGGGCTTCAAATATTTGGGTTTCTTCTTGAAACCTAACAACTACCAGATAAAGGATTGGTGGTGGCTAGTTAGAAAAGTGGAGGCCCGTATTGCTCACTGGTCATTCCGTTGGCTCTCTGTTGGTGGTAGACTTACACTGCTTAAGGCTGTTCTGTCGGGAATACCTGTTTATTGGTTATCACTCCTGGAGATTCCAGCTTACATTCTAAAGGTTATCAGAAGATTGATGTTCAACTTCCTGTGGTCTGGTAGTTTGGAAAGGGCACCTCTGGTTATGACAGGCTGGGAATCGGTATCTAGACCAGAGCGTTTTGGAGGATGGGGCATTAAGGATTTACAATATTTCAGCATGGCACTCAGAGCAAAAAGCCTGTGGAGATGTCTTTTTAATTATAATCCTTGGTCTAAAATTACTTTTGCAAAATATATCAATTCAAATTTGGTCGACTGGCTCCGATTAAACATGCCTGCGAAGATAGGATGCTCAGCTCTTTGGCGAGGATTGCTCAAGGTATCTAGCTGGATCATTGGTGATTTACAATGGCAAGTTGGGAATGGCAGGTGCATTCGAGTTGGAAAAGACTCTATTTTGGGCATAACTAATCCTGTGAGACTTTCTCCAGTGATTCTGGATTATTTAAATATTTATGGTTTGAACACTTTAGAGCACATCAGAAATCCTGTTGGCCAAACTTATTGGTATAAATCATCTGATTTAGGGTTTGTAGGAGAAGATGCTTACGCCTGGGATTCATATATCCAATCTCTTAGCTCTGCTGGCGTGATATTAACTAAAAAGGTAGATAAATTGAAATGGTGTGGAAATAAAAAATTTGGTTTTGTCACAGCAAAGTCGGCATATGACAAAATTTTGCAGGGACTCTACATCTACCCACAGCATTGGTGGTATAAGAAGATATGGAAATGGAAGTTGGGTTTAAAACACAAGTGTTTTTTATGGCATGTTCTTAAGGGTACACTGAAAACCTGGGACAATCTCTCAAAGCGGGGCTGGTATGGACCAAATCGGTGCATCTTATGCAAGGACAATGCTGAATCTATTGACCATTTGTTTATTTACTGCTCTTTTGGGAAAAAAGTTTGGGATTTTTGTTGTTCAAAGCTAGCATCTTCTCAAACATTGGATGAAGTAGGTTTTTGTGAGGCTTTATTGAGATGGTCTCGTAGATCGGTGGACACAGTGCAGATCCCTATTTTCATTTCATGGGCTCTTTGGCTCTCTAGGAACTCCTCAATCTTTCAAGAAAAAGAACCTGATATTACCTCTTGTGGTATTTTGGCTTTGAAGTTACTACAACAATATCCTGCAAATATCACAAGTTCTGTAGAGAGAAGTATTGGACAGTTCTCATTTATTGTCAACCAGCCAATTCTCTTCTTTGATGGGGCTGCTCAGAATGGGTATTGCGCAGCAGGTGGTGTAATTTATCTGAATAAGGATCATTTTTATACTATCTGTCTCAATTGTGGATCGGGCAGCAACATGAAAGCAGAATTGCTCGCACTATGGTGTGTTCTAAGATGCACAAACAGTTTTGGGCTTGTTAATATCAGGGTTTTTGGTGACTCACGGGTTACAATAAAGTGGGCATCTAAAGAATTTGAACTAAATGTTATTGACCTCTCACACTGGTGTGAGCGTACGAGGATGGAGATTGACAAGCAGGATCATATTATATTTGAACACATCTACCGTGATTTCAATGTTCAGGCTAACACACTCTCAAAACAAGCATTACTGGGCACTGAAGGAATTTTGGTATGGGAGGAATGGATGGATTCCAGCATGCTGGAATGTGGGGAAGTTTTATTTTTGTAGGCTATCATATGGACAGTATGTGTAGTGGATACTTTTGGTAAGACATATTTTATGGTCCGATGTATAGCGCCTTTCATGAATATATATTTTGCTGTATATAGATGAAAGGAAAAAGTCATAGATGGCTGAAACTACCTTTCGCAGGAGAGGTGACAACTTTTGTACTATTTGATTTTAAAAATAGCAATAATACGATTTTTTTTTTCGGTTGAAAAAAAAAAGATGAATACAACTTATGTTTCGATATGATTGTACAATTTCAATTAATTATATTTACAATTCTTACAAATACAATTGCAATTAATAAAAATGTTCAAAGTCCTCATAAATCTAGATATAAGTTAAATTTTATTTAAACAAATAATTTGATGAGTAATATTAAAAGGTCATAAATTTTCATTTAACATCGAACATTGTTGAAACACTAATGATATAATGATCAAATGATGAGACCTACTAAATTTGAGTTGTTGTTTTGGTTTTATATTCCTATTAGGTAAATGTTTTTTTTTTCAAGTTTAAATTAAAATATTAAATACATATTTTTTATATGTTCATCTTTATACAATAATAATAATATATTTTTAATTTGTTTTTAAAAACTTTATTAATTATTAAATTTATTTAAGTTTTATTAAAAAAATTTAAAAAATAAATAGAAATATGATTTCTCTCTTATAAAACACAGCTTTTCAAAACATATTCCATTCTACTTCTCTGTAATGATTTGTAATGATTTAAGATATGAGATTTATCCAAATCTTTTAGATAAATGTTTTTTTCAATTATTATTATTATTTTTATATTATAGGAATTCTTTAAAATATTTTTTAAAAGGTGAAATAATTTTATTTGTGATTAAGAATTTGACTTTTATATTATTATAATAAATATTAAATAAAATTGCTAAATTTAATAATTTAAATAAAATTTAAAATTTAATAGTTGTATTTATCAAGTTTAAATTTATAATGTTTCTTAATTATACTGACACTTGAGACTAGCAATCATCCAAGATGAGGTGGATTCAAGTTGGATTCTTCATTTCTTTTTTTCTTCCAGACTTACATATTAAATGCAAATTATCTATGGAGATTAAGCTCCCATATGTAATTTTGATCATATACCATTTATGATCATGTTCTTTTGGAAGACGATGTATATAGATACAGTAGCCAGAATCTTTTTTTTTTCGAAAAGAAAATTTTTCATGCTATTCATTAGTTTGAATCAAAGAAACTACAATAATTCCTATCCCATGGATAGTAACAAGTATGCCTATATACTAGCTTTCATACAAAATCTAAAGCATGTTGATCATGATGATCCTATATTATAACACATAGTTAAATGTTTTCGCCATACTAATTGCTCCTGTTAAGTTTAGGAGACTTTTAAATACAGACAAATATACATAAAAATAAGCCAAAAACACTGTCTCCAGTTACAAAATTTATGTGGATATAAGATCAATATAAGTGAATAAGATGTCTTCAAAATCAAGAAAATAGAGAGAGAGAGCATTTTCACACACACAAAATATATTTTTCTATTATCAAATGCTTTACACAAGTTACATATTTATATGAATAAGCCGAACTCTCTAGATCCATGAATTGTGGATCTAGATCACTATGACACTCTAGCACCAACTCATAATCTATGTGAGTTCCAATGACAACTCAACAAACCACAATTACAACCTGTAAGCATTACTTCCAACACCCTCCCTTAATGCTCACATGACAATTATTGAAAGCACACATCAATACTAAATCACAAATTACAATATTTTATTGTCTGATTCATAGTCTGGCTGGTCTTCACTATCACCTGCACCCACTTTGAAATCTCCTGGTTTACGCTTTCTTCTCCACAACTTCGAGCTTCCCACTTGAATCATTTAAGCTGCAACTGCTTTTGACCATCATTGATGTGCTTGCACAATTGACAATATTAACAAACTCGGCTCATCGGGGCTTCCACGATAGAGCAGTCAAGTGATGAATCATCCTATGGACATTCCTCCATCTGTCAGATATTTTGCTTTCGACTATCCGTCAGTATCTAGGAAGGAAGTCTGGGTACAGAATGTATTCAAAAGTCAATCATACAAGGTGAGTTCTTGTACAAACATAAGAACCATTATTCTTGAAACCGGGGCTGCCAGCTTATATCAAGAAACAAGTGCTCATATATATATTTTTTCACACACAAACTATATTTTTCTATTATCAAATGCTTCACACAAGTTACATATTTATATGAATAAGAGAACTCTCTAGATCCATGAATTGTGGATCTAGATCAGTTCGGATAATTTGCTTTCGGCTATCCATCAATATCTTTTCCATAGAAAAATATATCTTACTATTAATACTGCGAAATAGTAAAGCATGTCCAACTATCACATATCCATCCAGGGGATAAGACCCCAAATAACAACATGTATGTGATACAAACCAACATGGGCATCATAAATATACCCATACAAACAATGTCAGAATAATAGCCAGTACCTGTCCAAGGTATCAATCAACAAAAACATCTAATCCACTATAAACAAGTGGAATATTCGGCTGCAATACCATCCATAAAGGACGCAATTCATGTCCAAATAGTAAATAGCACATCTAAACATATCAAAATATAGACAAACTGAAGATAACAATATAGCCGCAAATATCCCAAGAGATCCAAAATACCAACGAGACGTTGGTGAAGCAACGAACCAAACTAATGACCTGCAAAAATATCCAGATCGCAAAACCATAAAATATATATACAACATATCCAAAAAACCAGAAACCAACAGACCCAGGACATGCCATCAAGTCCAATGCATGTCAATAGTACCATGGGAGAAACTTTGTTCCTCCCGCCATTCCTCCCAGATGATGATCCCAGCCTGAGAAGATAATGCTAGCTTGGAAAGAAAGTCAGCATCAGTATTCACCTCCCGAAAGATATGTGAAAAATGGGAATGTTCCAAACCACTGATTAAACTCCTGACCGCATCCATCCAGAAAGGAAGTAACATAACATTGAGCGGAGTCACACCCTTTGCCCAAGATATAATAGTAGAAGAGTCTCCAAATATCAAGAGAGATGTTACCTGTCTGATATGAGCAGAATGCAGTAATAACCAAAGGGCACATAACTTGCTGCGTGTATTTGTACCAATCCCCAAATTCAACCATAATCGGATATAACAAGTGGTTGTAAGGTGAAGTACCGCACCATCCCTAGACACACCGGGCTCCCCCATCGCCGCACCATAAAAAAATCCACAGGGATACATCAAGACCGGAGGGGCCAGACGACGACCCGGACCATCCAAGAGTTTTATAGGTCGACCAGAATTAGAAGAGTATTCCTTGTATGCAACCAAAATCTTACCACATAACCAATCCTGAAGGGGAGATGTGCCCTCGAAGATTCTGCAGTTGCGGGCTTTCCAAATTTCCCATATCATAAGGCATGGGAGTTCCAACATATAATATGAGTTTCTAAACCAAGTTTTAAGACAATCCATAAGTGACGAAGTTCTCCAGGTAGTCTGTATACCCAATGTAGATGCAATTTGTGGTCGTCCATACATGTAACTAAATCACCAACTAACTGCAACTTATTGTGGTCCTTCCTCTTGGCAAGCATCAAAGTCCCCCAACATGCTAGAAGTTCTATGCGGGTATTACTGCCCTCACCACATCCCAGGCTCATCTCATAATGTTGTCCTCTATCCACCAAAAGATAACAACCCGCATAGCAACAGTAGCTAGAATCTGATATGCTCAAGAGCAGAAGGACAATATAGCTGAATGTAGACTTTTTGTCTTTGTAAATTGTGGTTGCATTTTAATTAATACAACTGCGCATGAGATTTGTATTTCTTGCTATAAGCGAGATATTTTTTCTTAAAGGAAATTTTTGTGAAAAGTTTAAATTATATTTTTTTACATTTTTAATAAATCTATGAATACAGATTCTTAAATCTCATCAAGATAAGAAATTAGCCAAATATCTAACAACATTAACAACAATTAATTAAACTAACTCCTTAAACTCATATTTATAGAACTACTTACACTTACATCAATTGCAATAATTTTTCCAAAAACCCCAACCCTTAATGAAATATCTAATAATAATAATCATATACACTCTTTACCATTCAGTCATGATGTAAAAAAATTAAGAATTATAAAACATAACAATTCATGATCTAAGTAACCTTAAATGCCATCAAATAATAATAAACTAATTTTAAATCTAAACAAATAAATGTGAAAAGTTGAAAAACACCAAAACTTTCAACTATTTAAATTTAACAAATCAAAGAAATAAATAAAATATTAAAATTTAGGTTAAATGTTAACACTATTTTAAATTGATAATAAATAATTAAAAAAATTATACCAAAATAATCACAAATGTGTAATTACATTAAAAAAAATTATATTAAATGATTTTACGTCTTTTCATTTTTAATTTCAAATTAAAAAATTTCAAATACTTTATATATATATATTAATTAATTAATTAAATTATATATATATTATATATATATATATATTAATTAATTAAATTATATATATATTATATATATATATTAATTAATTAATTCAATTATATATATATATATATATATTAATTAATTCAAACTAAATGTTAAAAAAAATCCTATATTTTTAATTCCAAAATACCCACATTTAAATCAGAAGCACCCAAACTGCATTTACATGATATTATAACAAGACGGTTATATTTAATTATGATATTATTAATGCTTATTTTAATTATTATAAAGTTTAAACTTAAATGATCATAATAATGTTTTGTTTTAACTACTAAACCATAGCTAACATCCATCCAAATAAATTTATCAAAAATAATTAAAGTGTATATAGTGATGTGACAATAGTCGGTTTGGAATTTTGTTGAGTGTGTTGTACGCTTCCATATTCATAAAAGATAAGCCACTTTAGACAAACATATTCTTCTGTCGAGTCATACATTTATTTGTAAAGACATATTAAAAGGACTTTTCATAAATAGATTGTCAGTTTCGGGTACAGACGTATTTTGTGATTATTAGTTTAGCTCAACATGGGGTCAGATATATAAAATATCTAAAAGGATAGTTGTAGAATATCATCGTTGTATATTATGTATGCTTCGAAATGGATCATTCTACATTTTTGATCATTTTTTAGAATTTGTAGAATATTCTATTTTTTTTAATACTGATTAGTGAGCTATCAATATATCAAGTTCTTAAGGGTTTTTTTATTACGTTCTTGGAACTATGGGTCTTGGGCTATGGCAAGAGCAATGGTTTTGATGGGCGATCAATGTGAAGGTTTTGTGAAGTAAGATGACGTTGAGGAAAGCCTTGTCATCCTTGAATCTTTTGAAGGACATGTGAATAATGGAGAAGCTCTCGATCTTGGAATAAAGGACACATTATTGGTTTTTGGGAAGTAAGAGGTTAAATCTTATTATTCGGTTTTCAATGCCTCATTCAATATCGAGTTAGATGTTCTGCAAGTGAAGGGAGGAGGTTTGATCGGCAATCTTTTGGATTTTGGTAACCTTTCTGGACATTAGGAGAATAAGAATGTTGGTTTCTCTGCTAACAAAGAAGTTATCAAGATAATCAAGGACAGGCACGACTCATTAAGATTGTATGTTGGGGAGGACATCAAAATCTCCCAGATCCTGGACCTCATGGGAACTACCTTAGTAAGGAGACTTAATGATCGTAGAATTTTGGCCCTTAATCTTAACAATTGGCTTAAGAAAGTTTGGAGTTGGAGTCCTGTTGTGGGATATGGTCATTCTTTTAAATTGCTATCAAATGGATGGTTGAGCTTTACCTTCAGGAAGGAAGAAGATGCCAAATTTGACGCTAAGCTTGAAAATAATCCCAATTTGTAGGTATGGGTCAAATTTTCAAGTCTACCCTTGGAATTTTGGACCCAATAGTTCTTGATGAACTAGGAGATCTTCTTGGCAAAGCCATTAAAGTAGATGATTCCTTCTCCAATTCTTGTTTAAGGTCAGTGGCGATAGTTTCAATTAAGATTGACACAAGAGACTGTTTGTGAGCATCTATGGAAATAGAGATGGGAGGCATAGTAATGTGCAGTCTCTTGATTTTCAAAACATCCTATTCCGATGCTCTACATGTCATATGCATGGTCATCTAGCTTGAGATTGTGCTTTACCCTTTGTGAGGAAGTTTTGAAGAATCAAAGAAGATAATCCTCGTAGAGACGAAAATCATCTATCTGTATCATCTATTTCTCCTTTGTGCACTTAGGGTCCAATAGGGAAAGATTTGAAGAAGCAAAAGACGACCATTCCTTCAGAGGTTGAAGCTTCACTCGTAAACACGGACAATTATGCTTTTGTCCAAGATCTGCACGGTACAAGGAAGGGGAACTCCGAGAGCAAGAATTGTAAATAATTTATGGAAAACTTGATTCCGGTAGTCAATATCTTTGGAATTGGGAATTCCTGCCCACACTCTCCCTCTCAACGTAAGCTCTCAAAATATTTTTTGCCTAAACTTGTTGAAAGTTATATTTAAAAATCCATTCTAAAGATGGGATTGGTATTTTGAATATATCTGTTTTGGTGAAAGAGCTAAGTAAGGATAGTACTACATCTCCTTCCATAGTATGTATCCAAATCCTAGAATTCGATAATGGTCCTTCTCCTTTCCTTGAATTCCAATCTAGTAGTGTTATCAGGGGAGGACGCCATTATGGCTTAAGATCCAATAAATTCAACGAGGTGCAGTTGTTCGGGGTGATTGAGTCAGATTTGTCAAAAGGTTCCTGTTCGGGTCCATTAGGAAAGAAGACTCATTCCCATAGAGTTCAAGATTGTATTGCCATGAATCAAGGATTTTCAAAAGGGGATCTTAGAGCATTGTATCCCAAATTCGGGGTTAAGTAATGTTCGTTCTCTCTTTCAACATCCGGTGGTTGTACATCCATACCAAGAGGCTAAACCTATTTCTTTTAATTGAGAAAGAAAAACCAAACGTATTCCTTCTCCAAGAAACTATGAAGAAAGGGAAAAGACAATTTCAGAACTAAGGAAGGCTTTATCTACTTGGGATTTCACTTTTGTGGATTCTCAAGTTATTTTAGGTGGTTTAATAACTGGATGGAAGATTGACCTAACTCTAATGAATTCTTGATCTGTATGTTCATTTTTATTTACAAAACCTTGGAGTAACAAATTAGATCATTCTTTCATAATAATAGATCTATATGGACCTTATGGAGATAAAAAAGCCTTTTTGGGACAATTTTTTTTGAACTTCAGCTCATTAATGAAGACTCTATTTTTTTTAATAGAAACTGAAAACAACATTTGTATTAAAAAGGATGTGGACAACCATCCATATGTAGAAGAAACAATAGTCTGAAAGCTAATACAACCTAAGTCAGAATAACAAAAACATGGACTTCTTTAAACTTACAAAATTTCCCAACATGCTTTCCTGTAATGCCCCATATTTTGATTAGACACATCCACAATTTGGACATGCTATATTTTATTGCTTATTATCTGTTGGACTCGGCACGACTGAGAAAACTATATATGTGAAATAATGGACCTGATTATATGTTATTACCATATGTTATGATTATCATTTATTTTATTTAGTGATGACGGTTATATGTTTATATTGCTTTCCATAGACAAAATGAGAAAGATATGATGTAGTTCATGGATACTGTTTTCATGATATGGTCGATTGATTTACGGAATATCATACACACATGTGAAAGATTAAATTGTATACGAATGAATGATGATGATGATGATCGATTGATGTCCAAATGACAAAAATGCTATGAATGTATGTTTGATAAATACTAACCCACATGAGACAAAGACTATGTAATAGCCACATACGTGATATGAAGTATGGTGTAGTACCTATTTTACAGAGGGCCTTGTTTACCAAAGTCGATGATACAGACCAATAATCTCGATAGTAACACAATATGGTTTTGATAGGGTATAGACCCAGGATGTTGAGAAAGATATGATGTAGTTCGTGGATACTGTTTTCATGATATGTTCGATTGATTTACGGAATATCATACACAAATGTGAAAGATTAAATTGTATACGAATGAATGATGATGATGATGATCGATTGATGTCCAAATGACAAAAATGCTATGAATGTATGTTTGATAAATACTAACCCACATGAGACAAAGACTATGTAATAGCCACATACTTGATATGAAGTATGGTGTAGTACCTATTTTACAGAGGGCCTTATTTACCAAAGTCGATGATACAATGACATAGACCAATAATCTCGATAGTAACACAATATGGTTTTGATAGGGTATAGACCCACGATGTTGAGAGGGATGGATGTATGTTCCACCATATGTTTCTATACCCGAGGTCATGGGAGGGCCGTGTTGAGACACTCTCCCCAAGTTGTTGTGATGACGACAGACGTATGCCTGCTAGGAGAGGCTAGGTCCACTAGTTAGCCGACGCTACCGCTCTCAGGTTCTATGTGTCCAGGTCAGTATAGCTGACATCCACTTTTGTACTAGCAGAGGAAGGATATGGAGGATGCAGACGTAGGTTAGGATGGGAGGAGATGTTAGTTAGTACTATTGAGGGTTGGGTATCCATTGACCCTGACTTAGTAGTAGTAGGTGTCCCTTCCTTGAGAATAATTAATTTATTGATATTGTGAAACGAAAAATATAATGATGATATAACTCAATTGGTTAGATTAATGATTGATAATGTTGAAATGATTATGTTGGATATATGTTGATTTGGTTATATATATATATATGTGTGTGTGTGTGTGTGATTGTCACGTCTTGTATGTATGGTTGCTCATTCTGCACAAAGGATTATTATTTCGTCAGTTAGTATATATACATAGGTGAAATGATGCTTTATTATAGTACATATATGATCTATGCACACGCTGGCCACGCACGCACACCTAGTTCATGTACGCTAGTATTGATGTGATAAATACTTAACATGCTAAATGATTGTAATGTTATTCTGGATAAGAGTCAGTCGTGCATTAATTGAGTTCGAATAATGATTGCTTAATCATTTGGATATGAATAGATAGGTCAATTAGTCTAGTTAATAATTACATATAAGTGATGCATTAGGAATTGTCATGAGATAGTTATTGTAAATAACATAGATATTGTTTAGTATACACCAATAGTATAGTTCTAAATTAACGTGTTTATCATATTGTTTAAACCATTGAAGATGTTTTTATGTGGTTATTATTATTATTATTATTATTATTGTTATTAGTATTATTAATGTTGTTGTTATTAACATGCATAATCTTATTGTTATTGTAATTGTTGTCAAATAAACATACTAGCTTAATGGTTTTGCATAAATGGATGAATTTATCTCCATTGTTTTTTGTGAATAGTAAAAAGGAATAATATTATTAATTTAAAAACAATTGAAAGTGAGTCTTTGTGATATTATTATATTCCATATTATATTGTTATTTATACTTTAATTGTAAATTAAACAACATTGTCAAATCAAGATTTAGTTGTCGAATCAGGATTTAGTTGAATAATTTAGTTGTCGAATCAGGATTTAGTTGAATAATAAAGACATGAGCATCCTCCATATGTAAAGTCAAGTTTGTATTTATTATATTATCCTATCCGCATTTAAAGATCAAGCGGTGGAATAAATAATATACTATTTAACATGTCCCATAAGTTTAAATAAGACAAGTCATGCTTATTCTTGAATAAAAGTAAATGATAGGAAAACTACACAAAATGACAACCTTAATTGGAATTGAATTATTCCACTGCTCGAGAGAAACATGGAATCTGACAAACATATTTAGACGATATTTTATCCTTGATTAGTGTGATTGTATTAATGGTTTAGAATCCTGAAAACATGGAGGGCTAAGGAGGTGGAGTAAGAATGAAGTTTGGAGGAGGAAAATGGATATAAAGGAAAGGTTTCACGAAGAAGGGGGGGTTGGTTTCCTTTTGGGAGAATTCGACTTAGTATTGTTATGAAAGGAGGAAGGCAGAGGAGGGGGAGAACTCAAAGCTTTGAGGACGTGGAAAACTCAAAGATTGAGGTGGGGGTTAACTCAGAGAAAATTACTATTGAACTATGGAAAGGTACTCGGGAAAGTTGCTCTCGGGATTATTGGTTTGTGGGCTTGGGGGATAGGAAGCCCATCGGTTTCCTAGGGCTAGCACGATAAGAGCTGGTTGATCCATTTTGGTAACAAAGGCTTGGACGAGAAAGGCTATGAGAGAAAGGGGACTATTTGAAACCTACATAAGTCCAGGTATTCTTCTTCTGTCATACCTGGTTTTATTAATTAAATGTTTAGTAATAGTGGAGAAGTAAATATGCTTAGGAAATTGAAGAAGTAGACTTACTGTAAATGGTTGAATGGTAGAATTATTAAACTGTTATCATTTTTCTATGTTACAAAAATCAAATTCTTGTGAAAACTAGTTAGTGTTAAATTCCTAGAAAATATTATTCTACAATTGAGGTAAACAATAGAGACATGAACATAGAAACTTATTGAAATAGCAAAATATTCTATTATCTTGAAATTTATTAAAAACAACTCAGAATGAGTTGAGTCAGTACATAAAAGAGCTTAGAAACTTATGACTTAGTGCTTGATGGAAGATGGAAGCACTACATTTCCTGACTCAACTGTATAGTGGGAGGGATAAACCCTTACAAATCGTTTGCACAAAATGCACAAAAAACACTTAAACATTCTACTATGAGAGAAACGTTTTTCTATTCTTTCTTTCCTGACAAGCCATAGACTGGCTGCATTACCAAAGCTTCTTCCATTGGACGAACCCCTTCAGTTGGAGACTCCTGGCAATGACTGCACTGGTTCATCCTGGACATCCTTAATATTTCCTCCTTTATTGCATCAACAATACCCATAATCTCTCTCATGTTCCCTTCAAAGTCCTCAATTATGGAATCCATACAGGTAATCTGAACTGATATGTATTTAACGTCCTCTGAGAATGCTGTGGTTTCCTGCACTACTTTGCAAACGACTTCAAATACCCTTCTAAGGTTCTTCTTAAAATCCTCCATGATTCCCTTCACAAAAGCATAAACCTTACACCAACCCGCCATTTCCTCCGCATAAGTGAAAGAGGACTTCTCACTGTGCTCCTGGGTAAAGAAATGGACCACTACCACTACAACAAAACCTGTGTTTAGCATCTCTTTTAGCTCCTTTTTTTGCGTCCACTATCACTTTTAGTGTATTTTTCATCATTTTTTGGACAAAATTGGCTCTTTTCCACAGGATGGCCCTTTTAATGGCGTTTTTTGCGTCTTTTTTTAAAGTAGACGTTATTTTAGACACTAATTAGCATCCCATTAATGTCAAGAATAACGTTCATAATAGCTTCCAAAATAACGTCCAACATAGCTTCTAGAATATTGCCAGGCATAGCTTCCAGAATAGCACCAGGTCTAGAGCCAGGGATTACGCCAGGAAAATCATCTGACATAGCGCCAGGTATAGAGCCAAGTATAACACCCAGAATTGAGCCAAGAATTTTGAAAGGAATTGCACCAAGAAAACTCCAATGTTGCGCCAAGGAAATCACCAGGCATGTTGACATAAGTAACACCTAGATTCCAAAATTTTATTTGAGGTTAAATCAATAAAGCATTACATGAAATAATGCTAGTGTGATTGACCACACATAAAGTATCACTACAATAACGAATAGTCACTTGATAGATCTAGCTTAGATATAGTATTTTATGTCAATTACATGCATATTTTATACATGTTTATAGAAAGATTTGAGGAAGGTTTTTCTTTGTCTATATGTGTGTAGGTTTATCATCAAGTGGAATTGGAGCCAATTCAACCCGATGTACATCAATCACGACCATCATCAAAGGAGCGCTTATAAGCTAAGGTGAGTTAATCTTTCTTCCTTATTTTCTCATGTGTTGTATGTGATTGATTAGATCTGGTGATGGAAACATATTGGTATACCGCCCCTGTCTGTCTTAGGTCTTAGGAAAGTGATCCAAGGGATTTCCCATCTTTCCACAAGGAGGAAATATACATAACACATAAAGATGAATATTTTAGGGCCTGCAACCTCAGTTTTTATTCCTAAACCCTGCAAAAGGCCCTAAGAACCATGCATGGCATTTGAAATATTTCAACAACAATCTTATGACCCATGTAGGACAATTATTCACTCTATATTCAATGTGTGGTGGTTTTTTATTGTGTTCATGATCTGTGAATGATAAAAGCCTCTTTTAGGCCCCAATACATTTTTTTCCTCCTTGAACCATGTTCTTGACCCTAAAAACCATCCTCGATGTACAAAAACATGTAGTGACCTTTGTTCCTTGACCATTGAGGTAGTCCTCTTCCTTTGAAAGTTTAGTGTACTATGATTGAGAAAATAAACATAATTGGCCCAATTCTCTTCCAACTCACTTAAAACATACAGTCTGCATGGTCCATGAGCATTAAAATCCTCTTCTAGGCCCTAAGAAATTAGTGTCCCCCCTTGAACCATGCCCAATACATCGAGAACCATCCTTGATGCTTAAAAACTTGTAATAGCAACCATGCATCACTTGTAGGACAAATATTCTCTTTAGAGGTATGTGTAGTGATATTGGACCATGGAGTTTAAGGAAACATAGGGTCTAAGGCCATATGAATTTCCTAAGGGGCTCATGGGCCATTACAACACCCTAAAACACTATATAGGCCCTACATAGGGACTCTTTTAAGTGTCCAAGACATGGACTGTCGATCCTCATCATTCTCATCCACTTCCTCACCATTCCTTATCATCATCGTCATCCTCATCATTGGTACCATCGTCCTTATCATCATCATCATTGTCATCGTCATTTTCATCATCATCATCATCGTTGTTGAGGTTTTTCAAACCAATTAAGTTGGTTCGCACAATCCAAGCCATGATCCAGAGTCAAAATATAGATTCATACACCATAACAATTTTCTCTATGGATCATGGGCCATCCATAAGGCTCCTAAACATCACATGATTCCCAAGTAAAGAATCCTTAGATTACAAGTGGGGCATGATAGCCATTTTGATATTTACAACATTAAGGATGGTTCTTGGAGCCTAATCCATGGTGTTAGATCAAAATATAGGTTATTAGAAAAGGAAATTATCCAGGTTATTAGGACAATCCAAGCCATGATCCAGGGTCAAAATACAAAGTATTACACCTTAATATTTTCCTTTATGGATCATGGGCCAAGCATAGGGCACCTAACCATCACATGAGTCCCACATAAAGAATCCTTATATTACAAGTCTCAATACAAACTAGAAATAACAAAAGGATTTTGTAATGATGTGAAATGTTTTATACAGTGTTTGAAGGAATAAAATGAAATAACAATACAAACTCCTTTCATAAAACATTCAAAGGTATGTTTTCCCTCAAATTGAGATATGCACGCCATTAGGAGTTTTTTAGCACATGAGTTAGGTTCATAGGTGATATGTGTACTTATGTTCAAGGTTGAGCTTTCTGGGCGATATATCCATCATTTCTGTCTCTATCATTTCTTTCATCACATTGTCTCTCCATTTTAGTACTCTACTTGCAATTTAAACTCAAGAAATTTTCTCTCTCTTGATTGATAGATCCAGGTTTAAGTTTGAAGTTTTTATTTTATAGACGAACATCGATTTTTTAATTACTTTTCATAATATTTTATTTTATGAGCCAGCATGGCTTTTTTTTAAATACTTTCCATAATTTTTTTATTTTATGAGCCGACATGAATTTTTTAAAATTATTTTGTTAGGAACAAACGTTACAACATCTCCCCCATTACAACATCCACATGATTGTTTAGCTTATGACCAATACTTTATTGATCATGCACCTTCATTTAAAGAGTGAATAAGTTTTGGACATGCACATGTCATCTACTTCGTTTCACAAATTCCATGACTATGTATAAGATCAAGTTATTCAAACTCCAATATAAGTTATGAACATATGTCTAGCATTGTATGCAGTTTGCAGGTGCAGATCCATCTAACTATGACTAGTGAGAGTAATTCCATTGAGCCTTTTGTTGTGACTATGAAGCTTTTCGTTGAAGATGAACCCCGTACGAATAGTAGTACGGGGTTGAAATCTAGATCATATTACTCTCTCTCTCTCTCTCTCTCTCTAAGAAGGATCATGTGTCATTGCAATAGGCCCATAGGTAAGAGTACAATGTAGTTTCACAAAAGAGATTTTGCTTTCAATGTGTTTTTTATTAAATACATGGTGCACCCATTCTTTTTTATGATTCTCTTTATTTGTATGATTTACATTAGTTTTAAAGTATCTTTATGTATTTGATTTAATTTGTTAACAAAATACACAATTTTTATGATATAATTTCTGTTATTTTCTTATTAGCTCATTACTCACACAAATAGGGAGAGAGAATCTCATTGTGGTTCACAAAAGCACTCAAGAATCACATTCACAAATAGGGAGAGGTAAAGTATCTTTATGTATTTGATTTAATTTGTTAACAAAATACACAATTTTTATGATATATTGTGTGCTATTTTCTTATTAACTCATTACTCACACAAATAGGGAGAGAGAATCTCATCGTGGTTCACAAAAGCACTCAAGAATCACATTCACAAATAGGGAGAGGTAAGAGTACAATGTAGTTTCACAAAAGAGATTTTGCTTTCAGTGTTTTTATTATTATTATATACATGGTGCACCCATTCTTTTTTATGATTATCTTTATTTGTATGATTTACATCTAGTTTTAAAGTATCTTTATGTATTTGATTTAATTTTTAACAAAATACACAATTTTTATGATATAATTTGTGCTATTTTCTTATTATCTCATTAATCACACAAATAGGGAGAGAGAATCTCATTGTGGTTCACAAAAGCACTAAGAATATAATCTCATTGTAGTTCACAAAATCACTCAAGAATCACATTTCTTCTATAATTCAAAGCTAAATCTCTCCTCACAATACAAGCTTGTTGCATTGTATTATTGATTTTTGTCTTTAATCAAAACATTATTTTTTATGATATAATTTGTTAAATACGCAATATTTATGATATTTATCACTGTTTATGCAAAATATTACAAATTAACTATCACATGTTATTTATTTTCCTTCTAAACAAATATTTTGTTAGGAAAAAACACTAACTATTCCACAAATCAACTTTCTAAACATGTCACTCTCAAGCTAGAGAAATGGTTCAATAACCAGTTCTTCTCACATTATGCTATTAGTGCCAGATTGGACCCACTCACTTTCCACAAATCAACTTTCTAAACACGTCACTCCTCTCAAGCTACATAAATGGTTCAATAACCAGATTCTCACATTGTGATATTAGTGCCAAATTGGACCCACAAAATTAGAATACAATATACCATCGAGCAACAAAGAAGCAAAAGCGGGCTAGTAATTTGTCAAGCATTTAGTTTGATCCTGTAATAACCTCAAATACATCACGGGCAATTTTAGTATCGTGACATCCGGGGAAGCTAATTGCCTTTAATTTCCCTAGACATGACTCACATATTGCATAAAACAACATGGATCTGTCCGATTTGGGAGGGCATCGAAATCCTTTTAATCAGTCATAATGTATAGAAATTTCAAGGAGCAGGCCATAGAGCATGTTTGGCAGGCAGTGCAGGAGGACAACGCTGGCGATTATGCCAAGGCATTCCCCCTCTACATGAATGCCCTTGAATATTTAAGAAACCATCTCAAATATGAGAAAAACCCCAAGATCAAAGAGGCCATCACCCAAAAATTCACAGAGTATTTGAGGAGGGCGGAGGAGATCCAAGTTGTGTTGGAGGACGGGTTGAGTTCGAGGCCTACTGCCAACTGGGATGTCGCCGTGGCCACCAAACCCAAATTGAAGCTGGGAGCCAAAGGGAATGGAGATGGGGATCGAGAGGATCCGGAGCAGGCCAAGCTTCGACCAGGGCTCGATTCGGCCATAATTCAATGCCAAGTGGTTTGACGTGGTAGGCCGAGAGAGTGCTAAGCAGGCCTTGCAGGAAGCTTTCATCCTACCTGTCAAGTTCCCCAGTTCTTCACAGGTAGGTTTTTATTTTATATTTTCAGCTGTGGTCTTATCATTTTTCATAGTCAAGTGTTTCAGGGTATTTAAAAGCCGAATGAAGTTATAAGCATAATTTTTAGTTTTACGAACTTTTACAGATGGGGTTTCATTGCCAATTTTTACAAATGGGTCCTTTATTCCTTTTCATTCAGGGTAGTAAAAATTTCAAATTTATTTGTATAACGTCTTCTCTGAGGCAAATCATCGATGTGCAATTTAGGTTCTTTTTATTTATTTTTCTATATTAATATCTGTTACAATTGGGTGGCTTATTTACAAATATTGATATTGATGTGTTTTTGAGATGGGTGTATTTGTTTCAGTGTTTGGTTTTGTATGAATGCTGGATTTTAAACTTAGAAAACTCTAAACATTTCTCTTCCTCTGGGGTTTGAACCTGGGCCATTCCTATAGGGTTTGAACCTGGGTCATTAATGTAGGGGCTGGAATTGGGAGTGCCCTTGTTACTATGAATGTGAAGTGTGATAGCATAGAGGATGCATGCCATATGTTTGACAAAATGCCCACACGAAATGTGGTCTCCTGGAAAACCATGATTGCATGTTATGCCCAGAAAGGGAAATATGTCGAGGCAATGGATATTTTCTCTCATATGCAATGTGAAGGGGTGAAGTCCAACCATTTTACATTTTTGTGTGCTTTCAAAGCTTGCGGTAGGATGGAAGCTTTGGAACTGGGAAAATAGCTACATGCCCACTTGATTGTAACTAAATTTGAAACCAAGGTTGTAGTTGATAGTGCAATTGTTGATTTCTACACAAAATGCAGAGAGATAAAGTATGCGTAGCCATCTATTGATCATTAAAATATATATTAAAAACATATCATAAATACATAATAGTTTTAGACAACATAAAGTAGCTTATATAATAAATACATAATTGTGTGCTTGAATTTTCTTAACTTACGGTGTATTCGATATGTATATGATTGTATAAGAGATTAAAATTGTATTTAAGTGTCACAACTAGACACACACAATCATAAGGAAGTAAGAAAGTATCCATCACACAAGCACAAAATGTCCTTACACTCCCTTCTTCAATTTTGGGGTGGTCTAAAACAAAATCCCCAAAAAATCATTTGATTAAGACCTATCCTCCATGTGACGACAAAAGAGACACCATAAGCATCACATTACACATTTCACTCTCCTCTCAAAAAGGAATTATAAAGACTTGGCATCGACCCACTAATAGTCTTCAAAAAATATTGATTAAGCTTTGCACATGACTCTAATAAATTCTTATAAGAATCAAGTATATAAATGTTTTTTACATTGTTGTCAAAAGTTTCAAAATTTGACAAATTTCTTCTAGTCTCCAACAAAGAAACAAATGATGCCCCCACTTGGAGTTATAACATGGACTCACGCTAGCAAAATTATAATGGCACCATTTTCCAAACATTTTATAATAACATCATAATGTGACATGCCTCCAACAATATATGACAACCCCTTGATCTTTCCTCTTCACTTTATATCAAATGTTTGAACACCACATAACATGTGGGTCTTTGGCATTTGAAACTTTTAACATTGAAAAATTGGCAAATGATTATTTACCAATCTATAAAAGTGTTTTTGTTCTTTAAATAATCTCCATAAAATTCCTTAAAAGTGTTTTTGTTCTTTAAATAATCTCCATAAAATTCCTTAGGTGCATACTTTCTTCCAGGTATTCAAGATGTTTTCTCCTTCATAATGCCTTTTCACTAAGACATTTTACTTTCCTTTTTTCAAATTAAAGAATTTGTTCACCATATGACAATATCGCACATAACATGTGGGTCTTTAGCATGTGAAACTTTTAACATAAAAACATTTACAAATGATTATTTACCAATCTAAAAGTTTTTGTGCTCATTAAATAACCTCCATAAAGTTCCTTAAGCGCATACTTTCTTCCACACACTCGACATGTTTTCTCCTTCGTAATGTATTTTCACTAAGACATTTACTTTCCCTTTTTTAAATGAAAGAATTTGTTCAGATAAAAGCGTAAGCTAAACCCTTTTTTACCGAACTTTCTATTTCTCACTCGTAAATTAACACGCTAAACCCTTTTTAACCGAACTTTCTATTTCTCACTCGTCAATTAACGCGCTAAATCCTTTTTTCGCTGAAATTCTATTTCTCAACAGTAAATTAACCTGTGCGCATGCATTTGGGATTCTTTTGACTTGTGTGCAGTTTGAATCGTTGGAGATTGCCACATACTAGATGGTTATTTGAGTGTGAATCTTGGTATCTAAGGGGTTTTAGCTCAGGCTGGTTGGTAGAATTCCATCCATTGTGATTGATGAGTCCCCATTTCAAGTATCTGATAGTTTTTTTCCTACCAGTAAAGCACAAGAAAGGTTATAAAAATACACTCGTCAGTGGGAAAATGATTTGCCTTAATTATTTAATGAAGTGTTTAAAAAATTATTTCTGTTATGTTTTGAAAAGCGTTGCTATGAGCTAATTGCATGAAAAATGGGTTGAATGAGCAGGTGTAGGTGTACTAAAGGATAACGCGTGAATCAAGTGAAGAACTGGAAGAACATCACCAAACTCAGCACCTTTTTCCTGATTTGTAGAGAACGAACTCTTGTTTAAAGAGAATCGACAGTTAGACATTTTTGTTAGGTTAAGCATTAGGATTTTATAAATATGGACCTCTCGAGTAGCGAGAGGTCCCTGCTGCTATTTTGAAGAATTATTGTTTTACGTTTCAGACTATCAAGACAGTTGGGTTACAGACCTGGTTTTAAACTATGCAGTTTCTATTTTAAATAAAGACTTTATGTTACCTATGATTCAACGTTTATAAGTTCCTTTCACTCCTGAATACGGGTTGGAGAGGGCCCCTCCAACACGTAAGTCAAGAGATCTTGCAGTCAGGTATTTCTCATTATGTGTTGTGCATTGGTTGAATTTATATTGTAGATGAGAGTATTCTAAATAGCGTTTAAATAACACGATTTGATTTCTGTAGTAGTTGAACACTTCTGATTCTGTAGTTCATTACAACACATTCTGTAGTATGATAACACTGTGTCTGTAGTCCTGTAGCAATATTCTACCAAGGCATAATTAACACCCATTTCTCTATGTACTTGCATTTACTTCTGAAGCAGCGATCTAGATCTTCAGCCCATGTATTCATTTCATTATTAGAACTGCTTATAGAGATTGATTTCTTTCAGTATTTATTGGTTACATGATGACATTCACTTCTTAAAGATTTGATTAAAAATTGCAACATTAGATAATGGCATTCCGAATTTAGCTTTAGCATTAGATTGTGTTAGATCGGACTTTGAGTTTTATGCATTCGAATTACAGTAAGTACTCCCTAGATTAAAGATCAAGCTTTCATTACTTTAGAATAGATCTGTTATAATTCCAACATTCAATTCCATAGTATAATTTTTATTGTTTTCAGCAAGTTAATTCTTAAAAATAGATTTACTGTTTCCTGCATTCAAATTCTTATCCATAGATTTCCTGCTTTCAGCATTTGAATTTCTTAGCATAGGAATTTCTCCTCCATAGATTAAACCATCCTGTTTACAGTTCATTTAATCTCTTTTTTTTGGCAACTCCTTAAAAACATTGATACAAACACCCAACTTCGACAAAGACTATCCTAGAGATCACATATAGTGCTAGTACCTCTAAAGTTTGTACATCCCCTAGTTTGATAATTAAAGTAGGCTCCTAGTCTAGCTGCCCTCATTAGGCACCCATACTTAGAGCTCACCACTTTTTGGCGCTGTTGTCGGGGAGGTGCTAAATATTTAGGAGACATCTTAAAAAAAAAAAAACATACATAAAACACGAAAAACAAAAACATAAAATTTTTACCATTGAATGCCTGGCTGACAGAGGAATAGGTTTGGACGATTTCTGCCTCAGCATCATATGAGTAACAATGGTAATAACAGTTCTGACAATTCTCAGTTCGAATTTCTAAACTCTGAAAATGACTCCACATACGATCCAAACAGAGACAACTTCTCTACTAGCTCTAGCTCAAACACCACTATGGCAGATGAAGAAGAGGAACCGAGGGAGCTGTTCATGTTCCCCATTAGCATACCTCTTGGAGATGCTAGGATGAAGAATATCAACCCTAACAATTTACCAAACTTCCATGGATTGACTTCATAAGATCCCGACACATTTATGTTTGAATTTGAGGTAGTTTGCAGATCCTTTGATTACACTACGGATGCACAAAAGCTAAGACTTTTTCCCTCCACACTAAAAGATTTATCACTTAGGTGGTTCATGAGTTTAGAGGGAAATAGTATTTTTAGCCGGGACCAGATGAAACAAGCATTCCTAGAGAAATACAGGGACTACTGTAAGGAAAAATATACCAGGGATGGAATATTTAGGATGCAGTAGGTGGATCGAGAATCCTTAGAAGACTATGCCCAACGTTTTCAGCTCAGCTACAAACAAGCTAACCATTGTACCCTAGACCCCGAATCAATGAAACTCATCCTTCTTAGAGGGATCAAAGAAGAGAATTTTGAGATCTTAAACCTCTTAGGAGATGGAGACATATTTCAAAAGACTTATGACTAGATACTCCAGATTTTTAAAAACCATTCTAGGTCTAGGAAAAGCAAGAATGGGACAAGAGATTCACATCCACCCATAGGATCCTCATCATCTTCAAGACCCAATCTTACAAAATATGATTTAGGAAACCTGTTAGATGATATGAAGACAGACATCTTACAATCTTTGGCCATGCAACTTGATGCGCTTCAGATAAAAAAGAAACATGAGAAAGGGCAATGCACTTTAAACACCATAGAAGTATGTGGTCTCTGCACTGACGACCACTCCACTGATAAATGTCCCCTCTTACCCTCATGTAAGGTCGCTATTCAAGATCCAGTAGCTGAAGGAGCAAGATAACAACTCTATTTTATAAATCAAAGGAGGAGTAACTTTGTTAGACCATATCAACCTAACAATCAAACATACTATACTCAGGGTCAACAAAATTGGAACTCTATACCAACCCCTTGGCAACCACAGCCAATGCAGAACCAATGGCAGCAAAATCAACAAACCTATCAGCCAGCTTATCAACACCCATATTACCCACCATGCTACCCTCCACATCCCCCACCTTTTACCCCAACAAACAATAATTATACAAATCAATACCCCCACCCATCCAATTGGAGAGCCCCTTCACAGCAGCCACTTATCATGCCACCCCCACCGAATCAACCACCCCCAAGACCTCCACCAATACCAACCCAACCCATCCCAAACCCTAATAATAACAGACCTCCACAACAGCAGCAGGCTCATAACGCATATATCACACAATTCCCTACCTATGTCGTAGACACCATAGAAATAAATGAAATAAACCTCAGATCGGGAAAAACGTTGCAAAATACATCAATACAGAATATCCCACAACTGGAAGCTCAAGAGCAAACAACAGAACCCTATATTCAACACCCGGATGAACCAAATCTTCCACAGGAAGAAACCCAACCACTCCCATGAAACAGAAACCCTCCATTTCCCAAGAAACTTATACGAAGTACAAAAAAAGAAGAAGAAAATGCAATTTTAAACGAATTAAAACACTTAAACATCTAAATCCCGATTTTGCAAGCCATAAGGGATGTGCCCATCTGTAACAAATTTATTAGAGAAAATTGTCTGAAGAAACCTAGGAGGAGGAAGCATGACCCACCAACAATAAATGTAGTATGACAATTGGCTAATTTAATGTTGGGTATTATCATTAACCCTAAGTATCTTGATCCAGGAAGCCCTGTAGTGAACGTCACTATCAATTGAAGACAAATAAATAAAATCCTAATAGATTTGGGAGCTGCTATCAACATCATGACTAAGGAAACCATGATATACTTAGGACTCCAATCATTAATCAGACCAACAACTACAGTACTCCAGCTAGCTAACACATCCACTGTGAAACCCGAAGGGATGCTCGAAGACATTATGATCAATATTGAATCCTGGGAATACCCAGCTGATTTCATAGTAATTGAAATCAAAAGAAAACTTAGTGGTTATCCAATCATACTAGGTAGACCTTGGTTAGCAACTGCGGACGCTTACATAGGTTGCCGATTAGGGAATATGACTATCACCAGTGGACATGCCAGGAAGAAAATCACAATCTACCCACTAGCAAAGAAATATTCAGATTTAGAATATCAAAATTGGACTGATGATTATCAGGACACACCAAATCACAACTTGCGACCTATCCTAACAATTGATGCTGCACTATCACTAAAAGCAATAAACGAAGATGGGCATATAGATAGATTTATACAAAATGTATTTTCTAACAATCATGTTATTGAAGAATTTTTTTCCAGAGAAACATGTGACAGATCAAAACAGAACATGGATGAATTATGGACAAAAGTACTAGAAGAACAAATTGAAAAGGTAAAAATAATGGAAATTCTGCCTGGCAAAACAGTCAACATAAATTCCAATTTGAAATCAGAGCAAGAAAAGAAATTAATGAAGATACTAGTAGAACAAACTAAATCATTTGCATGGGCATATGCAGACATGAAAGGAATACATCCTAATATCTGCAAGCACTACATTTGCATCAAAGAAGGTTCTACTCCTATCAGGCAACCACAAAGAAGGTTGAACCCTGCATTGAAAAACATAGTCAAAGTGGAACTACAAAAGTTATTAGATGCAGGGTTCATCTATCCAATATTTGACAGTGAGTGGGTCTCACCATTGGTTATACTACCTAAAAAAGGAGGCAAATGGAGAATTTGTGTCGACTACAGAGAGCTGAATAAAGCAACCAAGAAAGATCACTTTCCTCTTCCATTTATAGATCAGGTGCTAGATACATTATCTGGAAACAAGTATTTTTCATTCTTAGACGGTTTCAGTGGGTACAACCAAATTTTAATACTCCCAGCTGATCAAGATAAGACGACCTTTACATGCCCATGGGGAACTTATGCCTATAGGGTTCTACCCTTTGGTTTATGTAACGCCCTAGCAACATTTCAAAGAGCCATATTGAGTATTTTCTCTGATTTTATAAATGACAAAATGGAAGTCTTCATGGATGATTTCACACCCTATGGACAAAACTTTGAGTAGGTATTGAACAATCTTGAATTAGTATTAAAAAAATGTATTGAGATGAGCTTATGCCTAAGCAATGACAAATGCAGGATGTTAATGGAAGAAGGCATCGTTCTAGGACATCATATATCACAGAGGGGGATAGAGGTTGATCAAGCAAAAGTCTCAGTAATCAAAACGCTGCCACCACCTGTCAAACAAAGGGATGTGAGAAGTTTCCTTGGACAGACAGGGTACTACAGAAGGTTTATTGAAAATTATAGCAAAATTGCTGCCCCAATGTTTGCACTTCTCACAAAAGACAATGAGTTCACATGGACAAGCAATTGCATGACAACATTTGGAAATCTTAAGGAGAAAACAATCACAGCACCAGTACTCCAAGGACCAAATTGGGAAATTCCATTTCACATCCACACAGATGCATCAGATAAAGCCATTGGATCTGTGCTTGGACAAGAATGAGACAAGAAACCCTATGCCATATACTATATAAGCAAAAATTTGGCTGGGGCAAAACTCAACTACACAGTCACATAGAAGGAATTTTTAGCAATCATACATGCAATCAATAAATTCAGGCATTACATCACAGGATATCAAAGTTTTATCCACACTGACCACTCAGCAATTAGATATCTTATGAACAAGCCTAATACTAGTGTTAGAATTATTAGATGGATGCTACTTCTACAAGAATTTGACATTACTATAATAGATAAACCAGGCAAGCATAATGTTGTAATCGACTTTTTGTCAAGAGTCACACATGGAAAAGATAATGAATTGGTTAAAGATAACTTCCCTGATGAGCACCTTTTTGCCATATGAACAAGAAGCCCATGGTTTGCTAACATAGCAAACTACTTAGTATCCGAGAAGTTTCCCGAACATTACAGCTATAAAGAAAAGACAAAAGTAATAAGGCAAAGTGCCACATACACATGGATAGAGGGCATGCTCTTTAAACAGGGACCAGATCAAATACTTAGAAGGTGCATTAGGGAAGATGAAGTACATGACATAATGCATGCCACTCACAATGAACCTTGTGGAGGACACTATGCTGCAAAAAGGACAGCCTACAAGATCTTGCAAACAGGGTATTATTGGCCAACACTCCACAAAGATGCTTATGAGTATGTGTCCCATTGTGATGATTGTCAAAGAATGGGGAAGCCTACACAAAAAGAAGAAATGCCTCTTCATCCACAAATCTCCTTAGAAGCATTTGAGAAATGGGGATTTGACTTCGTTGGTCCAATCAACCCACCATCAAATCAAAAGAGCTACATTCTATTATGCACAGATTACCTTACAAAATGGACTGAGGTAGAAGCACTTGCTGCAGCAAATGAAAATAATGTAGCAAAATTTTTCACTGAGCAAATATTCCACAGGTTTGGTGTTCCAAGGGAACTAGTTTCTGATCAAGGACCACAATTTACATCCAACTTAATAGAGGACCTACTGAATAGGAATAAGGTTAAGCATAGACATTCCTCTTCATATCACCCTCAAGGAAATGGTCAAGCTGAGGTCACCAAAAGAGAATTAGAGAGGACTCTAACAAAGACAGTCCAACTCCACAAAAGAGATTGGGCTGACAGATTAAGTGAGGTAGTTTGGGCCTATAACATCACATGGAAGACAACAACAGGATTCACACCTTATGAATTAGTATATGGAAAGAAAGTCATGCTCTCAATTGAATTTGAAATAAAAACACTAAGAATTGCAGCAGAGTTGAACATAGAACTATCAGAAATACAACAAGAACACATGCTACAATTGAATCAATTGGATGAGCAACGCCAACAAGCACTTGTCCACACATAAATCATCCAACAGCAATGAAAGAAGTGGCATGACAAACACCTAAAGGATAAAACGTTCAAGGAAGGTGACTGGGCACTACTCTATGATTCCAGGTTTCACACATTCAAAGGAAAACTAACAACAAGATGGATAGGACCTTACATCATTGAGAATATATATGAAAATGGAGAAATCAAGATTATTACAATAGATGAACAATAGTTTCCCATGATAGTGAATGGACATCGGCTAAAACTTTACAAGAAACCACAATCAAAGGAGGAGTTTACATGGGTACTCTACCAACAACAACTGATGTTGATAGAGAATATGGAATTGTATTGAAAAAAATGATGGAAAAAAAAACACAAAAAGAGAAAAAAATGAAAAAATGAAAAATGAAAAAAGATGAAAAAAGAAAAAATAAAAAGGAAAGGAAAGAATGAAAAATAAATATAGTTGAATGAATAACAGGCCAAATTACAGGGCCACATACATAACTATGAAGATGGAGCATTAAAAATTGCAAAAAGGAATATCAAGCAAAAGAAGCATCAATATGCAAGCGAGCCAGAGAAGTATCAAAACATCCATAGCAATCAAGCGAGCGTGGGAATTATCAAACATCCACAACAATCAAGCGAGCGTGGGAATTATCAAACATCCACAGCAATCAAGTGAGCCAGAAATGTATTCAAAAGAGACAGCAAAGATATCAACCACTACAGTAATACATCACAACACATTTTTCAATCAAATATGCCATATCTTCACGAGAGCCTACAATTTATTCAAGCGAGGCTGCCATTTATTCAAGCAAGCCAGACATTCATCCAAGCACAGCAGCAAGCAATCAAATTCATGCAAAGCATCATCACAAAAGTTAAATAAAAAATGGAACGAAATTCAAACAAAGGTGATACACCAAAATTCAAACAAACCAAAAGAAAATGTCGACAGCGCACATAACTACTGACACGTCGAAGATTACTACGGATTACACCAAATCTAATACATCATCCAACACGCATACAAATCAGCCATGATTGTGAACTCAGGTACGATAACAAAATATAACAAGGTAATGTCTGAAAATTTTCATTTTATTCTTAAGGTCAAATCATTATCCCCAAAACGGTTTTTTTTAAGCTGAAGATAGCTTTTCGCTAAAGTCGACGGAAAGGTTCAGATTACAAAATCATGATTGCACACACCTGTCATTTCAGCAAATGATGAATCCGCATATAACCACCATACTTCACAATAATCGGATCAGAAGTGCAAAGTACAAGCATAAAGCGAAATGGAGAGCTTGATTATGGAAAGAAATGGATCAATCGACAAGTACAACGAAGAATAATAAGGATAAGTGCAGAAAGACAGTTAAGTAAGGCTGCATGATCGTAAAAAAAGGAGCCAGTTTTTGCAAACAAAAACCTCTCAGAACTTTCCAGAAGCAAGCCATCAGAAGTGAGTGTGGTCGCGCAGCAAGAAACCCAGCCTCGAGCCTATAGTCAATCTAGACCAGTGAGGTAAAAGCCACATTCAAAGTTGGTTTTTGATTGATTTTAGAAGAGATTTTAAGATGATGAAAGGATTCAAGAAAAGAGAACCAAAGGAACGCAGTGCTATTTTTCAGAACCCATGAATCCTAACAGTCATTCGCAGTGCGAATTGGATGCCTTTCATCTTAGGATTGAGAGGATACAATGCAGGGGTAGCTATGGAATTTGCAAGAAATTTGAAACATATCAAGGATGAACAGTTCGTCACCCGAGTGAAGGGGTTATGTATGAACGTGGATGAAGATGTGATTGCCAAATACACTGGTCTTCCAATGGGTCTGCATTGGGTCAAGGACAACAGGGAGTCAAACCATGAAGCAAAGAAAGTGTTCTTCGAAAGAGGGGAGGCCTATGATGAAGATAAAAACGGATTCAAAAGGCTCTCCATGCCTGCACCGTGGGATGAAATGGCTGCCATTGTCCAAAAATATATTACATGCACTGGTAGGTTGAGCTACGTCCCCATTTTTCATTTTCGATTTCTAGAACTATTGAGGCACATGACCCATCATCCACCAAACAACAACATTAGTATTCCATACTACCTGCTCCAATCTCTAGCAGAAATGAGCAAGAAGGTGATTAAAAGGAAGGAGGATGCCTTATCCCATCATGGGCTGATCAAACTAATCGTTTGTGAGGAATTAAAAGCGCAGATACCAAAGATTTATTGGGAAGAATTTGTGTTGGTATCTGCTGAAGATGTTCAAAGAATGAAGAGCACACCCACAGCTGGCGTACCCCTACCACTAGGATCAATGAGAAAAACCACCTCTACATCAGGGGAAAAGAGGAAAATTGACCTGGATAGTGTGGCTGATACCCTGGTGAAAATAAAGCATTCATGCGATGACTCCTCCAAAACAAACCCATGGATTCCTGCCAGTAATCAAGAGAAGAAGAAAAGAAGTAAAAGGTTCACACAAGCATCCATAATCCAAATTACCAAGGAAGAAAGTAGGGAACCTAGTCCCATAGTTCAAACTGTGTCGGATGAGGACGATGATCCTTGGGTAGATCAGGACGATCCCACTACAGAAGAGGAACAGGATGAGAAAGAGGAGCAAGATGAATTAGAGGAGAAGGATGAGCAAGAAATGCAGGATGAACAAGAAGAACAGGAGGCAGAAGAAGAACAAAAGGGACAAGAAGAGCAAGACAACCTCCAGGGGGACCCTCCTGAGCACCATGAAAATCCTGGGGTCGTCAATCAACTCGCTGAAGCACGGGAAGAATTAGAAAAACTCAGAAAGGAACTGGCAACACTGAGGATTGGATCAGGAAGCCAGCCCACATCACCCCCGTTTTCCTCTGAAAAGACACAAATCCTAAAAATGCATCATGCAGGGGAACTAAGACTAGTGGAACAGAGGATACAGAATAGAACTGAGGAGGCGGGAGGTTTCGATGGCGATCTAGGGTTCAGTTTCTGGGTCTGGTTTGGCTCTGTCGTTTCAGGATAGGGTTGGGCCGTTTTTTCTCTGCCTGCACGGGCCGACCAGTTCCATGGGAGAGGAATCTTTGGGGGTGGAGACACACCCCACGTCCTCTGTGATGATGGATGAGAAAGGTAAGGGAAAGGAACCTGCTAATAACCACCTTCCTGGGACGGGGGGAGTTGGGACTAGTGGCACAACCCCGTTGGAGGCATTTGATGGGCCGGGGAGGAAACTCGGACATTGTATGCCTAAGTCCAAGGCGGTGCCGAAGTTGAAGATTAGATCGACGAGTTTCAGGGATGAGGTTTAGTACCTTAAGGATCACTCCCTGATTGGGAAGTTTATTGGCCTATGGCCGAATGAAAGATCTCTAATCTGGTGGATAAACACCACCTGGAAGCCTCAAGGGCATTATGACCTTCAACTCGGAGCCAAGGGGTTTTTCACGGTGGTTTTTTTCAATACCGAGGACAGGGTGAGAATCTTTGATAACGGGCCTTACTTCTTTCATTCTGCAGGGCTATACCTGTGCACCTGGAAAGAGCGCTTCAATCCCGACACTGAAAATATGACCATCGCCCCGGTTTAGTTAAGGATTTACTCGCTGCCTACCGAATACTGGAAAGAAGAGATCCTTAAGGACATTGGCAATACTCTGGGTGATTTTGTAAAGATCTCGGAGCAGATAAAGCAAGCGAAGTATATTTCTTATGCCAGATTGTGTGTGTATCTCGATATATCCCAGGATCTGCCTGCTGTTATTGAGTTAACGCACGACGATGAGGATTGGATTCAAGCTATTGACTATGAACAGCTTCCTTTCAGGTGTCGCCGCTGCCATGAACACGGCCACCTGTTTAGAGATTGTCCCTTAAATAACCCCCCTGGGAGATCAACGGCTGGACCAGAGGGTAAGGATGTGGAGGGATACACCAAGGTAACCAATCGAAAGAGAACGGTTAAGAAGGGTGCTGGTTCTGGCCATGAGATCAACAAAAAACTTCAGACCCAAAACCGTTTTGCAGCACTGCAAGATGAACCTTCTTCCGTGGATAAAGAAAAGGCCCAGGCCACTGAGAAGGCAAGTGAGGACAAGTTATCGGACCCGACGCAGATGGAGAAGGCACCTACCCAAGAAGTTTTAATGGAAGACAGGACAACTGCGGAGGCAGACTTGGAAGCGGAGGATATGATCTTAGATGAATTGGATCTCGACGGACTAGAAGCGGCTCTCGCAATCAGCAACCCAAAGGACATCTCGCCTCAGCAGGTAAACCTTCTGGAGAAAGCCATCATTATCTCTAAAACCAGCAAGAACCTTGGGGTTCTGAAGGGCTCGCTAAAGGAAGTTGAAGGCAAACGAAAAGGAAAGGGAGAAAAACGGGGCAGACCCACCAGTAAACAAAGGATCCAACGACTAGGGCAAAAGCTAATCAGCTCTGGCCAGTACCCGACCATAGAGGTGGATCTGGCTCTGAAACCTTAAATTAGTTGCTCATGAAGATAATATCTTGGAATATTAGAGGCTGTAACATCCCTTTAAAGATTCGTATTCTTAAAAGGAAAATTGAGGTGGAACAGCCATGGATTATCTTTCTCCAAGAAACGAAATGTTCGGGGGAGGAATTGGCAAAAGTAGCCAGGAAATCCTGGCCTAGATGTAACAGGATGGCCACCGATGCCAATGGCTCGGCGGGTGGCCTAGGCATTCTTTGGAACCCTCAGCTGGTTTCTCTTAAGGACTTTCACAGCACCAGATTTTCTCTATCTGGCTTCTTTCAGATTGTGGGAGGTGATCACATGGGGTTCTTGTCCAACGTTTATGGCCCGTCGCAAAGCTCTCAAAAAATAGAGTTTCTTGCTTCTATGCATGCCCTCAAGGAGGAAGCGGGGGGGTTCCCTTGGATCATGGGAGGGGATTTCAACATCATCCGAAGTTTGGAGGAGAAGAAGGGTGGGCTGCGGCAGATGACCCAAGTGAATGAGCTCTTCAATCAGACTATAGAGGACCTGGCACTTATCGACTTAGGCACGGCCAACAACACCTTCACTTGGCATAACAACAAAGCCAGGGACCGTAGTATTGCTTTCCGCTTAGACTGTTTCCTCATCTCGGAAGACATTATGATGGCGGGGGGCTTGCTGGCGGTAGTGGTTCTACCCTCGTCAGGGTCTGATCACTGGCCGATCAGCTTGGAGTGGTCCATCCAGGTCGAGAACCTCCGAAGACCCTTCAAATTTGAAAAGTTCTGGCTCTTGCAGCCAGGTTTCTCGGACAGGTTGCGAGACTGGTGGAAGGAGATTGATCCAGGACATGGTACCTGCATGTACAGATTCCAGCAAAAACTCAAAACTCTTAAAGGACGTATTAAGCAGTGGAACAAAGACTCCTTTGGAAATATCTTTCAGGAAAAGAAAAGGCTTGACCGATGCCTTCAGGAGATTCAGTTAGAATTACACAGGCAGGGCCCCACGGCTGAGCTTAAAGACCAAGAATGGGCTCTCCTTCAAGAACTCAATCTTAAAGAAAAGCAAGAGGAGGCTCTATTTGAGCAAAAGTCCAGGAACCAATGGCTCCGGGATGGTGACCGTAACACCAAATTCTTTCACAAAGCTACGGTCCAGCACCGCCAAAGCAACAGAATTGTCAGGCTTAAAAAAGGGGATGGCTCAGTGGTAGAAACGTAAAAGGAGATGGAAGAAACTTTGAACTCCTACTATGCTGATCTACTTGAGGAGCCGGCTGAGGACAGAAGGAAAGCTCAATCTGAGATCTACAACCATATTCCCAGGATTATTACGCAGGAACATAACCGAATTCTAATGAGACCTGTGGAGATGCCTGAGCTGGAGGAGGTAGTGAAACAAATGGCCAGGGACAAGTCTCCGGGGTCGGACGGCTTCACTACTAATTTCTTCCAGGAAGGATGGGAGTGGTTAAAAGATGAACTTCTGGCCATTGTGGAAAGTTCCAGAATGACAGGAGGCATTCTGAAAGCCTTCAATGCAACTTTCTTAGATTTGATCCCCAAGGAACAAGGAACGAAGGATCCTGGCAAGTTTCGACCAATCGCCCTCTGCAATGTTATCTACAAAATCATCATGAAGATCACGGCTAACAGGTTGCGGCCGCTTCTGCCTATCCTCATTTTGCTGGAGCAAGCAGGCTTCGTTGAAGGAAGGGAAATTCTGGATGGCATCATTCTCATCCACGAAGCCATCCATTCCTTAAAGCTGAACAAAACCCCTGGTATGTTACTCAAACTTGATCTCTCCAAAGCTTATGATAAACTCAATTGGTATTTTCTTGAAGGAGTCCTCAGGGCCTTTGGTTTCGAGGATATCTGGATCCGCTGGATTATCAATCTGGTGTCCTCGGCCTTCTTCTCTATCATGGTCAACGGTACTCCCTCTCAGCCATTCTCAGCTACGCGGGGAATCCGGCAGGGGGATCCCCTCTCCCCCTTTCTCTTCATAATCATTGCCGAGGGTTTGGGGAGGCTGCTAAGAGACATGTAGAATTCGGGGAAGATTAGGGGCCTCAATCTTTGCGAGAACCTGCCAGCTCAGACGCATCAACAATTTGTTGATGACAATATGTTGACGGGGCCATCTTCGGTTCAGGAAGCTCGTGGCATCAAAACGGGACTTGATCTCTTCCTTCTGGCTAGTGGTCTGGAAATTAATCTGGAAAAATCTAAGGTGTTCTTTTTTAACACCTCTCGGGTGGCCAAAAGAAATATTCTTCGCATTCTGGAGTTTTCAGAAGGAACCCTGCCATCGAAATATTTGGGGGCACCATTAACAGAGTCCACCATCAAACAGGTTTCATGGAAGGAACTTCTAGACAAAATGAAGCAGAAATTGACCCATTGGACTTATCGGGCCCTGAATTTCCCAAGTTGAATAGTTCTGGTCAAAGCAGTCCTGCAAGCTATGCCACTGTATCTCTTTTCGGTGCTCTCAGCTCCTAAAACGGTCTTGAAACAGATTAGGAACATCCAAAGAAATTTTCTATGGGGGAGCACTGATGAACATCGAAAATGGGCTCTAGTGGACTGGGCCACGATCTGTAGTCCCAAGGAGATTGGGGGGCTCGGTTTCAGGGATCCTGTCAGCATTAATAAGGTGATGGGAGCGTAGATTTGGTGGCGGTGGGTGACACATACGTCTAAACCATGGGCCATGGTTTGGCATCATAAGTATGCTCACCTCTGGCCAAAAAATCAACTAATTCGTTATGATTGAACTCCTCCAGGGTCTCACATTTGGACGATGGCCCAGCAGAATCGAGATCTTGTTCAGAG
Organism: Larix kaempferi; assembly: GCA_027924585.1. Taxonomy (NCBI): domain Eukaryota; kingdom Viridiplantae; phylum Streptophyta; class Pinopsida; order Pinales; family Pinaceae; genus Larix; species Larix kaempferi. The sequence continues at coordinate 9,969,776 of BSBM01000556.1, forward strand.
ACACAGCTTCTGGGAGATTCGTGACGGCCGAGAGGCTTTCTTCCTGATGGATGCTTGGCAGCAGAAAGGGAAGTTGGCCGACCTGGTAGGTACAGGCGACCTTCAGACACAACTCCAACACCGTGGCAAGGAAAAAGTCAGGGATTTTTGGATCCTCCAGGCCCCTGATCAAGTCCATCGGACTTGGATGTCAAAACAATGGTGGCAAGATCTGATACCGGAAGATAGACTGGACGACTTCCTCAAGGAACTTACTAGTCGCAAGATTCCCATTGTGGAGAGCTTGGATGTGATTAGGTGGGGATACACCAACAGAGGAACCTTCACGATCAAAGAGGCTTTTCACATACAGCAGAGCGGGGAGGGTTGCTAGCAGGAGGAAAAATGGAAAAAAATATGGCACCATCAGTTTTGGCCGAAGATAGCTTCCTTTTGCTGGCTCTTACTCCGTTGAAGGATCCTCACCTGGGATAACCTCCTCAAAAGGGGCATGAAAGGGCCCTCTTGTTGTGTCTTATGCTCCTCAGCCCCCGAAACTTTGGATCATCTCCTTGATGATTGCTGGTTTGCCTCGGAGCTCTGGAATAGAGGAGAACAACGATTCAGGCGATGGGACCGAGTCAGAGGAAACCCCCCTGAAACTATTGCCAATTGGCCCTCTAAGATTTTTAAGAATGCAATTCTAAACCGACTGTGGGAGCTTTTCCCGGGGTTTCTTGTCTGGGAAATTTGGAAGGAATGCAACGGGCGTATATTTGAAGGGAAAAGCCAACCACTGGACAAAGTTTGGCTCAACATTGAGTTACACCTCAAAGAAACTCTAAGTCTGAACCCATGGACTGCGGAGGACTTCAAAGCTGAGATCCAGGAACGAATTATTCTGTGTGAATGGGGTGTCACCTCAATCCCGTCCTACCAGGGAGTGACTCCTGCTAACCTGGTGATCCGGCAAAGCCCAGAAAGCTGGAGTCCCCCCGAGGTGGGGTCTTACAAGTTAAATTTCGATGGGGCAGCTAAAGGGAATTCGGGGCCGGCCGGTTATGGAGGGGTAGTTCGCAATCACGTGGGGAAGATCTTGGGGGTCTTCTGGGGTGATCTTGGCAAATGCACTAATAACATGGCAGAGCTGGAAGGTTTGGTGCATGGCCTAAAATGGGCGACGGACACTGGATGGTCCCCATTGATTGTGGAAGGAGACTCGCGACTCATCATATCTATGGAAACCAGACTCCAGGCGGGCTCTTCAACCTCTAAGATCTCTCATAACTGGAGATGGGAGAGTAGAATAGAGGAGCTGTACTCTATTCTTCAGACGGCTCCGGCGGTCACGTTCTCGCATGTCCGGCGTAAAGGAAATTCTGTGGCGGATGCAGCGGCCAACAAAGGTGTTGAGGCAGGATTCTCCTTCCAAGTGGCGCTTCCCAATCATGAGGAGGGTAAGGATTTTTTCTACCGGTGTCAAGCTCTTGCTGCGGCCGATTATAGCAACCATGCTAGACATAGTTCATTGCGGACTTCCTCGCCGCCCATGTTAGTTGAGGGTGGCAGTATGAGTGTTGACAGTTCGGCAGGTACCGGTGGCCAGGAAACTGACGTGGACGCCATGCTGGATGGCAGGGACACGCGGGGGATTGTTAGGGTGACGACCGTAAGAAAAGATCACTCTGGTTCTCATAACTAACACTTTGTCTGGAGGAAAAGTTGGTGATGGTAGGACAGGCGTTGTAGACGGCTCTGTTCAAATACACCGTTTCGCTGGCCTTCATGAGCAGCTCGAACCGGGGAGACAGGTGGCCTCCATGGCACCATTTTGTACATTGTAATTCTATTTTCTCTGCTTAATTGAAGGTTCCTCGCTTATTAACAAAAAAAAAAAAAGACTAGTGGAACAGAGAAATTCAGCACTTCAAAAGAAGTTGGCTGAGGCACAAAGGGGAACTAGCCAAAAAGGACCATGAAATTGTTCAACTAAAGCATGTTTTGTCTACTACCACTAAAATATACTGTAAACTATTGGAGCACAGGCGACCTTCAGCAATATATGCAGTTTACCTAGAAGAAAAGTGGGGCAAATTTTAGCTCCAAAGGTTGGCACATGGACTCCCAATAGAAATCGAAACAACCAGGGAATTTGTGGATGCATCTCTCAAAGCCACAGAGTCGGAGAAGGACCAGCTCAGTGAGTTTTTCCTACATAATTTTGTAGCTCCTAGCTCGCCCAACTGGTCTCCAAACCCTTACATGGGCGATTTACAGTTAAGGGAATTATGTTCTTGGATGAAAAATGAAATTGAACGAGCTCTGGACTACCACATTTATGTAGCAGCAAAATGGCAGACCCCATTATGGATCAGGGCAGAGGCGACTCACCCTGAAAGAATAATCTATGACCATAGAAATCTCACCATAGATGAGGAGCTAATCCCGATTCCCCTTGAGAAACACCAGGAGGCTGTGGTTCACTTTGATCTTACTCTTCAAAGCACACATAAGGAGGTTCAGGAGTCTATTGGTGAAAGATGGTGCAGAGTGGCAAATGACCTGAAAATAAAAGAGCTTCACTCCCCTTCCAGACTTAAAAATGCTCTCGTAAAAGCTAAGCTCTACAGGGAGTCATTGATAAAGAATCAGCTTAGGTGGATAGGGATGAGGCTAAACCCCCCATTCTTTCTTCCTCCGGTCATTAAGGAACATGTCAATGAGGAATGAGAGAGGAGGGCATGGGTCAAGGAAGATCAAAGTATGGGCTACCACAGGCAGGCAGGGACCCCCAAGGTGGTAGCATGGGACATCCGAGACGTCATTAGAGAGAAAAATATGTCACCCAAGGATGGGTGAATCCTTCAAGCATGGGGGAGATGATATGTCCCCATTTCAGGTATTTGATAGTTTCTTTTCCCACTAGTAAAGCACAAGAAAGGTTGTAAAATACACTCGTTAGTGGGAAAATGATTTACCTTAATTATTTAATGAAGTGTTTAAAAGATTATTTCTGTTATGTTTTGAAAAGCGTTGCTATGAGCTAATTGCATGAAAAACGAGGTTGAATGAGCATGTGCAGGTTTACTAAAGGATAACGCGTGAATCAAGTGAAGAACTAGAAGAAATTCACCAAACTCAGTGCCTTTTTCCTGATCTGTAGAGAACAAACTCCTGTTCAAAGAGAATCGACAGTTAGACATTTTTGTTAGGTTAAGCATTAGGATTTTATAAATATGGACCTCTCAGGTAGTGAGAGGCCTCTGCTGCTATTTTGAAGAATTATTGTTTTATGTTTTAGACTATCAAGACAGTTGGGTTACAAACCTGGTTTTAAACTATGCAGTTTCTATTTTAAATAAAGACTTTATGTTACGTACGATTCAACATTTATAAGTTCTTTTCACTCCTGAATACAGGTTGGAGAGGGCCCCTCCAACACGTAAGTCAGGAGATCTTGCAGTACAGGTATTTCTCATTATGTGTTGTGCATTGGTTGAATTTATATTGCAGATGAGAGTATTCTAAATAACGTTTACATAACACGATTTGATTTCTGTAGTAGTTGAACACTTCTGATTCCGTAGTTCATTACAACGCATTTTATAGTATGATAACGCTGTGTCTGTAGTCCTGTAGCAACATTCTGCCAAGGCATAATTAACACCCATTTCTCTATGTACTTGCATTTACTTTTGAAGCAACGATCTAGATCTTCAACCTATGTATTCATTTCATTATTAGAACTGCTTATAGAGATTGATTTCTTTCAGCATTTATTGGTTCCATGATGACATTCACTCCTTAATGATTTGATTAAAAATTGCAGCATTAGATAATGGCATTCCGAATTTAGCTTTAGCATTAGATTATGTTAGATCAAACTTTGAGTTTTATGCATTCAATTTACAGGAAGTACTCCCTAGATTAAAGATCACGCTTTAATTACTTTAGAATAGATCTGTTATAATTCCAGCATTCAATTCCATAGTATAATTTTTATTGTTTTCAACAAGTTAATTCTTAAAAATAGATTTACTGTTTCCTGCATTCAAATTCTTAGCCATACATTTCTTGCTTTCAGTATTTGAATTTCTTAGCATAGGAATTTCTCCTCCATAGATTAAACCATCCTGTTTACAGTTCATTTAATCTCTTTTTTTGGCAACTCCTTAAAAACATTGACACAAACACCCAACTTCGACAAAGACTATCCTAGAGAGCACATATAGTGCCAGTACCTCTAAAGTTTGTACGTCCCCTGGTTTGATAATTAAAGTAGGCTCCTAGTCTAGCTGCCCTCATCAGGCACCCATACTTAGAGCTCACCAGTGATCAGGGTATTCTTAGATGACTGCACAATAGTCTCGTGCTGAGGATCATCGGCCTACATCCTTACTTAGAATAGCACTGGAAACAAACACACGTTTTTATCCTCATATACTCTTCATTCCTCTGCAGATTCACTCTGATGTGAAGCGGTTTGGGGTCCATGTAGTCGGCCATGGGAATATTTGGTGAAATACTAATACATTACTTGTTGACCTTTGAGGATTTCGAGGTTTACATAGGGTATCCATCAACATTTGATCGACAATGGGTGGTCAACGGTTGGCTTCTTGTGGTGATTTCGAGGTTTCCTTAGGGTTTCCATCAACATTTGATCGATAGTGGGTGGTCAGTGGTTGGATTCTTCTGGTGACTAATGAACCTCCAAAAACAAACAGATATGAGGTTGAATGAATATTTGATGGAAGAAAGTTCTCCTTTTTCAAAAAATATTACTCTGACATGCTTGAACTCAGATGGAATTTAAGAGAAGATCGCTCTGTCCACAACTGAGTTTCCTTGTCTGTAGATCGGAGAATCGTTAACTTGCTTGGAGGGTACAGCGTGGGATATCATTACACCAGATTTGAGCATAGAGAGACTGCACTTGTCAAAACATAGGAAAATTGCTTTGTTGAACAGTGAAATTGATGTGAGCTTAAATTCAAAAGATCAAATTGTTCTCTTACTTCGAAGGCTCCGATTGCTGCACAGTTGAGGCAACGGATCCGTGCAGATCAGTTAACAAAAAAAAAGCAAAGTAGAGGTAAATTACAAACGAATGCGAAATATCTTTTGGCCAAGCGGAATAGCATTTTAATTAATCTCATTCATTTTGAATAGAAGGTTAGTTAATCTCATTCATTTTTAATAAGATTATAATTGCAGGTTACAAGTGACATTGTCACTACATTTCAATAATAAATCTCATTTTTTAATTCCCTTAAGGGGTTTTTCTGGTTCCATACTCTTCGTATGAAATCCATTTCTTTCTTAATTTTCTTAAGAGATGTATGGTAAGATTCTTCCCTTTCCTGCTGACTCTCACATTTTTTCCTAGCTAACATTAATCATTTGCAGTTCTCGAACTTCATATTGTCCTCCATTTTGACTATGGTAACTAGCTTCTTTTAAAGTCATAAATATTGTATCTGTACACTCAACATTAGATTTTTGAGAAGGTTCTTGAACTCTTATTAAGCTGTCTTCATTTACATCGGAAATAGAAATGTTGTTGCCATAAATATTGAGATATTCGTCATGCTGGTCAACACCTTTGTTAGCTTGAAGGCCTCCATAACCATTTCTGTTTCTATTTTCTATCCTATCCCAAGCCTTTGTTGACCTTCCGCTTTAGATGGATCAGGTCCGCTCCCTTGAGTGGAAGCGTTTCTACCACGAACAATATCTTTCTTCATTGGTATGCTTAATGATACTGACGGATGCACCTCTCCTAGAAGGTGTCTCATTCTGTATTTTGTATTCATCTTCTTTAAATCTAGACTCTAGCTCTAAATGGTTTCCCAAGTCGTGTATCACAAATTTGTTGAATCGACAGATAATGCCAAAATATCTAAATGATGAGCACTCCTTATAAGCCTTGAATTATATGAATTAGATACTTATATTTGGGCATTTGAAACCCCATTTTTGCATGCATATTTACCTGCCAATTAGACTAGAGTCTTACCTGTAACATTGCTATTGACAATATTATTAGTGTTTCCCAATTTGCTTCCACAACCAGTAAGCTCAGGGGAAGCTAAGAGTTTTGTCTAGTCATCATTCCTAGGACCAATAATGGCTTGGAAACCTTATGAAACAACCTCTCCTGTTGAAGCCTCATATTGCAATTTGTAAAATGACATTAAGAGAAAGGACCAGTCCTTACTCCTTAAGGCCTCCTATCACATAGATAATTTATTTTGGACTGTTGCTACAAGAAAAGACTACACATACTCCTCAAATAGTGGTATTTTGTTCTAGATTCACTCATTATTGATTCTAACTCTTGCTAACAGGAACCTTAGGATGCACATAAATATGCCCAAAACCACGTCTCTCATGGTCAGGTATGCTATTATTGTCCTCATCCATAGAGCTAGCCCAAAATGCCGCTAGGAGGTCAAATCATGCATAGAACTGCCTTGGTCTGCCTAGAATGATCTTAGATTTAGTTTTAATGGGGTTACTTATTGCTACTACAGGAAGAGTCTCTGACTGCTTGGAATTCTCTAATACCCAGAAATAAACTTTAAGGTCACTGTCCATAAGAAATTATTACATTTATGCTTAAAACATTCCCAGATGGGATTCTTACTGCCAAATGATCCAAAATAAAATCAATGCCTCATTGTTTGTGCAATTAAAAAATATTTTGAAAAAGAAAACAATCCTCAAATATTTTTGTAGCCGCAAATCCATGCCCAAAACCTTGGAATAATCCATGTGTTCATCCTCAAAACCCTTAGCAGTGCCTAGAAATTTAGACTTTGAGACAGAATTCAGAGCATACACAACTTAAAACCAAAAAATCATCTAAGGCTTTATCATCATGAAATGTAAGCCACCCACAACTCCAATCTACACCCTCTTTATTGAAAATGTGAAAATAAATTCACATGAGGACACCCATGCAAAATGGCGGTAACATATTGAGCATATCAAACTGCATTGTCAAGAATGCAACGTCCTTTTCTACATTGATTGCTCGTTAAAGTCTTTTTTGTTCATATGAAGGCATTTCAACCATTTCGATGGTGCCTGACTGTAATGTCAGTCGTGTAATTTGTGGTTTACTTCATTTTTTGGCCTAAAATATAATGAAGCATGCATTATGCCATGGATACATTTTATAAAAGTAGGATGAGATCTTAGGGATGATCACAAATTTATAGCCATCAAGTTGTGTGTCTGAGGTCAGGAATATGGCTCTCTCTGGTTAGAGTTATGTCAACATTCATGTTGAGCACTTTGACAATGAATGAAACACGATTGCGGATAAAAATGATACACTTGAACGCTCCTTGTACCACTGTCTTGGGCTAGAGATTCACAGTTACGATTTTAAAGTGTGTAGTTTTCTGCCTCTATGTGCTTGCTTGTATTAGGTGTGTATGGGGTGAGATCCAACCTTTCCTTCAGGGCCTTCACTAGTGTATGAAGAGGCCAACCTCAAATGTATGCCCACTTGAAGCCTTTCTTGCAACGGCGTTGGTATGTCTTTGTTGAGTGGTTTGCGTTGGATTGCCCCGTTTTTAAGCCTGAAGCAACTGTCAGTGTGGAGGTGAATGCATTTCTAGTTTTTATTATTGTGGGTTCACATCATTGACCATCCGTCATAATTTTGGGTTGCCATTTCTACATGTTATTCTTCTCCCGGGCCAACCAGTCTCTACCTACGTGACTGCGTCGATTCTCTTGCCATTTCTGAGACATTGGGCTATGTGGCTCCTTCCACGCTATTGTTTCCAAAACCTTCTTCCAACTTCTATTGAGCGTTTCTTAATGGTCTCCTCCTCGAAATGGTCCCTTCGCTTCGTGTGGAAGCTGGCCTGCGCGCCTGTGACTACGTGTATCCGTTGAATGTTTAAGGGTGCCTTCAAACGGTGATATTGACTTATGCAACCAACACTCATTTTACCTGTTTTTTTCATTATCATTCTCAACGGCCATGTGTTGGCTCTCTATCCATTGGTTGCTCATAATAATTTCCCTCTCCTATGCGATAGTCTTCCACTGTGCCCAGGTTTTTATTGTTATTTGTCTTCTGTCATTCGCTCGTTTTGGCATTGTGTCATTTCTTCTTCCATTCATTGCATACAATTAAATATATCTACATTAAAAATTCTATATACAAAATTTCTCTTTCTCTGTTATATGAATAAAATGACCTTGATATTTTCGAAATGAGGAAATCAAAGCCGGTTTGGCATTTTGGCAGTAGTCTTATCCTTTGCCACTCACATCTAGGCCATCCTTTACAGTAATCTTTAGTACCCTCTTTAGCTTCATGGAGCAACCACAAGATTCGACCAACTGCTGAAAGGGTCAAACGGACTCGAAATTTTGAAAACAAAATACGAGCACAATCGGTATGACAAGCTGAATGTAATGATGCCATTTACAGGGCATGATGATACCTAGATAAAAAGACAACAAATCCCCATAACTTAACCGACCATGACGTGGTACGATGAAAATGTAACTCATTAGACTTGTCGAAGGAGTAATATGACAACAAAATGGTGAAATAAGATACGTGCCATGTGACAAGCACATCAAACTGGACGTGAAATCACTGGCAAAATGGTCTTGCAAAAATTTTAATTGGTTCGCCTCTAGCATCATGTTTTGACACTTTGGAACATGTTGATGTTGAGGATCAACACTATAAACAATCATTGGATCTTGTATCATTTTTTTCCCAACATGGGATTATTGCACTCACACTTGTTAAGATGGCCATGTTGATGATGCACATATCATATGTAGAAGAGTCCTTGTTGCATTCACTGAAGAGAGAAGTGTGTGGCTGAGGGGGGAAATGGCCTCTATTATATTTGTTTATACTATTCCAGATGCACTTTCTCCAAGGACAACTTATAAATGAATGTAAGGGTTTGCTTGCAATTAATGCATATTTTTCATGCTATACAAGTTGAGATGGCTATATATACTAAGCATCTGACCTACATTTAGAGAGTAGTAAGGCCTAAATTTGTGTGGACTATGGTTGTTATTAATTGTGCTTCCGACATCCTATTGTAGAAGTGTACTGCCTCTTTTTTTAGAATAACTATTGGTTGATATCATGTATGACTATTGGTAAAAAACATGGCTATCATTAATCACCAATATTGCTTCCATTTATTGAGTACCATGGCTGTCATTTCCAATTCTATCTCTATTTTTACATTAACTTCTTATGTGTTTCTAACAAAAATAATAAAATAATTGAGTTTTTGAAGGTTTTAGTCACTTGGTGGCATTTGATTGAGGTATTATCTAAATTGCATGAAACGTGCCTTAGGGGTCCATTTATGTTTTTGTATGGAAACATGGAAATGCGTGTGGTATAGACTGAAACATGTTTCATCATTTGAAAACAAAAATGATAGCTAAGATCATTAATGTTGGATCCTCATGTATATGATCTACATCATGGATATTGTCTGAAGAAATGAGTAGACATTGTATTTCTTATCCCATATTTTCCCCATTAAAAATTTCATGTGTTCGACATAATGACGAGGAAAAGATGTTGTGCTTTCCTTGTTGTCAACCATGTAATTTGATTCCACAAAGAAACCTTGACATTGTATTTTTGTGTCACGATATGAGTTATACTCGGGTGGATTAGATGTGGATTAGATACATGAGACATATAACTTATGGATTCAATGTCCTCCCCTTGTTGCATAATGTTGCAATATTCCGGATTTAAGTTCTCCAAATATGTATCAACACTGTTATATTCTACGTGGCTTGAATTTTTTTTTGATGCATTCATATTAGACAGATCCTCTAAAAGATCTAAAGACATTGCGGCCTTTGGATCATATTATGTGGTTTTGGATTCAAAGTCTACCTGCATGTCATTCAAATTTTAATGCATATGAAGATGATCACTACTAAACTTCTTCAAGGAAAGTAATGCCATGGTTTTGTTTTTGTTTTCATTATAGTAATAATGACTTATGATAAGTGAGGTGCATTTCATTGAGGGATATATCTAGTGTTTGTGCATAATATTGATGTGACACATGAAAAAAGTGGGCCTACCATAATATTTAAAAACAACAACTCAAATTAAAATCAATAATGTAAACTAAATTTTAAGAAAAAATATCAAACATGAATATATTTATATGTATATATAAACCCACATACATACAAATTGCCCTCGTAGGTTGCTATGAGGGTGCTTCTCAATCACCCTCTTAAGTTACTATGGTGGGGGCTATAAACCACCCACGTAGGTTGCTATGAGGAGGGTTTCAAACCATCCATGTATATTGTTATGGGGTCTTCCATACCAACTCCATAAATTGCTATGATGGGGGTTCTAAACCGACTTCACAAGCTATAACTATGGGGGGTGTTCTAAACAACCCATAGGATGCTACAAGGGGAGTTCTCAACCATCCTCATAAGTATCTATGAGGGGGGTTCTAAATTGTCCTCATAGGTTTCTATGAGGTGGGGTTCTACATCATCCTCGTAGGATGTTACGAGCGGGGTTTATAAACCGCCCTAGTAAAGTTTCTACGACGGAGGTTCTAAACCACCCTCATAGGTTGCTACGAGGGGGGTTCTACACTGCCCTCATAAGTTTCTACGAGGGGGTTTCTAAATCTCCCTCATAAGCTTCTATGAGGGGGGTTTCTAATTGGCCCCAAAAGCTGCTACAAGGAGAGTTCTAAACTGCCCTCATAGGTTACTATGGGCGGGGTTCTAAACCACCCTCAAAATTCAATCCTTTTAGTGGTAGTTTTTTAAGAGATATAAATCGCCCCTATAGGTTTCTATGTAGGGGGTTATAAACTGTCCCTAAAAGTCACATTTTGAGGGAGGTTCCAAATCCCCCTTAAAGGCATCGTTGCTAAAAGTCAATCCTTTTAGCAACGGTTTTTGAAGAGATATAAATCGCCCCCAAAAATTTAATTTTAGGGGTGGTTCAGAACCACCCCCATAAAGTGACTTTTAGTGGTGGTTCCAAACTGACACCATAAGTCATTTTTTGGGGGCAATTCGGAACTGCCCCTCAAAGTCACTTTTGGGGGCAGTTTATATTTCTTCAAAAACCGCTGCTAAAATTAAATAATCACTGGTAAAAGGATTTACTTTTAGCAGCAGTTAAAATCCTGCCAATTCCACTTTTGGAGGTATGAAGTGAACGCCTCTAAAGGTCCTTTTTGTAGTAGTGGTTAAAAACTATATCTATGATAATATTCTTTTAGTCATGTTTATGAGGGGATATTACCAAGCATGTTATATTAAATTTACTTTTATATTACAATGTAAACAATTCATGAACTTGATTGAGAGATGAAAACCATGGTTAATATGCTCTTAAATATATAGATTGAATAACATGTTATATATATAGATTTAATGATATAACAACTTTAGGAAAAAAGATGGTTCGAAGCGAATAGTATATGTGATATCATATTTTTCTTCACTTTATATATAATCACTTGGATGTCTATTTTTCCTTGCATCTATGTCTTGTTCTATTGTGATATGAAAATTTATGGTGTACATGTGTGTGTATGTGTGAGTGTGTGCATGGTTGTGGATACACTTGGTCTGTGTGGTTACTATCAATTGATGAGATGATGTTTATATTCATGGTTGCAACACTTGCGAGAATGCATAAATTATCATAGTAATATTTGTAATATAACACAAAAATATGCATTATGTCATGAAATTAATACTAATGTTTTAAATTGATTATTTCTTGTTGTTTGCAGAAAAATGGTGAAGATGACTCCATAGATGATCCAAATTATGTGGTCACCAATGTACCAGAGAAAGATATTGTTGATAATGATGCAAATGGATCAAATGAAAATGATGATGGATATGATGTTGGGATAGATGAGGATGATGAGGATGACGACGACGACGATGATGATGATGATGGTATCCATTGATGCTACTATTGAGATTGTGGATGTTTATTGCTTTATCCATGCTACTAGACACGTATTGTTATTTTTGTGATTAGCCAAGTTCATATTCCATTCTGGGTCATTTTTATTTGTATGGTGGATTTATGTTGACATATAAACTTTGATTACCCTTGATCATTTTTACATTTCTAGATATGGATATCAAAAAAGATATTTCTTGTGATATTGGTATTTTCACTATATATATCATTCACTTGTTCTTTTAACCTTAATATGATGATCTATATGATAGGTTATTGATGTGATGATGTTTTATAATTTCACTTCTTTTGATGAAAGATAATGGTGATGTTATCGTTATTATATTGTAATTTTATATCTATTGGAAGTTGTTGATGATATTTTCATGGAAAATAAATATATATGATGATGTTACTACTTTGGATAAATGTTGTATGTTTGTGTTAAATTTATTCATAAATGCTATGCAATTAATTTCAATAATGGTGGCTACAATTAATTTGAATGAACATCATTATGTTATTTCAAACTATGAAGTAAATGATATATGAGAACTATTGAAATTAATGAAATAATTATAATAATTTGATATAATAAATATAATAGCACACAATTGGATATAGTTGTAGGTGTTAAATAGCAAGCCTAATGTGGTGCCAATAAGGAAGCAAAATAGGAAGCAAAACCAGGAGCTAAAATGGAAGCCTGCTATGTCACAGATCTAGAAGCAACATTGGACGCAAAACCTGGCGCTAAGTTGGAAGTCAATTATGATGTTATTTTGTATGCCAAAGTAGAAGCCAAACTAGAAGCTAATTAGTGGCCAACAAATAAGAAAAATTAGATGCTAAATGGGAAGCTAAATGCGGTGTTCATGAGGAAGTTGTTGAAATATTGTAACTTCTAAGAATATTATATTTGTACTTTATTATTTCGGAGATGTTTCATTCCTCCGTGAAGGCCTTATTGTATGTCCGGAGATGTTTTATTCCTCCGTGGATAATGTGGCAACTTGGGTTATTAGACTTCCTTAGTGGGGGTCGGCCCTGTATGAGTCATGTGGGTTAAAGGGTTATTAGACCACCCTAGTGGGGTCGGCCCTGTCACATTATGTTAAGTGGTTAAGTTGGGGGCCGACCTAGTTAATGTAAAAGACAAGCCAGAGTAGTGTATAAATAGAGGAGGTGTGTTCCTCATTTATCACACTCACTCATTATTCACTCACTTGTGAATGGCGCATAGGTGAGAGAGAGAGATATGCTATGGAGGAGAAGGAGCTCATGTTTGGGATATACATCTTTGTATTGTTGACCATCTATATTGAGGAAGCTTTGCTGGTTTTCTACCCCATGAGGGTTTCCCAGGATAAATCTGTGTCTCTTGTGTTTATGCTGTGCTTGTTGTTATTTTAGTGATCCTGTATATGCTATTATTGTGAAATGAAATGCAATGCTGATATTTTTTGTCTTGGCATATTAATTCTTAACATGGTATCAGAGCTAACCTGAGAAGAAGACACTATGCAGTTGCAGAAGCTAGGAATTCTTGTTTTTTGGGTTTCTCTCCACATATCTTGAAAGGCAGGAGGCTAGATTGACTCTCCTCAGCAAGGCACATCTTTCTGTCGAGACATAATTCAATTATGAGCATTTTTAGTTTTTGACCTAAAAATTAGGGTTTCAGAGAAAATTGGAATTTTTGGAATTTGAGTCCATGGCTGGATGCTCCTCAGAAAAATCAAAGTTTAGAGACCAGGATCGAACTTTTTGGTTGGGTGAAGCTCCAGGAAAATCAAACCCTAGTTTGGGGTCCTGTTTAGTAAATCCGGAAATTAGGGTTTCTACAAAAAATGGAATTTCTAAAATCTAAGACCATGGCTGGAAGCTCCTTGGAAAAATCAAAGTTTAGATCTTTGGATCGAACTTTTTGGCTGGGTGAAGCTCCGGGAAACTCAAACCCTAATTCAGGGTCCCACCCAATGAATTCAGAAGTTTCAAAAGCAATTTTGAGGGGTGAAACTTTGCAGTTTTCAAATTCTAAGTATACCATCTTGATCAGCTCAGCAAGGTGCATCTTTCTATCCTTTCATAAGTTTGAAATTCAAAGTTTGAATTTTTAGGGTTTCTCTAACAAACCCTAATCCAGCTCTAGATCCAGTTTTCAACAAATCAAGTGGATTGGGTCAATCCTAAAAGAGAATGAGTTGGACACTTACATAAGTGAAGAGGTTCCAGTCCCAGAGGGAGAAGAGGCTAAGGCCTTACATAAGAATTCTACAAGCAATATCGACAGGTATGACTTGAGGAGATACATGTATGTTTTTTAATCTGTTCATGATTAAGGTTATGATATGTTTGTCTTCATATTATTGAGGTTAGTAAAATATTGATTAATTTTAGGCTTGTCTTATCACCCTAGTAAAAATATGAATGCATGTGAATGATAGAAGACATTCATTAATTAGGGTTATGACACCTATGATTGTACTAATGCACTGTGGTATTGTATGAGGATGATGTTGTCCGCTAACATGAAATGTACAAATCAAGTTCTAGATCAAGAACATATGACCATGGTGACATGAAGACAAAAGACTCATGGATCACATAGAAGCTCTACTTACGAGGTATGTATAATTTGATGGTTAACTTATGAGTTATGCAGGTTCTAGCACAAGGTCTCTAAATCATTGAAGAGAACAAAGAAGACATTGTTTGATATGTTTTCCTATATCAAGTTAGAATCCTACTTTGTGTTAGGATCTTAGGTAAGTATACATGTGTATGAAATGATCATGACCATACATAATGTTTTAATAGTATTGAGATTATACTAATGAATGTATGATTATGTATGAGATCATGAGGATGACATTAGTGCACACTTAAGCATGCTTAGTGGTACAGAATGAATAGAAGTTCAAAGACATATAGAGATCAAGTGGGAGGCAACCACACAACATAAAAGATAAGTATTTAGGTTGTTATTTGAATCTCTGAATAGTTAATGATATTGCTCATAATAGTTGCATGCATATTTGTATATATCATGCATAGTGTGAGCATTCATATAGCATTGAACAATATACTACTAATATGCATATGATGGGTAAGTTGGACAAACATTCCATTGTTGCTTGTCTAGAATGAAACATCTTTGCTGACATGCTGAGAGCTGTGCACGCTCTCGATAGTATGTTCAGGTAGAGATGGAAGGCATCTAGATAACCATTGTATGCATACAGGATATGGAAAAGTGTTGTGCCAAAGTATTGGTCAAGATAGTTGCATAACCATGTGAATCATATTTGTATGCATAATAGGTTATCATGTCAACATGATTTGATGATTATGAAGTATTACTAATCATGTAATTAACTTTGATTTGTAGTAAAGATCATGAAAAATGATGAACATCGAACAAGTGATGGATGTTCAACAAGAATACTTACAAATCAAACATACTATAGAAGGATCGTGGCTAGAAGATTCTCTTAGAAAGAGGAAGAGGATCATGGCGAGCTGTTTTCTCCAAGTGGCTAGATAAGACCATTATCTTAATGGTATAATTGAAGAATAAGTACGAATCGAGAAAACTCCCAGGATTCAATTGAAGAAATCTTTGTACAGGTACCCAGGATCGATAGTCATTTGATGAGATTAATGATCACCATGGGTGATGCGGATTTCAACCTTTTCTACAAGGTTGAAGATGGTGTCTATATACAAATGACATTCTTCTAGATGGATGCAAGAAGGAACTCACCACAGAGTTCGGATGATCTTGAGGCTCATATTAGTAGACCCATCTGACGAGAGATGGCACATATAGATATGCAGAAGATCACTCAATGAAGAGTGTGAATGATGTTCAGTCACAGAGGGAGAATTGATAGCTTCTTGACAAGCTTGGGATTTACCAAAAGTAAAGTTGATCCTAACCTTTACCTTAAGGTTATGGATGATGAACCTATTATACTATTATTGTATGTGGATGATATCTTTCTGACAAGGAATGAGAAACAGATCATGGAAATCAAGAAGAAGCTAGCTACAGAATTTGAGATGAAAGATCTCAGATTGATGCATTAATTCCTAGAACTGGAAGTATAGCAAGGCCCAGAAGGAATATTTCTCAACCAGGGAAAGTATTTGATGTGTTGGAATGCAAAATCCATGGCCACTCCTATGGATTCCAACTTGAAGTTGTTAGCTGATGACTCATCAGAGTTAGTTGATGTGACTCTGTACAAACAGATTATTGGGTCATTGATGTATTTGACGAATACACAACCGGATATATGCTTTGCTGTGAACACCTTGAGTCAGTATCTAGTGGAACTAAGGTGTGTTCACCTGATAGCTACAAAGCATGTGATGAGGTACCTAAAGGGTACAATAGAATTTGGTCTATGTTATCTTGGAGATCATGACTTCAGATTGTATGGATACACAGATGCTGATTGGGAAAGAAGTGTATCAGACAGGAAGAGCACATCGGGTGGATGTTATTGTCTGGGATCTGCCATGATCTCATGGTTTAGCAGGAAAAAGTCTAGTGTGGCTCTCAACACAGTTGAAGTGGAATCTATAACTGCTTTCTCTATTATTTGTGAAGTGATATGGCTTCGGAAGATGTTATTAGGATTGTTTGACTTAGAGATGGAGCCCACTGTGATCCTGTGTGACAACTAGAGTTGTATCAAGATGACAGAGAATCCAGTGTTCCATGATAAGTCAAAGCACATAGAGATCCGATATTTCTATATACGGGATATGGTGCAGAAAGGAACTATAAAGCTCGAGTATGTGGGCATTGACGAACAAGCTGCTATCTATTGACCAAACCTCTGTCTTGAGTAAAGTTTGAGTATTTCTGAGACAAGCTTGGTGTAGTTCAGAAGGACCCTCCTCGAAAGGGGGAGTGATATGGTCGATAATAATATTTGGATACTGGTATCGATATGGATACCTGTATCGATGATGAGATTTCCCACATCGATGGTAAGGTCGATAATGAGGATACCTGTATTGATGAGGATACATGTATCGATGATGAGGTTACATGTCCCGACGATGAGGTCGATGATATCAACGATAAGGTTGATAAGTGGTCCTAAGACTTGGTATAAGTTGACGAGAGGGATTGCATCATCCCTGGACCTCGGTCCCTGAATTGATCCGTAGACATATGTCTTTGAGAAGTGGTCCCTAGTGGACGAGAGGGATTGTATCATCCCCGGACTTCGATCCCTGAATTGATCCGTAGACTCTTGTCTTCGAGAAAGATGTTGGTGAATGATGTAAAGTGTGCTCCTGGACTGCTCAGCATAGCAGTAGGTGATCATTCACAAAACCTGTAATGATGTAATGTTTGCTCCCGGATTAGCAGGTGATCATTCACAGGTTGTAAATCCTAGATTTGATCTAGGTCACACCCCAGTTGAAATAGTATTGGCTCTGTGGTTGTAAATCGTAGATCTGATCTAGGTCACACCCCAGTTGAAATAGTACTGGCTCTGTGGTTCAATGGAATGATGTAATGTGCGCTCTTGGACTGCTCAATGTAGTAGCAAGTGATCATTCGCAAGTCCCGTAATAATGTAATGTTCGCTCTTGGACTGCTCAGGGTAGCAACAGGTGATCATTCATAGGTGGTAAAATCCTAGATTTAATCTAGGTCACATCCAGTATGAAAAAGGACTAGCACTGTGGTTGGGATTGCATCGTCCCTAGACATGTTGAGGTGTCTTAAAGCTATAAGGATTGATCATCCTATAAGTAGATCGGGATTTCATCGTCCCTAGACATGAGAGGTGTCTTAAAGTGATAAGGATTGGTCATCCCGTAAGTAGACCGGGATTGCATCGTCCCTAGACATGAGAGGTGTTTTAAAGTGATAAAGATTGATCATCCTGTAAGTAGATCGGGATTTCATCGTCCCTAGACATGAGAGGTGTCTTAAAGTGATAAGGATTGATCATCCTGTAAGTAGATTGGGATTGCATCATCCTTAGACATGAGAGGTGTTTTAAAGTGATAAGGATTGATCATCCTGTAAGTAGATCGGGATTGCATTGTCCCTAGACATGAGAGGTGTCTTAAAGTGAGAAGGATTGATCATCCTGTAAGCAGATCGGGACTGAATCGTCCCTGAATGTTTGGTTCAAAATGTACGTGATAGGACTGCATCGTCCCTGAACGTTTGGTTCAAAATGTACGTGATAGGACTGCATCGTCCCTGAACGTTTGGTTCAAAATGTACGTGATAGGACTGCATCGTCCCTGAAAGTTTGGTTCAAAATGTATGTGATAGGATGCATCATCCCTGAACGGTTGGTTCAAAATGCACGTGATAGGATTGTATCATCCTTGGACTTATGTCCTAAAGTGAGCGGGATTGATCATCCTGTAATTGGATCATGTGTATTGCAGAGTATGATGCTATGATGATGTTGTTGATCGAGAGGATCCAGATGATGATACTATTGATTGAGAGACCCAGATGTTGATGCTATTGATCAAGAGGATCCAGACGTTGATGTTGTTGATCGGGAGATCCAGATGTTGATGTTGTTGATGGAGAGGATCCATATGTTGATGATGTTGATCGAGAGATCCAGATGATGATGTTACTGTAGCTGTTTGAGTGCTACAGAAGATGAAGACTCAGTACTGAAGATGTTGATGTTCCAGTATTGAAGATCTTGAAGATGTTCTAGTAACTGTTTGAGTTACTGATGATGTATGAAGAAAGCTTCCAATGATTTATAGATGTATCATGTATCATGTAGTTGATGACTCCTTGCTCCTGCAGATGTTGTTATAATATCCTTCTCGTTAAGGGGGAGTGTTGAAATATTGTAACTTCTAAGAATATTATATTTGTACTTTATTATTCCGGAGATGTTTCATTCCTCCGTGAAGACCTTATTGTATATCCGGAGATGTTTTATTCCTCCGTGGATAATGTGGCAACTTGGGTTATTAGAATTCCCTAGTGGGGGTCGGCCTTGTATGAGTCATGTGGGTTAAAGGGTTATTAGACCACCCTAGTGGGGTCGGCCCTATCACATTATGTTAAGTGGTTAAGTTGGGGCCGACCTAGTTATTGTAAAAGACAAGTCAGAGTAGTGTATAAATAGAGGAGGCATGTTCCTCATTTATCACACTCCCTCATTATTCACTCACTTGTGAATGGCGCATAGGTGAGAGAGAGATATCTGCTATGGAGGAGAAGGAGCTCATGTTTGGGATATTCATCTCTGTATTGTTGATCATCTATATTGAGGAAGCTTTGTTGGGTTTTCTACCCCATGAGGGTTTCCCAGGATAAATCTGTGTCTCTTGTGTTTATGCTATGCTTGTTGTTCTTTCAGTGATCCTGTATATGCTATTATTGTGAAATGAAATGCAATGCTGATATTTTTTGTCTTAGCATATTGAATCTTAACAGAAGCAAAATAAGAAGAAATCCAAGGAGCTAAACAGGAAGCAAAATGTGGTGCTAGTGTGGGAATAAAAATGGACTCTAAAGTAGTAGAAAACATGGTGCTAGTGTGGACGTCAATAGAGATGCCAAACTAGGCATTAAAAAGGATGCAACTCTTGGTGCTAATGAGGAAGCCAAACATGGCGTTGATATGGTAGCAAAATAAGACGTTACTTTGGATTCAAAACAAGGCGCTACATAGGAAGCAAAATATGGTGAAACAATAGAAGAAATATTTGGCACCATTTTGGTAGCAAAACACAATGCAAAAAAGGATTTCAAAATTGGTGCAAATTTGGAAGCGAAAATTGGCGCATATTTGGAAGTAAAATGTGGTGCAAAATGGGATACTAAAGTGGTAGCACATATGGATGCTAATTTGGCGCAAATGTAGATGCAAACATAAATGCTAACCTAACGTTTTTAAGGATGCAAATATGGCGCTAATGGGGACGTCATTTAGGAAGTAAAAGAGGACGATATTTAGGAAGAAAAATAGGATGTTATTTAGGAAGCAAACCTGGACATTGTTTAGGAAGCAAAATTGGATGCTATTCCGGAAACAAAAAAATGGGCATTATTTTGGACGTAAAAACGGATGCTATCTAGGAAGCAAAAAGAGATGCCATTTTAGATGATTTAAGTTTTTTCCATGATGCGTCCCATTTAGCGTCTACTTTGACCACTCAATGAAAAAATAAATTGCACTAAAAAGGGACGCTAATTCCAGGATTTGTTGTAGTGTACGACCGAATTCCGGAAGGAAAGGGATTGAAATAACTCACAAATATTAATGAAAAATCTATTATTATAGGTAGTGATCTTAATTTCACAGTTAATAGGCAAGAAAATTAGAGGAATAAGTCGAAGAGGATAGACATGTAAATTTTACGGTTCAACATTTAGAGGACAATAAACTTGACGTAGAGCCCATTACTTTAATTCCTACTTGGAGGAATAACATGCGAGTCAGAGATAGCATGTCTAAGAGATTTGATATGTTTTTTGTTTTGGAGCATTTTATTTAAGGTTTTGATAGGTATCATTCTTGGGTGGAACCTAGCGGGATCTCAGATCATCACTCGATCTTCCTACAACTGGACAAGCATGATAACAAACTTTCGACCCCTTTCGAATTCAATCCATCTTGGTTGAAAGAGGATAACTTTAGGAAGATTATTTATGATAAGTGGAAACCCTTTGACATAAATCTAAACTTATAGGTTGTAGAGCAGATGGTCTCTTCTCTAAAAATACTAAAGGAGGATGTCATTCCTTGAGTAATGGAATTTCAAAAGAATCATACCTATGAGTTGATAAAGGTTGAGGCAAACTTGAATGACCTTTTTCAAAGAAACTATTTGAGCTATTTTGATTATGAGGAAATATCAAGATTGAAAGACTTAGAAGCTAAAAATAAATATTTTTTAAATATAAAGGAGGATGAATGGAGGATCAAGAGTCAGTCTCTTTGGCTAGATTAAGGAGATAAAAATACCAAATATTTTCACCATTATGCTAATTACCGGAAAAGCAACAACTTAATATGGGAAACAAAAGCAGACGATAGACAAGTTCTGAAGGATTACAATGACATCTCATCGTTAGGAGTTTCATATTTTAAAAGGATATATAAGGAAACAACGGGTTCAAATATAGATGAAATTATAAAGATGTTTGGTTTTTTCCCACAAACATGGTGATAGTCTGACAATCTTGAATTTTACAAGGAAATTGCAAAAGATGAATTATCGAAATTAATGGCTACATTTAAGAAAGACAAGAGTCTAGGGCCGAATGGAGGACAATTGAATTGTTACTTGTCTTTTTTGACATGATGGGGAAAGATATTCTTAGGGTAGATAAAGAAATGAGGGTTTCCAAGAAAGTTTTAGGAGCTCTAAACTCTACTTTCCTTACTCTAATATCGAAGGTTGATAAAACCTCTTCTTTTAATGAGTATCATCCAATTTTTCTTTGTAACAACATCTGCAAAAATTTCTCAAAAATAATTGCTGTAAGGATTCAAGAGATTATCTCAAAGGTGTTTATGCAGAACAATTCAGTGTCCTCAATGGTCGATATATTCACGAGGCAATTAGGATCACTCAGGAAGCTTTTCTTTCGATTAACAAGAGAAGAATCCCTTCAGTGGTGACGAAAATAGACCTATCCAAATCCTATGACCACTACAAATGGCTTTATTTATGTCCGATTCTAATTCACATTGGTTTTGAAGTAAATGTAGTTAAGTGGATTATGAGCTATTTAACTTCTGTCTTCTTTGCAGTAATCATAAATGGATCAGCTTCAATTTTTTTAAAACCAGAACGTGGACTTCGTCAAGGATGACCCTTCATCATATATGTTGCTCTTGGTGATCGAAGGATTGAGCAGGGTGATCTTGAGTGCTTGGAGAGATGGTGTGATTAAAGGCATTCAAATTAGAGGTTTGATTTTCATTTCTCATTTACTTTTTATTGACGATGTGTTGCTCTTTTCCAATGGAACATTGGAGGAGGTAAGGGCTTTTAACTCTATTCTCTAATTGTTTTATAAAGCTTCCGATATGGAAGCAAATGAAACAAGTCGTTTGTTAGCTTCCATGGAATACTGAATGAAGTCATTGACAAAATAATCCATATCCGTTATTTCAATAAGGTTTCTTTTTTGGCAGGTATCAAGTATTTGGGTTCATTATAAAACCTATCGGATACTTAAACAAGATTTGCAATGGATGATTAGTAAATTGGAATGAAGAATCCATTTTGGGTGTCATCGTTGGCTATCCAGAGGAGGAAGGTTAACTTTAGTTAATGTTGTTCTCGAGGCAATATCGATATACTGTTGTATTTTGGCATATATTGAAAAAGGATTTATGGACATAATCAAGAGCATATACATGGATTTTTTATGGAAAGGGAAAAAAAGTACAAGATACCATTTGGCTCATTGTAAACAAATTTCTCTTCTAAAGTCCAAAGATGGATGGAGCCTTAAACATCTTCCAATCTTCAACAAAGCATTGGAAGCAAAGAACTTGTGGAATATCTTAAAAAAAGATTGGTTATGGTGCAAGGTGATCCATCATAAATATATTGCATCCAAATCTACTTTAGATTGGATTAGAAATCTTGTAAAATACTTTAAGCAAGCCTCTAATAATTGGAGAGGTATCATCATTTCCATTCTTTTTTTAGAACCAATCTATCTTGGAAGGTGGGAAACGAAGCTCAAGTGAGGATCGTGAATGAATGGGATGCAATAGGAACATTGTCGACGAAACTCTCCCTATGTTTACAGTTGAAACATTTGTATCCTTGCACAAATAGTAGTTGAAGACTTGTCAACGGTTTGTAACCAAGGATGGAAGAGCGTCGATCAACTTATATTTGATGGATTGATGAAAAATCAGTGGAATAATTTCTTAACAGATCTGAAGAGAGTTCACATTCTCTTAAAGATAGATCCTGACAGTTTGATTTGAAATCATAATAAGAATGGGGGAGATTACTCTCTGAAATTGGGATACTGATTGCTAATGAATGTGGAGGATAATGAAGATTGCTGGTGTTGGGTACTGATATGGAAAGTAAAAGCCCCCCCCCAAAAAATATTCCTGTGGCTTGAACTAATATATAAAGTATTGACCTGAGACCACTTCCAAAGGAAAAATAATCAAAGCCATGGAATTTGCTATTTGTGTTGGCAAGCAGGTGAATATATAAAACAAATTATACAACCTGACAAGAAATCTAAATAGTTCTCATTTTTTATAGGTTGCACTTAGTGGCTATTTTTAGCCCCAAATCGAAAAATGGTGCTACTGGTAGCATACCATTTTTTTCCAGGGATAAAATTACAAATTTTTGAAAACCTGTTGACTAATTTTTTTAACACGCAAAAAACCAATATTTATTAAAATGTATAAAGTTATTCAAAATACCTTAAAATTAAAAAATATACCTACAATTGATTTTATTTTAAAATAAATGAAATTAACATTTTTTTGAGATTATTTATTAAAATTTGAAAAAAACAATGTTCAAAAATTTAAAAATTTTCAAATACAAAATACAAAATTAATATAAATATTAAAAAAATAAATTTATATAAGAAAAAAGAATAAATTAAAAAAAAAGAATTGTTTATTAAAAAAATGAAATTTTTATTAAAAAATATTTTTTTTTATTAAAAAAATTATAATTTTATTAAAATTAAAAAAAAAAACAAATTAAAAAAGGAACAAATTAAAAATTAAAAAAACATAAAAACATTGAAATAAAAAACTATTAAAATTAAAAAAAAAACTATTAAACAAGAGCCATGAGGTGGCAATGTCCCCGACATTGCCACCTGCTCTTGCTAGAAAGAGAAAGAGCAATTGCTTTGGCAAGAGGTGCTAAGTATAAGTGCTTCAAATTTTACAAACATCCATGTTGGTTGAGCCATGACGTAATGCTTTATATGCACCTATATAAAAACGCAATCCAACAATAAATTGTACAGGAGTTGATAAGATCCACCTTAGATGTTCTTGTTTCTTATTATCTATTGCACATCATATTCTCATGGAATCCAATTTATTTTTGGCTAAGGAATTCTCATTTGTTTTGTTTTCTTACGCTAGAACTAAATCTTTCATGTCCAAACTCCATGAATGTTTCTATTGGGGAATATTGCATCATTGGCCTTGACATCTTTCAAATTGCAAGAATGTTTAACTAAGGGTTGAAGTTCATGTTCTGCTTTGGATGTTTTAGGTTTTGATTTTTGTTTAACTATCTACAAGTTGGGTTTAATTAGGATATATCCACATAATATTATATTTTTTGGGTGAATGAGGGTTTCATAACATATAATTTAGTTTATTATTCCCTGTTTTTAAATTTGGAAGTTTGACTAAGTTCAATAATGAGTAGCATTTCACATATACATTGTTACTTTTAGACTCAAGGTTGTAGGTGCCCCATCGAGTGGTATCTCCTCTCCCTTGATTGGTCAAAACTTAAGAGCCATGTGGAAATTCATGCATTTGGCTTTCTAGTGCTTGAAGAAGATTTTAGATACGTCGGTTTGATGCAAGTTCACCCATTATTATCGAACTCACCTACCCAAACTAGTATGACTTTCTGGTCTTCTATTTTTTCTACTCCACTCAACTAAATCACTAACCAAATCCCTATTTGGTCAATAACAGTTCTCAAGGAGCCCTCCACACACCAAAAGTGTAGTTTCCACCCACAGGACCATGTGCCATTTGACAGATAATTAGGAAGACGATTTGCAGGATAAATACCTCCTTGTCCATGAACCCCCTTTCAAACAATCCCATCCATTTCATTTTTTTCTACAAAAAGTCTCCACTCACATAAAATTTATGGGCTCCCCCGACAACAACGCGAGCCATTTTACAAGAAATCGTTGAGAATGGATAAAGGTCAACTGACTAATGGTATCAATTAATAGGTAAGACATGAAGGAAACATAATTGCATAATTATGTGCAGATCATTAAGCTGATAGATTTTGAGTAGACATTATGCTAAACTAACATCGGATCCATGTTTGAACCATTGTTCAAATCCTTTTCTGTTAACTTCAAGGTGTTGGGAATGTTGATTGCATTTCTATTGTGATAGGATGTTGTCATTGTTGCTGCGCTCTAAGAAGACCCATTACAAGCCATGGTGTTTCCTTGTCTTGGAAACCTTGAGTCCTTGTCTTGATTACTTAATTTTTTCATCTAGGAGAATGACCAATCGAAGAATGGGTTGAAGTTGAACAATCTGTGAGACTGGAAAACCTACCTAATGTCCCTTGCCATCATAGCTTGCTTCCATATACATTCCATGCAATATTAACATATATTAAATGTGAAATGAGGTGTAACTGATAAGCAATAACTATTTAGGGTGGAGATTTGTTGCAATAGCTATTTACAAATGAGATAATGACATAATCTCATGAGGGACATCAAATGTATTTAGATCTATTGATCAAGAGTAAGGGCCTTGATCAACATGGTAATGACGAGACCATTCCACTTCATAATATTG
Source organism: Larix kaempferi (assembly GCA_027924585.1). Classification (NCBI taxonomy): domain Eukaryota; kingdom Viridiplantae; phylum Streptophyta; class Pinopsida; order Pinales; family Pinaceae; genus Larix; species Larix kaempferi. The sequence continues at coordinate 9,995,297 of BSBM01000556.1, forward strand.
CTTCTAAAAATAAAATTTGATGATCATGCCAACCATACCTAATAATATGGCCCATTTCTCCCTTCTCATATGGTATAATATTCTCCAAAATATAGTGATCTCTTATCAAGTCCATTTGCTCAACCCTCATGTTTTTTTAGAGTATTTGCTTCAACACATCACCACTGCTTTGGCTAAAATTAATTTGAAATGTTCATGCATAGAGTGCATACAATGATTGGTAATCGACGAGTGATCAACTTAAGAGTCCTAGGGTTTTTAGAGTATTTGCTTCAACACATCACCATTACTTTGGCTAAAATTAATTTGAAATGTTCATGCATAAAGTGCATAGAGTGATTGGTAATCGACTAGTGATCAACTTAAGATCCCTAGGGTTTTTTATTTTAATATATAGGTGAAATATGTTATAATGACAAATATAATTATGTTGCTAATAAATTATTGAGTGCATGTTTCCTGTGATATTATTAAATTGAATTTAACTATTATTGTTTTACATAAAATTTTATGATTTAATTATTTATCAATCACAATTTAATTAAACACTCTAACTTATAAATGGACATTATAAAAAATTTACAAATTGGTAACTAATTCATTTTCTCAATTCCATGCTCTCATACAATACAATGTAATGATCACTAATTTGGAATAGTTAAATACATGAATTTTCAAACATGAGTAAAAGTTGTTTATTTCACATTATTTATGTTTATTAATCTTTCCTAAAGAGATTATTATTGTGGTTGACTCTTATGAACAATGATGTACATTTTTAGCCATGTCTTATGAATGATTATGTGTTCATAAATGTTTATTAATCCAACAAATTTGATAGCTTTCTGTTAAGAGGGTGTAATAAACTTGGTTAAGAGTAAGCCTTGATTATCTTAGATTCTAAGTAATTATCGACTTATGAATTAAAGTAGTTAAACAAAAAATAAAACAACAAAACTACATGTAAACACCCATTATGAATTCTAAAAAACTAACAACTAAAAAAAATTATTATAATAATTTTTTCTGTAAATTTAAAAATAAAAAAGTGCATGCAATCTTGTAAACTTTTTCAGCAAGATACTACATTACACCATGTCTCTGTATTGGTAAATGAATGCATGGGTTTCATGTTTTTTAATCCTAAAAATTCTTAATCGATTGTTTTTTTATTCATTATCTTTTAAATTTATTCTTTTACTTATATTTTAAATATGATTTCATATCAACTTTTTAATCTTCGTGTATTTTTTCGATTAAAGGATGAAACAATCATACTTAGACAAAATAAACTTTATATACCCACAATCACACCTAGACAAAATAAACTTTATACACCCAAAATTAATAATGCTTTCTAGAATATTTGATGTCCTATAATTATTTATGTTTTATAAATTAAAGATTATAAATTATTAAATTTCATATAAATGCTTTGTAATCTCATCATTATAAATGTAAACCATCTCCCATAATATATGTCTTCTTTTGATGTGTTATTCGGCACTTCCCATACATTAAACTTCACCGATAAAAAATTAATTAGTAGTCCATGTGGTTTTGTACACTGTAAATCTTGTTGATTAATTGTTTATATGGAAAGCCAGTCATTTGAGCAATGGTATTTCAACTTGAATTTTATCCTTAAAAGAAAATAAAGTTGTTGTTTTAAGTTTGCATAGCCATATGATATCGTAAACAATAAAATGGCTTTCCTTTATTGCGTCCTCACTCGAAGTCAAATAACAAAATGTCGATAGTGACATCACTTCTTATAGTAACTTCACTCAAGTGGTTTTACTTTGAATTTTGAATTTTGTTGCTCAAAAGACTTATCAATACTTTCCATTTTAGTTAGAGCATTCTAATTTTGCATACTATTTCTAACGCAAACATCTCACTATTATGTCTAGCCAGAACTTTAGTTGGTGTCAATCATTTATACTGAATCCAATTCTATGTGATATTTCCAATGGTGAGTCATCACTCGTGATAATAAACAATGAGAATCAGGGGAAACATTCATTTCATAATATTAATATAAATGTTCATGTAATCACCAGAATCCTAGGTATTTGGATATTTCCATTCCCCAAATATATTTTAGAAATGGAATCTTGTTGCTAGCTGATGGATGTAACAAAAAATGGCACCATATTCATTCATATAAACATTTTTCTTTGGAAATATTAAATCCATTGAAAGTTAAAAGCATCTAAATCTTTGAAAATGAGAAATACTCTCTCGTCATGTTCCACTCATTGTTTTTACATGCATTTCGGAATTTTCTTCCATGGCTGGGACGATGGTATGTCTAGAACACCACCTTCTTTTGTTTTCTGCTATATGTATAATTATACATCAAACGAATCATTGGCTATGTATAATTATACATCAAACAAATCATTGGATGGGAAGAACGAGTGGAGGGGAAATACATGGAGCATTGGAATGGCCTTTGCTGAATTGACCCCACCAGCAAAATTCAAGTGCATTCGAAAGAATCACGCTTGTGTGTATCCCAAGAATTACTGTTTGGTCTATTATTTCAATGCAAAAAAGAAATTCACTAATTGTAAAACATAGACAAAAATTTTAAAATTTAAGACAATTTTTTCTACACAAGAAACTGTTAATATGCAGAAGGTTATTTGAAAGTGCGATGCCAATGCTTCCAGTTTACTGTACCAATTTTTTTTGCCTTTGAAAAGTATAGTTGTCCACTATATGGGAGTTCGATAGCTTTGTTTGGCCTTAAAAACATTGATATTGTAATTTGTATTATGTGCATACTGAATAACTGTCGAAATTTAGTTTCCAGAGGTACTCTTATACTGATTTTAAGAAGACTTCTTTGATATTACAGACTATGTGAATCCAAACTAGTAAATTTGTTGTAGTTATAAAACATCAGAAGTAATTCCGTAGTAAATATTAATAAAGAGACAATCAAGACTACCATGGCTTCCAGGGACAAAAAATTCATCAAAATTTATAATCAAAATGAATATCTGGTCTTAGCAAAAATATTTTTTCAATAGCGGAGAATATTTCTAATGACGATAATGCGAGTTTACTGGAAGACATTAATGTTTAAATCGTAAACAAATTGCCACTAAAATAAGAACAAGAAAATTCTGCAACAATGTGAAAATAGATTGTTGAGCCCAGAATTGGCCCTTTTTGACCATCATTTATCATCTTCCCTGCCCTTGTCCTACACCAATTATCTTGGCAATTAGACTTATTGTCCTTATCTTATTCCCCAAATTACCAAGGTATGGCCTATTATTGTTTTATTGTATTAATACTTATGATTGTGATAATTAAAGTTGTGCATCTCTTAATTTGTGCTAACACGATGCGATTTATGAAGGTAGTTGAGACAAATAGACTGCAGGAAGATCGGAGCTGAACAAGTCATGAAGGAAGGGACGTTCATTGCTTATAGAAGGTTCCTTGGGGCTCGAATCATCAATCAAGGCACAGTCGTGACAGGGCAGCCGTAACAGAAATTGCTATCTTAAGTATGTCGCTGCTCGAGTCCAGCTGTGAGCTGGAAGGACCGCCACTCTTGGGACAATTAATAACTCTCTCATATTTGGATATTTCTGTTCTGCCACGCATGGTAACAGCTAGATTATTTAGGGCGCCTGAAGATCAGAGATCTTCATGGCTTGCCAATTATAGGATTAGATGTTACAATTTGTATGTATAAATATGGGGAGTTGCCTCGACCCAGGGGTTGGACAGTAAACAATCAATTTATTTTGTATTAGCAGTCAAGCCAACTTGTGTACTCATTCTTCTGTTAATATAAGGGGTTACTTCTGAGTTAAAGAAGGTGTTGTTCAACCAGCGTCTCTGTGTGAAGACTGGGCCCGTCTTCCACAGAGATTGCTGAGTTAAATTAGGATTTTATCTTTCTTGTTGTTTGATGCTTTGTTCTTTCTTTTGTACGCAGCAGCAATATTTATTGTGTGGATTTTTCAGTAAAAGATTACATTTCTGTGAAGATTGGTGAATGGTGTAGAACAACAGTCGACTGAGTCAGGGTTGCTTTATGCATTTCAATTTCTGTTCACACTGCCGTGTTCATCTTACAGCTGAGACGTGATCCCAGGAGCTCTTACAATTTAGCTTTCCTGTTATGTGTTGATTGATTTTCATTCTGCAATTCAATTTCTTAGAACAGTTGCTTCAATCTTTTTCATTTGCAATTCTAGAGTAATGTTCATTTTATGCTTTATGATTTCCAGATTGATTAGATCAGACAAGTGATTGTTTTAGAATACAAATGAGATTTCCCTTTTTGAAATTGTTGATTAGATCTGATACCATTTCTTATTGATGCATAATAGAAAAGAATCATAGTATAGCAGTTAGAAGGCAATTGGGATTGCATAGATTCTTGGGATGAACATGGATGATAGAAGATAAAAGTATTTACTTCTAATGGTTTTGTGTTTAAGCATATATTGTGCACTTATCCTTTGAAATAAACAGACTTTCTCGGGTTGACAATAAATTTCATATGCTCTGTGTGATTGGTATTAATTTATCTGCATATAGAGTGCTTGACATTTTGGCGCCGTTGCCGGGGAAGGATGAAAATTAAACACTAGTCATTAGTTGTATCTGATAATCGTTTTTTAGACAGTCTTTTTGTTTGTTTTTGAATGATCTGCTTCGCATGAATACGAGGAGGGTAAAACGCGATCACCTCCCAACCCCCAAAACCCCACAAATTACTAATAGTGCAGGTGGTTCGGGTCGTGGTCGAGGTCCATCGCTGGGTAGAAGAACATTCATCGACGACCTTGTTGACAAAACTGACTCAGTTGTCAGAACTCGTCAACAGGAGACTCCTATCAGAAGAAGCCCTGCTGATCTTGGAGCACTAGCATCAGGATCCACAGTGGAAGATACAGGAGCAGCTGTGATTCCTGCATATACCCCTGCTAAAGAAGGAACGACTGATTCAGCTGTTACAACTGAAGAATACGCAGCTGTTATGTAATGTCCCTTGTTAGGAATTTTATTAAAATTGCAATTTTCCACTTTTTTCCTTAATTCGACCTTTGACTAGTTTCGATCTCTAGGTCCCAAATTTGCCCCAAATGATCCCAAATCTTCTGAGAAGGTATATGAATGATATTAGAACATAAATATGTGTTTCAGGGATGCCTTTGTACCTTTAAAACACTTCTGCAAATACTCTTTCAATTCTGGTCAATGTAGGTAACTTTACTAGTGATTTCCCTTTGACTAGTATTGGTCTCTAGGTCTCAAATTGACTCCAAATGCCTTCAAATCTTCAAGGAAGGTTTATGAATGATATTAGGGATTGAATATGATGTTCAGGGATAACATATAGCCACCAAAAGACCTCTGCAAACTCTCTTAAGATTCTGGACCAAGTATGCAATTTTACTAGTAATTTGGGGTTCAAATCCCCCTAAGGTAAGTACTGAAAATGGCTTCCCAAATGCCTCCAAACCCACTCAAATTTATGAACATAGGTATGTAATGTGTTAAGTATGTTATTAAGGTCTCATATGCACCATTAATGGCTTATTAAAACTTTTCTCACCCTCTCCCATTCAACTGCAAAAATCACCAATTCGACCCTTGGGGAAATGACACTATTTCTTCTCCCAATGCAATTAAACTGAGTAAAAATGCTTCAAATGCTCAAGTACAGTACATGAAACTTGTAGAAGACATCCATGGCAGTATATTTATCACAAATATATCAGAGAATCATCCATTCATTCGAAATCATCATCAATACATTGGCTCACAACAAGGTAGTGGGGAAATGGCATTGTTCTTCCATTAAAAATGAGATTTATACATTTATACTTGGAATTTCGACCTGAAACTTCTTGGAGATGCAGAACAGAGTATTTACTTCATATTACAAAAGAAATGGAGCATTAATAGCTTCCCCAAAGAGTACAATAGCTCACCAAAAATGCCCTCCCTCAAGGATCAAGAATATGCCATCAAAACTGGAAATGGTTGGAGGAGTGAGCTGCAATAGAAGAAACCATGAGCTGCCCTGTAGCTTACACCTGCAAATAAAGACTCCATTAAAGCTCCAAATGAAAGGTCTGAATGGCCTTTCCAATTACCAACTTGGATGGGAATCTTTCACCCTCGAAATTGGCTAAGGCAAGAAACTAGTCATCCACTAGCTCTCCCTCTTCACAAATGCAATTGCAAATTCTACAAATGATCAAAAGCTGGTTTCCTTCTTTGTTATTGACATTTATAAACTTCTAATGTCCTCCATGGGTCGAATTCCTTCCAAGAGACTCATGCCAACTCAAGTTGGGAAGAGATTCCAAAGAACGCCACTTGTACAACAATTCCTAGTCTCCCACTTCCACCAAATCACATGTGGAAGCATCTTAGCTGCCCTAACACCCTTGAGCGCCCTCTTGGAGTCTATTTTTAGCCCTTACATGTCATATATGTCATATGTCAGCCTTCAGGTCTGATTTGTGTCATAGGTGTCATAGCATCTTCATCATTGTTGTCATAGAGCTAGGGAATCTAGCCCAAGTGTCTCACTAGCTCCAAATTGCCTCTTCCTCTTCCATGGGAGTTACTCTTCCTCTATATTTCGACCTTGGATGAGTCATGCAATGAATAATACCTTTTGGACTCCCCCAAGTATGTTACCATTCACCTTGAATTCGAATTGGTGAGAGAATGATGCCAAATGTAGTGGGGAAATCTAGCCATATGTGGGTCCCACTTCCTCCATGTGTCTTCATCATGAAATGCCACTTTGATTTTCACTTGTATATATTTATTTAGCTCCTTTATTAAATATTTATTCCATTCTAATGTTCAAACATCATTTATTATCCCCATTATTCCAAATCCCAAAGCTTCCACCCCAAACCTAGGAAACTAGTAATTTTCCTCCTTGGCAATTATTTGACCTTTAGCATCAATTTGACAAACTCTAATGAATAGGGCTAATGTGATTAGGCCATTGTGACCCAATGCCAAATTTGGGACATGACAAATCCTCCCTTCCCAATATTGCTTGTCCTCAAGCAATTTTAAACATGGGTGTTGAAGAACCTGCTTTCTGTATAATTCTTTGAAGTTGCCATTAAATTGCCCAACCTTGAGTCTTTGAGTTTCCATGAAGATTTTAGAGAGGAACCACCATGCTTGCTGCTGCACTACTCTGATAAAAATAACTTTATTAAGTGGGGAAATCCATCTCCCATACTGCTTGTTTCCCAAAAAAAAATTTGAAAGCAATGAGATAAAAATTATTCCAGGGTCCCATTGCTTGTATTGCACCCCAATAATTAAGAGTGCTCTCCAACCCACACCATTAGTTAAGAGGATTCCTGGATCCCATTTTCTTGTATGCATCCTTCCAAACATCATGAGTACCAAATATATATCATCAAAGTACATAACAACATAATGAAAATGTACATCAAGGATATGCTTAATCAAAGAGTCATGAAGGTGCTTATACCTCCAAGCAAGTAAACCACCATTTTCCAAGTGCATACAAGCTTCAAGTGACCAATCAAATCTGCTCCAATGACATAGGTGAGGATCCCATGTCCTATAATGCTGCTCCAAAAGGATGTGATATGCATCAAAATATTCAACCATGTATTCTTTCATCCAAGAAGTGAATGAAGAATCTCCACTAAAATCTGAACCAAATAATGAGCAGAAAAAATAAGGAGACTTCAAATGACTCAAAGAAGTCTCACCCATACATCCATGAATGTGAGAATCATAAAGATGTAACAAAGTATGTGGCTGCCAACAAAAATGTTCTCCCATCATAAATCTATTCACCCAAGTGTTGGATGAAGTTCCTCTAACATAAAATGAACCCAGTGTTGAGCAAGAAAAACCATGAGTCTTCAAGTGACTCAAATCCATATCATAGGTACATCCATGTAGATGTGAATCATCATAAAGTGACAAATGATGCTGCTGCAAATGTGAATAAGAATGTGCTCCAACCATGTCATCATAAAAGTTAAATCTAGGAGTTCCATGCTCCTCATGTGGCACCATCAAAAAGAACCCTTTCACCCATACTTCATTGAGACTAATGTTGCAAAACATGGAATTGTAGGAAGTAGGAGAATGAACTAACTCACCCAAATGATCAAAAAGTGCAGAAGTTTCATCATGGGAAGGATCCATATGGGTAGTATCATGCAGCTCCTTCAAAAGTGTGAACTCTTTGTCATAGTTTGGTTCCAATGTAGAGGAATCATGCTCTTCTTTAAAAATTGCATAACCTTCATCAAGAGGCAATTCAAATTCCTCTTCCACCACATCAAGTGTTTGGATCTCTTCAAGTTCATCTTCAAACACATCAAGAACATTCAAATTTTCACATTTCTCATGATCCACCATGTCATGAGAATCCTCCAAACAATCTACCATTTGACAATCTGAAACATAGGAGGAAAAACAAGTATCTTGCAACTTTTCAAGAAGTTGCTCATTTTGAATTGTGAGCTTATGAATATCCTCATTATTCTTCAAGTATGCATCATGTAACAATTCATTAAGCTCAAACAAATGGTTTCTATCAAAAAGCAAAGACATGAAATTACCTTTGATGTGGCACATTGCTCTTTGAATCTTCTCCATGTCTTCAAGGAAGGATGTTTCCTCCAATGAAGTAGCTCTCCAACAAGAATTTGACACCAATGCTTGAGTGTCATGGAGAATGCTGAGGGACTCTTGGATCTTCTTTTCATTCATCTTTAAGGACCCTTCAAGAAAATGAGGCTCTTGCAAATGAACCTCCTCATCTTCTTCATTTTTTCTTGGACCAACTTCATGAAGCTCAAGTGGTGATGGGGAAGTTGATCTTGGTTCTTCTTCAACTGCTGCAAGGTCTTCATTATCATGCTTAATGGAACTTGGGCTTGCAGCAACATTTTCAAAAGTGATCTCTATGTCACCAACATAGAGGTGTGAGCACCCATCAATAGGTACTCCTTCATAGTTTAAGCATCCATCAGTAGATGCTCTTTGGTTCATGTCTAAGCTAGAAGGTGTCTCGAAATGATCTTCCATATTTTCAATAGAATATTCTTCACTATCTTGTGATGTCTCTTCCTTTTGCTCCTTCAAGCAAGCTGTTGCATTTTGCCCCTTGGTTTCCTTAAAATCAATAATTTTTTCCACAAGTTCGATAGAAAACAATTCGAATCCTTCCTTAATTTGCTTGGTCATATCTTCAAATATTGTTTTCATAATTTTTATATGCTCCTCACCATCATATGAGGCTCCCTTTTCATCCCTAGTCATAGTTTCCTCAAAAAATTTGCTCTTCTTCTCCTACCTTTTTTTTTTTTCTTCAACAAAAGCACTTTTGGTTTCAATATCTAATGGTGGTACCTGAATTATTGTCCTCATGAATATTATACCACATCAGGTGCCAAGATCATGCTCTGATACCACTGTAATGTCCCTTGTTAGGAATTTTATTAAAATTGCAATTTTCCACTTTTTTCCTTAATTCGACCTTTGACTAGTTTCGATCTCTAGGTCCCAAATTTGCCCCAAATGATCCCAAATCTTCTGAGAAGGTATATGAATGATATTAGAACATAAATATGTGTTTCAGGGATGCCTTTGTACCTTTAAAACACTTCTGCAAATACTCTTTCAATTCTGGTCAATGTAGGTAACTTTACTAGTGATTTCCCTTTGACTAGTATTGGTCTCTAGGTCTCAAATTGACTCCAAATGCCTTCAAATCTTCAAGGAAGGTTTATGAATGATATTAGGGATTGAATATGATGTTCAGGGATAACATATAGCCACCAAAAGACCTCTGCAAACTCTCTTAAGATTCTGGACCAAGTATGCAATTTTACTAGTAATTTGGGGTTCAAATCCCCCTAAGGTAAGTACTGAAAATGGCTTCCCAAATGCCTCCAAACCCACTCAAATTTATGAACATAGGTATGTAATGTGTTAAGTATGTTATTAAGGTCTCATATGCACCATTAATGGCTTATTAAAACTTTTCTCACCCTCTCCCATTCAACTGCAAAAATCACCAATTCGACCCTTGGGGAAATGACACTATTTCTTCTCCCAATGCAATTAAACTGAGTAAAAATGCTTCAAATGCTCAAGTACAGTACATGAAACTTGTAGAAGACATCCATGGCAGTATATTTATCACAAATATATCAGAGAATCATCCATTCATTCGAAATCATCATCAATACATTGGCTCACAACAAGGTAGTGGGGAAATGGCATTGTTCTTCCATTAAAAATGAGATTTATACATTTATACTTGGAATTTCGACCTGAAACTTCTTGGAGATGCAGAACAGAGTATTTACTTCATATTACAAAAGAAATGGAGCATTAATAGCTTCCCCAAAGAGTACAATAGCTCACCAAAAACGCCCTCCCTCAAGGATCAAGAATATGCCATCAAAACTGGAAATGGTTGGAGGAGTGAGCTGCAATAGAAGAAACCATGAGCTGCCCTGTAGCTTACACCTGCAAATAAAGACTCCATTAAAGCTCCAAATGAAAGGTCTGAATGGCCTTTCCAATTACCAACTTGGATGGGAATCTTTCACCCTCGAAATTGGCTAAGGCAAGAAACTAGTCATCCACTAGCTCTCCCTCTTCACAAATGCAATTGCAAATTCTACAAATGATCAAAAGCTGGTTTCCTTCTTTGTTATTGACATTTATAAACTTATAATGTCCTCCATGGGTCGAATTCCTTCCAAGAGACTCATGCCAACTCAAGTTGGGAAGAGATTCCAAAGAACGCCACTTGTACAACAATTCCTAGTCTCCCACTTCCACCAAATCACATGTGGAAGCATCTTAGCTGCCCTAACACCCTTGAGCGCCCTCTTGGAGTCTATTTTTAGCCCTGACATGTCATATATGTCATATGTCAGCCTTCAGGTCTGATTTGTGTCATAGGTGTCATAGCATCTTCATCATTGTTGTCATAGAGCTAGGGAATCTAGCCCAAGTGTCTCACTAGCTCCAAATTGCCTCTTCCTCTTCCATGGGAGTTACTCTTCCTCTATATTTCGACCTTGGATGAGTCATGCAATGAATAATACCTTTTGGACTCCCCCAAGTATGTTACCATTCACCTTGAATTCGAATTGGTGAGAGAATGATGCCAAATGTAGTGGGGAAATCTAGCCATATGTGGGTCCCACTTCCTCCATGTGTCTTCATCATGAAATGCCACTTTGATTTTCACTTGTATATATTTATTTAGCTCCTTTATTAAATATTTATTCCATTCTAATGTTCAAACATCATTTATTATCCCCATTATTCCAAATCCCAAAGCTTCCACCCCAAACCTAGGAAACTAGTAATTTTCCTCCTTGGCAATTATTTGACCTTTAGCATCAATTTGACAAACTCTAATGAATAGGGCTAATGTGATTAGGCCATTGTGACCCAATGCCAAATTTGGGACATGACATGTTACAACTGAGGTAAGGAACACAGGAACGAATGAAGGAGAGGATACAGAAGAAAAGATGAATAACAGACGTGAGAACGAAGAGGCAGAAGCAATGGTACAATACCATCATGAAAATGATTCCCTGCCAGAAGAAACTATGGCTACATTGCAATTCCCAATACAGCAGCTAGAAGGGACAGCTCCTATGAAAAACATCTCACCGTCGGTGTTGCCCCGCTTTCATGGCAGGGCGGCAGAAGATCCAGACGAATTCCTTTTTGAATTCGATATTCTCTGTCGCAGCTACGATTATGTCACAGATGCTCAAAAGTTGAAGCTTTTTCCTGCCACCCTGAAGGACAATGCATTACGATGGTTCATGAGCCTTGGGGGAGGAACTGTTGCTAATTGGACTAAGATGAAGCAAGTGTTCCTGGAAAAATATCAAGAATATTGCAACACCAGGGACAAAAGGGAGGAGTTATTCAAGATGGTACAGAAGGAGTATGAAAGTTTGGAAGATTTTGTAGAGAGGCTGTTGTACAATGTGCAGAGAGCTGGGCAGATGAACATGGGACTAGATGTGCTCAAGATAATCCTGCTTCGAGGGATCAGGGACGATTGTTCAGACATGCTAAATTTATTAGGAAAGGGAGATATCTCTAAAGAACCTTTTGAGACAATTGTGGAATTATGTAAGAGATACTCCAGGGGATCTTCTAGGCATAACAAGCAGAACAAACGAGATAAGCTGGAACGTGATGTCTTCGACAGAACTTAGAAGTCATCCAATGGGGGAGCTACACGTGCGGAGATAGGCAATCTTCTTGAAAATTTTAAAACAGAAATGATGAGCTCTATCTCTTCAGAGATTGATGTCTTGAAGGCCAAGCAAAGACAGGCAGTGGAGGATCTCACACTGGGGGTGTTCTGTCCCCGATGTAGAAAGACTCATCCACTGAAAGAATGCCCTCTTGACAAAATACAAGTGTGTCAGCTGTGCGAGCTGAACCATGATATGAAAGAATGTCCCACATTGCCCCAAGTGAAGGCTGTTCTGCAGGCATCAAACCCAGAAGTGGAATCAGCCTACTTCATTGCACAGAAGAAACCCTGGCAGCCCCGGAATCAAGGTATGTCCCCCGATTCATTTCCATTTTTGAATAATTTGAATAATTGGAATACTAATATGCAAAATGTGAATACACAATTCCCTTCAAATTATGCTCAGTGGAATTCCCCTCAACCTGCGATGCAAGGTTATAATTCATGGAGTCCTTGGACACAGCCTCCACACCAACCTACTTCATGGTCTCCTGGATGGAGGAACTTCCATCCTGGGAACCAGTTTCCTCAACCACCTCCACCTCAACAGTTACCGTATCCTCCATATCCTCAATTTCATCAATACCCTCAATACCCACCTCAGCAGTCGCAGCTGCAGCTGCAAAATAATCTTGTTCCTAACATACCAATACGGCCTCAGCTGCCTGCCCAACCTAACCCTAACCCAAATAATAAAACAGTCCAGCAATTGGAAGCTCTCAATATGCCGGCCTACTCTCTCTCCCCTGTACCTTGTAATGATATTCGCTTACGGTCTGGAAAGATAGTAGAACGTGTAATTTCAGAAAATATTCCACCATCTGTGTATGACAAAGAAGAGAGTTCCCAGCATCCATTTGATCCGGTTCCTATCACTGAAGGTGCTGAGCATCCCTCAGATGGGACGGCTGAAACATTAAACGATAAATCGGATAATATGCAGCCTACCCAACTGGTACGGCAACCACCATACCCTGAGAGACTGATGCTGCCAAAAATAGGGGGGCAACCTCAGTTCAATCTCTTAGGAGAATTGAAGAACCTTTATGTTAAGATCCCCCTTTTGCAAGCTCTTCAAGATGTACCTATTTATGCTAGAACTGTTCGGGACCTGTGCACTAAAAGACCGGGAAGGAAACCCAGAGATCCTCCTACTGTTCATGTCATAGGGAATTTATCTGCGTTAATGACCGAAAAAACCCCTATAACCAAGTATGAGGATCCTGGCAATCCTACTGTCACTGTACACATAGGACAAACGCAGATACCCAACGTACTAGTAGATTTAGGAGCTGCGATCAATGTTGTAACAATGGAGACTGTAAAGAAGCTCGGATTCACCAATATTAGACCGACCCCTACTATCTTAGAATTGGCAGACAGATCCACCATCAGACCCGAAGGGATTTTGGACGACCTTGTCATTTCAGTAGACTCATGGGAATACCCTGCCGACTTTCTGGTATTACAACCAAAATCACAGCTGGGGGGACACCCATTGATCTTGGGGAGGCCTTGGTTGGCTACAGTTGATGCTTGCATCAGCTGTCGATCAGGATCTATGACTATATCTGATGGTATGGAAACCAAAAACCTCACCCTGTACCCTCCAGCACGGCCGAGTCTAGAAACCGAAACTTCCCTTTGGATAGAACAGGAAGAGGAGGAGGATGTTCAGCCATTACTAACAATAGGGAAGGCACTAACCTTCAAAAATGAAACAGAAGACGATGCCATTAATAATTTCATTAGAGAACCTGTTTCAGTAGATAAGGAAGTTTATCAACTCCTGAACAGTACCCTTGGGAAGGAAGAACAAGAACAGCTTACGGAGGAAGCACTAGTCAATGACACAAACATAATCCCAGTTTTGAAAAACTCGAGAAGCATTCCTATAGAGGTAGAGCCTGGAAGAACTTTGAACATCAACCCTGGTCTCTCCTCAGAAGAACAGATGCGCCTAACCAATCTCTTGAAGGAACGTAAGGGGGCATTCGCCTGGGAGTATACAGACATGAAGGGTATTCCTTCTAGTCTGTGCACTCATCATATTTATATTAAAAACGACTCCCAGCCTGTATGTCAACCCCAACGACGCATGAACCCCAATTTGAGGGATATAGTGAAGGAGGAAATCCAGAAACTCTTGGAAGCAGGATTTATCTATCCTATCTCAGATAGTGAGTGGGTTTCCCCACTTGTAATTGTGCCCAAGAAAAATGGTAAATGGAGAGTCTGTGTCGATTATAGGGAGCTGAACAAAGATACACAAAAGGATCATTTTCCTCTTCCCTTTATTGACCAGGTACTTGATACCCTATCAGGGAAGAAGTTCTTCTCCTTCCTGGATGGGTTCAGTGGGTACAATCAAATTCAGATTGCTCCAGAGGATCAGGATAAGACCACCTTCACTTGCCCTTGGGGAACGTTCGCCTACAGGGTGCTTCCCTTTGGCTTGTGCAATGCACCTGCAACGTTCCAAAGAGCTGTGATTGGCATATTTTCTGAATTGGTTAATGATAGCATGGAAGTTTTTATGGATGATTTTACTCCCTATGGCAAGGATTTTGAGGAAGCACTGGAAAATTTAAAGAAAGTTTTAATTCGCTGTGAACAGGCTCGCCTCTCACTAAGCACTGAAAAATGCCACATGATGATGAGTGAGGGAGTGGTATTAGGACATTTCATCTCTACTAATGGTATTCAAGTGGATCCTTCAAAAATTAAGGTGATAAAAAATATACCAACTCCTTCAACTCAGAAAGAGGTGCGAAGTTTTCTGGGACATACTGGATATTACAGGAGATTCATAGAAAACTTCTCCAAACTTGCTTCTCCTTTGTTTTCATTGTTAATGAAGGACGCACAGTTTGTGTGGAGCGCAGCATGCCAGACAACATTTGATAAGCTTAAAGAGAAACTGTCCACAGCCCCTATTTTAAGGGGACCTAATTGGACCATACCTTTCCACATTTCTTCAGATGCTTCTGATACTGCCATTGGAGCAGTACTAGGACAGCAGGATGGTCAAGTACCTTATGCTATTTATTATGTTAGTAAAAACTTAGCCCCTGCTGAACTAAATTATACTATTACTGAAAAAGAATTCCTTGCTATTGTTTATTCTATTAATAAGTTTCGGCATTACATTACTGGGTATCCTACATTTGTGCATACTGACCACTCTGCCATTAAGTATTTAATGAACAAACCTGTCACTAATGCCAGAGTAACCAGGTGGCTTTTATTATTACAGGAATTTGATATTACTATTATAGATAAACCTGGAAAAGAAAATGTTGTTGCTGATTTTTTATCACGATTTACTAACAGTGATGACAGTTCACCTGTTGAGGATGCTTTCCCGGATGAACATTTATTCGCACTCTCAGCTCATTCACCCTGGTATGCAGATGTTGCTAATTATTTGGTTGCAGGGAAGCTTCCGCCACATATGTCTAAACGAGAGAAAAGAAAAATTATTCAGCAAAGTGCCAGGTATTGTTGGCTCAACGGCCATCTCTTTTACACAGGACCTGATCTTGAGATTAGAAGATGTGTAAGGGAAGATGAGATCTTTCATATACTGAAGGCATGTCATGATGAACCTTGCGGAGGACACTTTGCAGACAAAAGAACAGGGCATAAGGCGTTGCGGATGGGCTATTATTGGCCGACACTGTTCAGAGATGCTAAAAGATATGTTCAGTCCTGTGACAGCTGCCAAAGGATGGGCCAACCTAATAAGACAGATCAGATGCCTTTACAGCCCCAAGTGGTACTAGAACCTTTTGATAGATGGGCATTGGACTTTGTTGGTCCTATCAACCCTCCTTCCAAACAGAAGGTTTACATTTTGGTGTGTACAGATTACATGACCAAGTGGGTAGAAGCTGTAGCTTTGGCTAAGGCAAATGACCAGGCGGTGATTGATTTTCTGTACAGTGAAGTTTTTACCCGTTTTGGGGTACCAAAGGAAGTAGTTACCGATGGGGGACCACAATTTATTTCACACCAATTTGAATCCTTGCTTCGGAAGTATCATGTACAACACAAGATAGCTTCACCTTATCATCCCCAGGCCAATGGTCAGGTGGAAAGCATTAATAAAGTTATCGAAGCAATCCTTACTAAAACAGTTAAAAGCCATCGAAGGGACTGGGCTGACGGGCTTCCAGAAGCACTATGGGCATATCGCACAACTTGGCGCAACACCACGGGCTTTTCTCCCTATGATCTGGTATATGGAAAGAGTGCCATCTTTCCAATTGAATTTGAGATCAAGACCCTGAAAACAGCCATTGAAATGAACCTGGATGTAACAGAAGCCCAGAAAAGAAGATTGAATCAATTAAATGAATTGGATGAGAAACGGTTAGCTACAGTAGACCAGACTGTGCTGCTTCAGCAACAGAGATCTAACTGGCATGACCGATTCATCAAAAAGAAAATCTTCCGTGAAGGAGACTGTGCACTATTATACGACTCCAGATTCAAGAAGGATTTTAAAGGAAAATTACGCACAAGATGGCTGGGTCCATATTTGGTTGACAGGGTATTTGACAACGGCACTGTTCGCCTGGTGACCATTGATGAAAACCGTATACCATTACTTGCTAACGGCCACAGACTGCGATTGTATCGGAATCCCATTTCGAAAGATGCATTCATTTCA
The DNA here is from genome assembly GCA_027924585.1 of Larix kaempferi. Classification (NCBI taxonomy): domain Eukaryota; kingdom Viridiplantae; phylum Streptophyta; class Pinopsida; order Pinales; family Pinaceae; genus Larix; species Larix kaempferi. The sequence goes on from BSBM01000556.1 coordinate 10,012,285, forward strand.
CAGATTGCTGCTGATCCAGACTATCAATTGGCACCAGAACATGAACTTTTCTCTACCTTTGCCAAACATTAAACTGAAAATTGTATTGGCTGTACATAAATAATTTCTTGCTGTAGCGTATAGTTGTTGTTTTCTTTCTTTTCTTTTGCATTTGATCTCTTTGCTTGTTGTCGTCTTTCAAAAATTTTCAGGGAAGTGCCAGGAGAACGACCAGTTTGGGCCCATTAATGAAAATCCCCCTGTGCCGTCCTTGTTTAAAAAAAAAAAAAAAAAAAAATTTCGATAGCTGCAACATATTTTCCTGCAGCTGCAACATATTTTTCGGCAGCTGTATATCCTTTTCCGGCAACCACATTATCCTTGTCCCTAGCAGCCGCAAAATCCCTTTTCCCGATTACCGTCGATTTTTTTTTTCTCGGTGGCTGCGACATTAGCGGCTGCAACATCGGCAGCTGCAACCCCAGTCCCTGCGGCTGCCATCTCATCTTCCCCACGGCTGCCATCTCATCTTCCCCACGGCTTCCATTTCATCTTCCCCACGGCTGCCATCTCATTTCCCAGCAACTGCCATTTCATTTCCCGGTAGCCGTAATGCCCTTTTTCCGTCAGCCGTCAATCTTTTCCGGCAGCTGCAACTTCGGCGGCTGCAACATCGGAAGCTGCAACTTCGGCGGCTGCAACATCGGAAGCTGCAACATTTTTTCCCGTAGCCGCCATCTCATTTTCCAGCGGCTGCCACCTCATTTCCCACCGGCTGCCATCTCATTGACCAGTCACTGCCGCATCATTTCCCTGCAGCTGCCATTTCTTTCCAGCGGCTGCAACATATTTCCCATAGCCGTAATTTTTTTTTTTCCCGCCGTCGTAAAACCTTTCCGTGACAGCCGTAATTTCCCCTGATATCGTAAGTTCTTTTTTTTTCGGCTGCCGAGAATTCTTTTCCGGTGGCTGCAACTTCTTTCCCACTAGCTGCAACAGCTTTTTCATCGGCCGCGCTATCATTTCTTTGGCAACTTGCAGTTGTAACTCCCGTGTTAACAGAAGAATTCTTTCAATCTGCTAATCATGATGCTGATTCATCCCAATCCTGCCGGCAAACTCATCATTCCAACCCCCCAGACGCGATGGCTTGTGTTTCACCGGCGAAAGAAATTAGTGCCTTATCCGAGTCATCATGATCCTATGTCTGACTGTGCATGCGTTCGGCTCCGTGACGTCACCAACTGCATGCGCCACCAGTTTCCGCAGCCTTCCGACGCACAGTTTTTATGAGGTATGGCTTTCATTTATCACGTGATTAAGCATTGATATCATTTAAACGATATTGGTCGTACCTTCACTCGTACCACCATTTATACCTGATTAAACCTTTCCCTCGTACGACGTAATACTAATAACTGCCACCTTCCCCAATTCGGCATGAAACTTTTAAACGGTTTTCTGTGCTCAACTTTCCGAATTTGCTCATTCGCTCAACGTCTCCGCTCAACGATTCGTGCATTCTCTGTGCTGCAACTTCCATTCTGGGATCCTGTAATCTGTCGAATAGCAGTCTCATTTTGCAGCCAGGACCATGGGCATTCCAGTTCGCCACGAACCTTTCAATACCCGGGAACTCAGACGGAATCTACAAGTTCTTGCCATTTTTCAAGCTGCTGGCTGGGTCGAGTTCTTTGAGCGATTAGACGGATTCGATCGGGACGCAGCCTTGCAATTTGCCTTGAATCTTACTAAAACACACTCCACGGTGTGGGGGCTGTGTATAGACGTCTCTGAGGTCATTATATCCGAGGTTACAGCTATCCCGATGGTGGGAAAACCTTGGTTTAACCGTCGAGTCCCTGCAACGGTTGCACGAGAAGAATTTTTACTTCCAGGAGAGCAAGTTGAAGCATCCAGGCGAGGGATTGCACTGAAGTCACTGCCGCAGCCATGGGACCAGGTTGTTGTCTTCCTCAAGAAATACATTACCTGCGAAGGTAGATACCAAACTGTGTATAACTCTGAACTTCCTTTGCTTTCTCATCTCCGACATGGCATTTTGTTGAATATTCCATTTTATTTATTGCACGACTTGCGTCATATGGCAACATTTGTTCAGTCTGCGAAGCACCCACTGTCCTCTCTCACCCACCATGGCCTTATCAAGTTAATCATTGTAAGAACCCTTGCCCAACATAATATAACTTGGGAACAATTCATAACCCGACCACAGCAACCTGTTCCCTTGAGGGTCATCCCATTGCAGCAATTACAGGTTCCACCATAACAGGAGGACCGGAGTTCCTCCAGTGAAGTTGGGGGGAGGGATGAAATGGGAGAAGAACAGCAATCGGGGGCACAGGCAGGACCATCCGGGGTGGGTAAAACCACAGAGGAAGAACAATCAGGGGCACAGTCAGAGCCATTCGAGGTGGATGAATCCCCAGCACAAGCAGAACCAGTGGGGGATGACACTGCATTTGAAGGAGAGCAAGGGGAAGCACAAACAGAGCCATCAGGCGACAATGTAGATGAAACCTTCATGGAAAACCTAGATAACAGGGCAGCTCCGACAGCAGAAGGTGAAATTGGAGCAGCATCAAATGCTGCGACAATGGAACCTGAAGATGACGGAGCTAGAGCAATGGAAGAAGATATTGAGCTGGTTACAATCGAGTCTTCACCTGAGTGGGTAGGTGGAGGAGCTGTGATTGAAGAAGAACAGCACGGGGGGCAGGGAAGTATTCCTTTGACTTCAGTTTTTCCCCCCTATATTCCAGCTCCACAAGAAGAAACACCACAAAAAGAAAAGGCACAAAAGAAAAAGCCACAGAAAAGAAAAAGGGCCACCAATGAATTTGATCTAATAGCACCAATCAGGAGGAAACGAAATAGATCAATCACAGCAGCAGAGGCAGCTAGAAAAAAATGGGCAACCTCAGAGACACAGATTGAGCCCCCAATCCTTACACCAAGACCGGTGGATGCCCCACAAAGGCCAGTGGAGGAAGAACCTGAAATTGAAGGACTCTTGTATGAAAATGCAATGCTGAAAGAGGACCTCCAAGCACTTAGAAGGGAGCTGGAAACTTGGAAGGAAATTTGCAGAAAGCAGGGTGGAAGAAAAATGTACACATTAATAGAGGCTGCAGACCAAGTGGAAGAATCAGCTTCTGCTGGAGCTGGAGAAAAGGATGAGCGAATACTCTGCCCCACCTGTGGGGAAATCTTTGAGGAAGCAGGCCATAAAATTTTACTTAGCACTTATTCAGCACAACAGCCTGTAACCACAGTAGGGAAAGCAGTGGAAAAAGAAGATGCTGTCACACAAGAACCAGCACCTTTAAACGTCCTTGCTGCAGTTGCTACCTCCCATGATGTAGAAATTATAGAACATATGGGAGAAGAACTTGGTGTGGAGGATGCCCTGGAGATTTACAAGGAATGTATGGTAACCCCAAAATGTTCCCACGACATAAAAATTATAGAACAGATGGGAGAAGAACTTGGAATGAAGGATGCTCTGGAGCTTATAAAAGAATATAGTGAGACCCCAGAATGTTCCCATGATACAGAGATCATGGAGCTGAAGGATACTCTGGAGGTTAGTGAAGAATTTTATGCTGTAACTCCAGAACGTTCCCAGGACACAATAATTTTAGAAGGAGAGACAGAAAGGCAGGACAGTGATAAATTGGAACAGGATGCTGTAACACAAGAACCAGCAACCCTGAATATAATTGTCCAACCGGCCAAGCAGATAGGAGAAGAAGCTGGGACAGAGGATACTCTGGAATTTAATGATGAACTCTGGGTTGTGACCCCAGACGACTCCCATGATACAGAACTCATAGAAGAGGAGTTGCAGCAAAAGAAGGATGAAGAGGTAAGCCAGGATGTTGCTACACAAGAACCAACATCCTTGGAAGCTGCAGCAAAGACTCCTGAATTGCAGTTGGGAGATAACATGGGAGTGGATATCATTCCTGATACACAGGGGAGTGAAGATGAACAGGTACAGACACCATGCTCAGGTGACACTGAAATCTTGGAGGAGGAGCTGCAAATTGAAAAGGATATCCAGTCTCAGCAGCAGAAGGACAAAGAAGACACTGTTACATAAGAACCAGTGTCTCCACAAGAAATAAAGGTAGCTGCTGAAGAAGGTTTAAAGGATGTTGCTGTTACACAAGAACCAGCAACTCTCCTGTTAAAATTAGATGCGCTGGAAGACACTGTCCCACAAGAACCAGTGCTTCCACCTCCTAGAGGTGTCATTGAGTTGGACTCAGATTGAGGATCTCTTTTCAACTCCCCCAGGCATAGCATAATGAGACTGCAGAAAGATTCCCACCACACCAAGTGCATTCCCAGATATTAGCAAGTAGCAGTGGAAGGGAAACAGTGAAGTTGGAAGATGCTGGGTTACTCACAGAAGCCTTTCAAAAGATACATGAGATGCCTGAGTTCCCTACATTCCTTCCTATCTCCTGGATAGAGCTCAGTTCACGATTCAGATGCAGGTTGTTGCATGAGGACATGCAACAGGGTAGTTGGGGGGAGATGTTGAGCCCAGAATTGGCCCTTTTTGACCATCATTTATCATCTTCCCTGCCCTTGTCCTACACCAATTATCTTGGCAATTAGACTTATTGTCCTTATCTTATTCCCCAAATTACCAAGGTATGGCCTATTATTGTTTTATTGTATTAATACTTATGATTGTGATAATTAAAGCTGTGCATCTCTTAATTTGTGCTAACACAATGCGATTTATGAAGGTAGTTGAGACAAATAGACTGCAGGAAGATCGGAGCTGAACAAGTCATGAAGGAAGGGACGTTCATTGCTTATAGAAGGTTCCTTGGGGCTCGAATCATCAATCAAGGCACAGTCGTGACAGGGCAGCCGTAACAGAAATTGCTATCTTAAGTATGTCGCTGCTCGAGTCCAGCTGTGAGCTGGAAGGACCGCCACTCTTGGGACAATTAATAACTCTCTCATATTTGGATATTTCTGTTCTGCCACGCATGGTAACAGCTAGATTATTTAGGGCGCCTGAAGATCAGAGATCTTCATGGCTGCCCAATTATAGGATTAGATGTTACAATTTGTATGTATAAATATGGGGAGTTGCCTCGACCCAAGGGTTGGACAACAAACAATCAATTTATTTTGTATTAGCAGTCAAGCCAACTTGTGTACTCATTCTTCTGTTAATATAAGGGGTTACTTTTGAGTTAAAGAAGGTGTTGTTCATCCAGCGTCTCTGTGTGAAGACTGGGCCCGTCTTCCACAGAGATTGCTGAGTTAAATTAGGATTTTATCTTTCTTGTTGTGTGATGCTTTGTTCTTTCTTTTGTACGCAGCAGCAATATTTATTGTGTGGATTTTTCAGTAAAAGATTACATTTTTGTGAAGATTGGTGAATGGTGTAGAACAACAGTCGACTGAGTCAGGGTTGCTTTATGCATTTCAATTTCTGTTCACACTGCCGTGTTCATCTTACAGCTGAGACGTGATCCCAGGAGCTCTTACAATTTAGCTTTCCTGTTATGGGTTGATTGATTTTCATTCTGCAATTCAATTTCTTAGAACAGTTGCTTCAATCTTTTTCATTTGCAATTCTAGAGTAATGTTCAGTTTATGCTTTATGATTTCCAGATTGATTAGATCAGACAAGTGATTGTTTTAGAATACAAATGAGATTTCCCTTTTTGCAATTGTTGATTAGATCTGATACCATTTCTTATTGATGCATAATAGAAAAGAATCATAGTATAGCAGTTAGAAGGCAATTGGGATTGCATAGATTCTTGGGATGAACATGGATGATAGAAGATAAAAGTATTCACTTCTAATGGTTTTGTGTTTAAGCATATATTGTGCACTTATCCTTTGAAATAAACAGACTTTCTCGGGTTGACAATAAATTTCATATGCTCTGTGTGATTGGTATTAATTTATATGCATATAGAGTGCTTGACATAGATATGGCATGAATATTCTATTTCTGTTATAGAAATCTTACAAATTTTTGTTATGATAAGGAAAAGACCAGCATTACCCTCTTGCTCAACTTCTCTGACAAGTTCAGTTGTTGCATTGTTTGGTGCAAACAACTTCTCCTTAAAACCTCTTGTACTCCTTGATATTGATTCCTTGTACCTATAGAACTGTTCAAAAAAACATCACCCTTGGTACTATTGAGAAAAATACAAAACTTTAAGCACTCAACTTTCCACAAAATATTCAAACAACAATCACAAACCTTGTAGAAACAACATTAAATCGATATTTTGAATGACTCAGAAAAGGATTGAAAATAAGAAAGACTTGATCTCTGTTGATTTTCAGAAGATTGTTGCCTTGCAATATTGTTCCTGAATGAATATTGGTGTAGAATAGAACACAGTAAGAAAAAAAAAACATAGTATTTTATAGTACCTACTTCATTCCATATGATTGAACCAGGTCCCCTGTGGAAAAATTAAAGGCAAAGTACAGATATGAAACGCTAGAAAAGTTAGAATCCAAAGAAACCAATACATTACAGGACAAAAGAGACTAATCACTAGAATTAAAAGGCTTGTAGTTTGAAATTTAATCCCAATATCATCACAAAACACAAATACCTTGGTGTAAAGTGTTCACTCTTGTTTTCAAAACCTCCCACCGCATACCAGTGTTCCTATTTCTTCTTGAATTCATTTGTCCTGGTGGGGATGGAAAAGGCCTCTGATATAGATGTTCTTCCCTTGTAAGAGTCATAGGAGATGGCATGGAATCAAGTGAAGTAACTGTTGGGATATTTCCATCTTGAGCTTCGATATTGTTGGGCGAAATGGGAGTTCCATTGGTATGAGTAGAAAACACTAGATATTGTGGATGACCTTGACCTGACGATCTTTGCCTTAAATTTTCTCTTATGCTGAAATGATACGCTCTCTACCAAATGCTACATAATTGATTCCTCAAAACCACAGTCATCGGTATAGGCCAGAACCTACAAATTCCCATTGCAACGGTTAGCCCTTAAAGAAGAGTCCCACATTATTAGAACAAAATGATAATGTTTATTTAAAATCCATTGTATCGCTCCCAATCGGAGTTAGAGGAAAGCAATACAAACATGGTGGAATTCAATTTCAACAACAAAATTTCCGACAAACATTGGAGAGTTCGGAGACTAGCTTAATTTAGAGATCTTGTCTTGCTCCACTGCTACAAGCATGGGGAACCCATTATAATTAAAATCTGAAATGGGATTCTAAGGAACTCCATAGTTAACAGAAACCAAAACACAAATCTACATACTTCATCATAAACCCACTAAGTGGCATGGATTAATCCCGCCATGGAGTGGAATATTACAAAACTTTGCAGCTTGATACACTGGATGGAAGCAACGAAGCCTCATGGTTGCTAAACCAATTCCTGCGGAGCTAAATAACATGACTGCTTGCACATGCAACTTGTCATGCAAAGCAGTCATGCAGCGTCCCAAGAAAATGTACAGAAACCAAGGCTAAGACTCATTTACATGAACACCAACACAGTGTCAGGTGCGTCAGGGCATGTCAGGTACTACAGCAAGTTCAGGCTCAGGTGCATAGGATAGACGACCGCTGAAACATTACTTGCGTGCAACCTGCCAAGAAAATGTATAGAGACCAAGGCTGAGGCTGATGCATTTACATGAATACACTTGCATGCAACTTGCCACGCAAAGCAGTCATGCAGCATGCCAAGCAAATGTACAACCCAGACTAACATTAAAACCTTGCACATTGCACTGCATCGCAGACTCATGTGAATGCAGAAATTAAATGAGGATGATGTCATTTCGCAGCCACCTCTCGGGAAGGGAAAAACGAGGAAGACATCATCCTCCTGCAACCAATGAGGATTGGGAAAAACCTATTTTTAAAAATACAATTTAATACAATATATTCAAAACTATAGTTCAAACTATATTGTAGGTAAAATTTACAGTAAGTAGACCAAATTAATAGGGATTTCACGATATATATATGATCCCCTTCGGAGACATAAAAATAAAAAAACACAATTAAAAGAATTAAAAAAAAAAGTTTGCCCCCCTCTTCACCTCCCTTCCACCCTCTCCCCTCCATCGCCCCTAACTTCCACTCCCCCTTTCCTTGTGCCCCCTCACCCCTTCCATCCCCTCCCCCCCCGAGGCGCCCATCGAGCCACGACTCGATGGGCACCGGGTGGGGGGAGGGAGAGGGGTTGAGGAGGCGGGGGAAGGGAGGTGGGGGAAGGGAGGGGAGGGGGAGGGTACGGGGGCAGAGGAATGGGGCTTGAGGGGTGTGGGAGGGGGTCCGAGGAAGGGGAAGGGGGAGGGGTTGGGGGGGGGGTCGAAGTTTTTATTATTATTTATTTTTAATATTTAATATATTTTTGTTTATATTTATTTCAAATATTTAATAGCTTTTTTATTTCAATGTTTTTTTTTATGTTTTTTTAATTTTTTATTTGATTTTTTTTAAATTTGTTAAATAGTTTTTTTTAAGTTTTAATAAAAAATTAATTTTTAAATAAAAATTTCATAATTTTTATTAAAAAATTATTTTTTAATAATTGTTTTTTTTAAAATTCATTTTTAATAAAAAAATATTTTTTTAACGAGAACGAGAAATAGTATTTATATATTAAAACATAATTTACAAATCACCACTAGGGCTACAAACGAGAGTTCAAAAAAGAGTTATGAGAAGGATAATTCCATACACTCCTTGGCCCCTGTCTGCTCTATATGATATACAAAATTACATTATTTTCCAGAAATTATTCTACTTCCTCTAACTATGTGAACTCTAATAAATTATCCACATATATATTGACAAAAAACTAAAATAGAGACAAGGACCCAACTCTTCTATTAATTCCCCCATAGACATGCAAAAAGAAAATGAGAGTCTATACGCTTCCTAAAAAATCATGTTCGAACACGAGTGAGGGCTCCTCCATATCCGGGCATTTAACCATTGCATGGAGGTCATGCAATAAACTCGAGCTAATGAAGGAATGATTAATGAATACTGGTAGGATAGTGAAATGCTCTCACCCACCCACCACCACCGCGATCCATCTATCGTATCCTTCATTATGCTGAAATTATGGATGTCCCATCTGTCCCATCTCCACATATAACGAGACACGGGGGAGTGGAGAAAAAATACTATGGTTGGAAATGGTTTGTCGATTTAACAATGGGCCTTGAGTTGTTAATCGACAATTCCCCTTTCCTGAACTTAGACCCAATGTTGGCAAGTCTATCTGCTTCTTTGTTGTTCTGGCGTTTTACATGAAAAAAATTGTTTTTTGAAATGTCCAAAAGGAAAGCCATAATTCTTTTTTGGACTTTCCCCACCTCCTTCTCTTTTCCATTTTGAATGCTTTGCATCGATTGGATGACAATTCAAGAGTCACCAATAACATGGAAGTTTTCGATGTTTAACTTTGACATTGTTTCCATACATTGCATTAGCGCTTCCCATTATGCTTGATTGTTCGTCCTCTTGCCCAGACCTCATGAAAAGGATTTAATATTTCTTCCATTAGGGTCAAAGATGACCCCTTCCGCACCCACCTCCCCCGAATAAAAAATTTCAATTTTTTAAGGGGCGGCAAGTATAGGAGGGGTCAACCTTGACCCCGAAGAAAATATCGCAATAACCTATGATTTTGGATTAGGAATTGGCTCAAACAACCATGCGGAATGTTATTCTCTATACCATGGCTTGAAGCAAGCAATAGCTCTAAGAATTCAATCTCTTGTGATAATGGGAGATTCTCTCCTTATTCTCTCTTAGACTAGGCATCATCGGAAGTTAAAGGATCAAATAACAGGTTGTCTCCATTTGCGAATCATTGGCCTTTGGGTTCAAATTCCATCTATCAAGTTGTTCCATGTTAGACGAGTGCATAACTCACAAGCAGATTGTGTAGCTAATCAAGTATCTCTTCTCCCTAGAGGGGGTATAATAGAAAATGGGACACAAAGCATTTGTTGTCTCCCTTAATGCCTTGATCCATGTTAGGCTCAATGCACTCTTTTAACATAGTTGTGAAATATGTTTTGTTCTCTGTCAAGTGGAGGTCGAGAGACTTTTTGGAAATAAATCATATTCATTACCTCGTCTACTGCTCAGATGGATTTATTGTAGGCATGTGAGAAGTATAGGGAATATTCATTTTCCTGAGCCCGAGCTCGTATTTCCAACTGCATTCTATAATTTGATGTGGAGATTGTTTGATTTGTGAGGTCGAGAGTCTTGGAATGGTTGATTTGTTTCCCCCGATGTTATTTCTAACTACATTGGGGTTTATTTACTCCTCAGGACATGTGGAATGTCCAAATTGTTTGGGCGGTTGTTCAATTCTCGGTTCACATTTCTGGGCATTTATTCAAGGTTTATGACAACAACATTTGGAAGTTTCATAAAGTTCTTACATTTAGTCCCTTGGATTGCCTACTCCTTTCCTGTCATTTGATTTGCGTTGCCGATAGACATAGTGGTGTGTGGAGAATTATCATGTCACACCACCTCAATTGCCACTAAAATAAAACTTTCAAGAACATCCTGTATTTACCAGGTCTAAACTATTCAACCTAAAAGTTGTATACAATTTACTATATTAAAATTTCCCATACTAAAGTAATTTCATATACAAATTCTACAGGTGTTTCAGCAAAACAGTCACCCACAGGTGTTTTAGCAAAAAGGTCACCTATAGGAGTTTCAACAAATGACTTAACCAATATTTTTGGATAACCCCTGCAATCATTAACTGATCTTGATATTCTATTTCAACAATTTTTATTAAAACTCTTCGGCTGATTCGGTATTATTTTCGCTGAGCTATCTGTCAATTTAATATTTAAAAGTCTGAGTTTTTATCAGTTTGAAAATAATTGCCGGTTATACCCACGACTGAACCGAAATCAGTTTAAGCGAGTTCAAACTTCGTTTTATTGCACAGAACTAATATATCAGTAAAAAGAAATCACTTAAATTATCCAGAGGTTAAAACCTCGTGATTATCTCACAGCAATAATATACATCAGTAAAGAGAAATCATTTCAAATATCTACGGGTTAAAACTTCGTGATTATCTCACAACAATAATATACATCAGTAAAAAGCAATCATTTCAAATATCTATGGGTTAAAACTTCATTTCTCAGATCCACGAGTTAAAGCTTGGTGGTATTCACACTGTAATAATATATCAGTAAAAAGGGAAAATCATCTCGAAATTTCCATGAGTTAAATTCCGTTTCACAAATCCACGAATTGAAAACTTCGTGGTATTTACACGGTAAAAATATTGGTAAAAAGGGAAAATCATTTCAAAATAGATTAACAAGTTTATAAATCAAACATAGGCTTAATGCCCATTTTGTGGATTTACACAGTAATAAAATATTGGTAAAAAGGGAAAAATGATTAACACGTTTATGAATCAAACATAGGCTTAATGCCCAATTCGTGGATTTACACAGTAATAAAATATTGGTAAAAAGGGAAAATCATTTCAAAATAGATTAACAAGTTTATAAATAAAACATAGGCTTAACGCCCAATTCGTGGATTTACACAGTAATAAAATATTGGTAAAAAGGGAAAATCATTTCAAAATAGATTAACAAGTTTATAAATCAAACATAGGCTTAACGCCTACTTTATTTAACCGATGGATTTCAGTTCGGATCTAAAGCATTTAACACCTGCAAGGATTAATTGATAGTTATACTTAAAGCTTTAACGCCTGATCAAGTTCAGATCAATTTTATTTGAATGAAAATAAATACATAAGCTTTAACTCCTAGATTTCGATCAGATCTATAAAGCAGATCGATGGATATGCTACAGGATTTAATGTTGTCAGCTTGAATCTAAAAATTGCCATGCACAATACTTCCACGCTAGTTCCGTTTAGATCTAATTATTTAAAGAAAATACGTAAGTGCAGATCAATAATAGAAATGCAGATCAATGGATATGCTACAGGATTTAATGATGTTTCAATAATCTGGGATGGAAATGCAAGAAGAGTGCACTCAATCCAAAATAAAAAATAAATACACAACTCACAAATGGGAAATGCGTCCCATACGCATCACACAGAGAACTAAATTTACCAAAGGAGCAGATCCAGATCCATGCGAAAGAGAATAACATATTCATAATTCTAAAAGAATATTGTCGAGAATTTCGGTAGCCATGAATACTCAAAATAAACCAACCCAATAGGATATACACGTTTACAGAAAATATACTTACTTGACAGAGAGGTATGCCGGACCAGAAAACACAATGGAGAGGTATCAATTCCTCCCAACCATAGAAAACACAATGGAGAGGTATCAATTCCTCCCAACCATAGAGAATCTGAATGAACACTATATCTCACCCCCGAGCTAAATCACCACCTCAATTACTGGACTAGAACTATTGCAACGCAGCACTCCTACCTTGAAGTCTGTAACAGTTAAAAACTCTATGGATTTATCAAATCAGAAGTCTCAACAAAACACGCTCCAGCATAATGGTTCTCCTTTGCACAACATACTTGATGCTCTCTCAGTGCTATTCTTTATAGTATTTTCCTAAGTCTTGTGTCATCACCAACCCAATAAATCCCGAGATCCTATCTTTGTGGATCTTGTCGAAGTGTTGAGGTCTCCACTTGGATTGATTAGTTTTTTTTTCATAATGGTTGTGCTATCTCTTGTCCATAGTTGTAGGTGGTGTCCCCTCATTCAATTGATCCTCTGCAATGTTTTTCCTTTATTTGAAATAATAATAAAAACAGTTTTAGTGCACATCACTCTCACATAAATGTTAGTTACAATTTTCGTGAGTTTTAATAACTCAAAGATTAATAAAAATAATAAATCTTTTTCTTCTAGTAAAATAGAAATTGTTTTTGTGAGGGGGTGTCACATATCAAGTGATTTTTGACGCCCTCCGCTATTCTCCGAGAGATTTTCCATTAAAAACTCTCAATCCCATCTATGAGGAGGTTCTCTCTCAAGCAAGAACTCTCATTTGGATGAGACTTCTACTGAAAATAATGTGGAAGTCTCAGTTATGCAACTTCCATGTCCAGTGGTTCATTTTACTAGTTCGAATGAAGAAGATAGCCAAAATGCTTCAAGAACAGACAATGAAGATTCAATTGAATATACTAGAGACACCCATGATGTGGATTTTGATGATACTATGGAAGATGCTACTGATGCAGAGGCTATTTCTTAAGATGGTGATGTTGAAAATACTTATGAGGAAACTGAGGAAAATGATCAAGATGTTAAGGTCACCAACAACACTACCATTTCTTAGTTTGCTTCTTTATGCAATGTTTTTGTAAATTGCTCCTAGGTATTTTTGTAAGAATCTATAGTAGTCTGGGGAGCATTGTTTTTTGCCCCCAGTGTTTGCACCTATCGATAACTGTAATTAAGCTATTTTATGATTTGGATCATTTGAAAATGTTATGAGGAATTTTTGTATTTTTTGTTGATTTTTTCAGCTTTTATCAATACAATATTAACCGCTTCTGTTTAAAAAACATTTTTTTTAAATTATTATTATGTTTAAAAAAATTATAATATTTTTTTAACATATACATTTTTAATATAGCTTTAAAATTTTTTTAAATGTTTTATTATATAGTTTAAATATATAATTTTTAATTTGTTTTTATATTTTTATATTTTTTATAAAAAATTATAAAAACTTTATAAAAATTTTAAAAACGAGGAGAGGGGAAGTGATGGCTACGAAGAGGGGAGGCTCTAATTTTCAAGGACGTGGTTTAAAAAATGCTACAATGTTAGCACTACTTTTTGATTTAGAGGTTGATTTTAATATTTTTCTACCAATGATACCGATTGTTAAGTCCATGCTTTCAAACAAGTTATAATTTTAGCCTTTGAAAAAACCAATGTGCTAACAATAGCATTAGTTTTCTATTCAAGGGTCGATTTAAGGCTATTGTTAGCAACAATATGGGTTTTTAAGGCAATGGTTGTATTTTTAACCTCGAAACAAAAAAATGGTGCTCTTGGTAGCATCACTTTTCAATTTGAAGGTTTATTTTGGTGTTTTTTACACAAAAACGAGATTTTAAGGGCTAGAGTTCTCTTTAGGTTGTGTAATGTGTTATAACTCAAATTTTCATGAAATGTCCATTTTCTTTGCAAATATGGGGGAAAATACAGTGTTGGTTAGGGATAAAGAATATATGGATTTGTAATTAAGTGGAAGAAGGTCTAAAAGCTTGGTTTCAAAGAGGAGATTTAAAAAATTGCCAAGTGGTTCCTTTCCTAACGATATGGAGTCTTTGGCTTACCAAGAATGCGATGGTCTTTGAGAACCGCCCCTCTTAGTCTTCATAGGTTGTTGCATTTATTTGTATGGTGGCTAAAACATTCAAAGAAGAGTTGAAGGTTAATATAGATAGATTTTTGCAGCCCCTTCAAATTAATTGCTAGAAATCGTGGGTGTTTTTTGATGGAGTGCACCAAAGGAATGATATTTGAGGCGGAATAGCATAAGTGACTTTACTTGAGAAAAGAAAGTCCATTCTACTGTCAGCCTGCTTGGGAGAAGGATACAATAATACAACTGAACTCATGGCCTTGTAGACTGTCTTGCAGGTGGTTTTTCAGAGGAATGTGAATTCCCTTCAAGTGTTCAGATATTCTCTCTTTGTAATAAAATAGATGAATAATTCTCTAAAGATAAGATTTAAATATTCAGAATTTGGCTTATGAAGTCAAACATGCAGCAAGTTTGTTCCACCGACTCTCTTTTTATCATGTTTATAGAGAGCACAATCAACTTGCAGATTGCTGATCAAAGATCGATTTATCAAAGGAACTTGGAAATTTATATATTCCGGATGTGGATGGCGAATTAATTTTTTAAGTAACTTAGGATATGCGATTTTTTTTTGATATTGACAAAAGGTTTTTACTGTTCTGTAGGTTTAAATTTTGATGAAGGATCGCTAATGGATAAAAATGTTTTGTGAAGCAAAGTTTTTTGTTTGATGAGATGTAAGTTCAGTTTAGGCTGTTAGTCAGCCTATTTGGTTTATTATGTATGAAGTTTTGGAAATGGTTGGAGGTTAACGTGTCATCTTCAATGAACCAATGAAGAATGTGTTTTTTGTTCAATTATGATTACAAAAATGATTTTTTTTTCCAGGGAATTATTTTTTTTTGGTATTTTTGGGGTGGAAACAATTAGAGGTATTGGCTTAGAAAAATCCGTTTTATGGGAAGGTTTTATTTTGGTGATTTTTGTCTCCTTGAAGTTGATCTATCATATTGACCACCATGATACGATGACATTACTCACACATATGGAGCTAGTTAAATATGGAATTTCATGAAGAATTTAAATGGTACACAACCCTAACATTAATTGGAGGTTGAAGCATGCCAAAAACCTAACCCCGACCCTGAATTTTTGTCATGCTACATTAAATTATGGGTAGCTATGCATTTTTTTTTTTGTAACTAGGGGAATCGAAAATTGGGAAGGGGTGGGTACTTGCGTGACACAGGGTCCAGGGATCCAATCCCGTCCGCTACCACTACACCCCTAGGTGCACCCACACAACCCGAAAGCATGGGACATGGGTAAGCCGGGGTGATTTGAAATCGTGAGCTCCATTTACAACATTTCATTCATATCAAGCGAATCGTCGGTTGAGCTACACCCCTGCGAGCTTGGGTAGCTATGCATTAAATACCAGGCCACTAGGAAAATAAGGGGTTCCATTTTATTATATTGATATTGTTTCATGGTTCCATTTTATTATATTTCTATTGTTTCATGGAAAATATCATATGATCCCTTAACATAAAGATTCCACCATCATCGCATGGTCCTAGATTTCCTTGAGAAGTCTCATCATAGAAATAGTGGTGGGATGATCGATCAAAGGTTAGACGATGCCTCACTCTGGTGGATTTTGTCTTAATTTTGAGACTGTCACCTATAGCATATTTGAATATGTAGAAAGTTTAGGTCGGGCAAGCAACCGTATTGTTGAAAATACAATCATTGCGAGTGATCCAAATGCTCCAACTGATGATAAGGGCGATAGAAACCATCTAAGGATGGAGGCACTCTGTGTGCCATTAGTTTCATCCATCAGATAAAGTTCTTTCCCATGCTGGCAGGGAGAGATCCCCTATGGACCGAATGACTCCCCAAACTTCTTTTATAACAATAAATATACCAACAATTGTGTTATGGATTAGTTTTTAAAAGATAAACTTACACTTTCACCAAATATTTTTAAAAGTTTAACTTTAACCTAATTTTCCAATTTAAATGAATTAACTCTTTAACTAATCTAATAATTAAAAAAATGCTATAATCAACTTTTCAAAGAAAAATAAAATAATCAAAACTCTTTACCACAACCCAACAAGATATAATTTCAAAATTGTTTTATTGGAAATATGAGAGCAATTGATTGGATTTAGTAGTGGGTAGGCCTCTTACATATGGGAAGATAAATATGTGATTTTCCAAATCGGTTGTTTCAAAAGTAAGAGATGTTAAAGATGTTTTAACATTATGATTGACATTATTTAATTTTTTTTGAATGTTTATTTTTAATAATAAATTTTGATATGTTAGAAAAACAGGATTGCAGAGCAATAACAATAAACAAGATGCAAATATAATCACACAAACACATTACAAGAGAGACATCAATATAACGTGGTTCACCCAAGATGGGCTATGTCCACATAGAAATTGTCAGTCCTTATTATTATACCATCCAACAAAATGAAGGGATACAACCCACAACACATCTGGTGCAACTTCCTCTTCACACTCTCTCAGTCTCTCTTACACGATCTCATATATCTTTACAATACACAATACCTCATACATCAACACTAGCCGTATTACAATGCCTTTCTTTTAAAGGGGAAATATCATGGGTTACCCAAAACCATGGGCCTGGACCCTCGTAGGGGGGCGATGCCCCCCACACCCCCTGCTGAGGTGACTGTACAGTCCACCAACATATCATATAAAACTAGGGTACAAACACGCCTAAACAACAACATCTTTGAATCTAGGAGATCAGGCTCCACAACCAACATGATATTTGTAAAATTTATTATTATTATTTTTTAAAATATAATATTTAAAAATAATTAAATTTTAAATTCAACTTTTAAGTAAGTAATTATGGAATTTGAAAAATAAAAAATCAAGTTTTGATGTTGTATTATTAAAAGGTGTTAAGACTATAGCACTATAATTTATTTAATGAAACTTGCATTACTTGTATGATTGTGAAGTTTGGGGTTGCTACATCTCTTGAGATTCCTGGAAAAAGATTGAGCAAATTCAAAAACGTTTGATCATGTATAAACTCAAAATTAAAAGGAATACACAGTGTCCTATTCTCCTGATAGAAGTGGGTCTTCCCCCCATCGAAAAAATTGCTATGACTAGGTACTTGATGCACAAGAATAAGATACATAACATGGAAGACCAGAGACTCCTTAAAATTGCTTTAAATTATAGTCAAGACCATCTACGACTTAAGAGTCAAGAGAGGATGGTATAAATATACCGTGGCTTGGCTAATCCATTGGGGGATTGACAAAAATGCCACTTTGCAAAATTTCAATAACTTCAAAAATACTATCACATCTAAATTTAAAGAAAAATGTGGGATGAGAAAGATTTAGAAATTAAAATAAAATTAAGATATTACAAGGAGATAAACCCTAATCCGGAAGATCAAAAGTATCTCTTTGTCTTAACCAGTTCGAAGAAGAAAATTAATATAGCCAAGATAAGAACAAACTCCCATGAGATTCATAGTGAAACAGGGCGCTGGGAAATTCCTAAAACACCATGGGTGGAAAGGATTTGCAATCGCAGTGAGTCTATGAGAGTTGAGGACAAATGCCATTTTCTTTTAGAGTGCCCGATGTACACCCACATTCAATCATAGTTTCCTAATCTTTGCTAGAATTCTAACCTCCATGATTTTATAACATGTCAAAACTATGACGACATAGGAATGCTTCTTTCTAAGATTCTGACCATAGGAACAAAAGTTTATAGCAATCCAAATAATCCCTATCTCTTTTCTTAAGGTCCGATAGACCAATTGGGTCTTAGTGGACATTAATCATTATGATCATCACCATCAATTATAATAATTAAGTTATTTTTTTTTGCGTGGTTCACAACCTCGACAATTGTGGTCGAGGCTCGCTACATCCATAGTAATAATTCTAGGAGGGCCACCCGAAGGGGCCTCACCCTATCGACTCTAGTTTTGGGTTCCTAACCTCAAAGGACCCAGAGAGTTGGATTCATGAGAATTGAACCTCCGACCTCAATATCAAACAATCTTTGGACTCAGACTCCAACCAACTGAGCTACCCCTCGGGGCATATGAATAACTCAATTACTTAATGCATTTATTTAAAATTTGAAAATAAAAATCAAATATTAAAAAAAAATAAATGTTTTTAATATTATAAAAAAATAATAAAACATAATAAATATAAAAATAATTAATTCTTAAAGTTTAAATGTTTTGGAAAATTTAGATATTTATTTTAAATTTTTAGAATAGATATTTTTATTCTAAGATTTGCTTTTTATGATGATGCATTTTCTCCTTATTTTTTTTAAGAAAACGACTAAAATATTTTATATTATGCGAAAGGATGTTGGGATTCCCTTAGCAGTAGAGGTATAAAAGTTGCCTGAATGCCCGTTTTCATGACAAAAGGACTTAAATGTTCTACACAACCAGATACTGCTAGAGTCTAAGTCAACTTGATAACAAGACATAAGCCATTTACTACTTACAAAAAATTGATCATTTCCATCCTATCTATCATTCTCAAACCAACTGGGAAATTACAGAGTTGACAAACATTGCCTAATATCTAGACCCAAAAGAACACTAGTTTACTTCCTATTTTGCTAATAGTTCAAAAATCAGGAAAATGCGTGATTCCACTGTAGAACCTGAGCAATTCAGCTGCTCTGTCTATTGGTTCAGGTTTCGGCTCGACAAGAACATGAGCCACGAACCCTGAGTTTGCTTCATATGACGAGCTATTCATTTTTCCACTTTCAGATATGATAATTATTTTGCCTTATGAATTTTATGCAGCAGATCCTTCATAAAAATAATTATACTCTGAAAAAGTCAACCGTGTGTTACACCTTTAATATTTTATATAAAAGATGAAAATGAATGAAAAATAATAATGAATACAATACAGTACATGGACCTTTAAATAGGTCTCATTGTGCCTTTTCAAATGTAAAAGACATGTCCTTTTACTTTTTACTTAGATTCTTAATTAATTAATTAATTATTGTATCATATTTTATTTATCACATCTCCCATAGTTTCTTAAAACCATGGTATTTTATTTCTTTATATTTTTATTTAATGTTTAATCCATTATTTTCTCTTATTTATTTTATCTCTTTATTTAATGTTTAATTCATTATTTTCTCTTATTTATATTATCTCCCACGGTTTCATAAAACCATGGTATTTTCCCATGGTATTTATTTGCACATACTCTAAACTATTCTTTAATGCACATAGCCATCCATCCATGTCGAGGAGAATGTATACACGCAACTGTCCCAAACATCAACACGAGCTAGACAACAGAAAAATGCCTAGCACTGAATTTTGACCCATTTCCACATTATAGAACCTGTTATGAAGCTATATACAATTTGGATTTCCAAACTTTTCTCCTAGGCCAACTTGTTGGCCAGTTGCCTTTCCTTCCGCTTAAGCTCCTCAATTTCCCTTTCTTTGGTTTCCTCTTCTTGCTCAATTCTCTCATCTATCATTACCAGGTCGGTGTCAATTTCTCAGGATACCCTTCTCATCATCTTTTGTTCCCCCTATTCTCCTCTTCAATCCTCCTAAGATGCTAGTAGATGCATGTTCCCCAGCAATGTTGGTCCTCGTTCTTGGGCATGCTTTTAGTTCTCTGTCTCTCCTTTACCACCTTTCTCGGAATAACATTCCGATTGCAGAAAGGACCAAGATTGAGTGAAATTATACTAACGTGAGTCCACCACCTTTCAGGCCACATTCTATCATGATGTCATGTGACATCGGCTTGTACCTGGACGATATAATGGAAATCCAACCACATCTTTGATGAGATGTAGGATTGGAAAACCACGTCTAGAAGAAGTTGCTTCTTCACGTGTGCCTTAATGCAAAGTACTTAACACTTTGTTTCATAACTATCGTGACACAATGCTGACAAGTTGCAATCCTGCCATCTTCCATGCAGCTTTCCCACCAAGGGATAGCTTTAGGGGATCAAGGACCACTCATTAGATTGATTATTGATAACAAGTTGTTGCTCCTCCAGATTGACTGTTACGTTGGCTTCCCCGTCAACAATCTCATTGAGTTCCTTTAGAATGTGTTTCCATTTGACTTGTCCAAATTGTTGTATTATGCCCGAAATTTGTACAAACCGTCTTTGGAGGAGAAGATTATTTGGGAGTTTGTTATGGGAGAAATAGCTTATAATGAGAGCATAATCACCAAGAATTTAAAGAGGGGAAATGCCTGCTTTTCTGGCGAGTCTGCAGCCTTGCTAGATGGCATACACTTCCGGTTGATTATTGGTATTTCTTCCCAGTCCCCAGGCGAATCTTAGAAATTTTGGTCCCTCCGGGTCATATATTCCCCCCCACCCCCTGCACCTGCCGAATCTTAGAGCTTATTGCCCCTCGGGGTCATAGATGACCCCCCCCCCCCCCCACCCCCCCCCCCCCCCCGCACCTGCCACCCCCTAATGCATTTACTAATATCTTCATTCATTTTAATTCAATACTTTCAAGGTTTTTCATGATTATTTCTTTTAACATTAACTCTTGGATAACAATGGTTAATAAATGAAAAAGTAAAAAACATTATCACGAAGATTGTATGGTGAATTCCTCTAAATATGTTATGTTTTCAACATTTTCCGAGTATATTTTCCATCTTATTTTGTTCGAAGTCCGGTTGGAAATCTATAAAAAATCTTAGGATCAAATATATTAACTATGGAAATTGCAAAATATAGGTACCAGGGGGGTATTTGAGGGTGTTGAATCGATTTATGGATTCAAAAACACAATTTGAACACTTCCAAATTTGGATTTTACAAAAAAAAAAATTACCGTATTTCGACTAAAACCCATCGAAAAGTCCAAAACGTAGAATAAATAGACTACTCCAATTCCATACAGCAAAGTTATAATTAAAAAAAACTACTATTCTTAAAATAATCAATAGAGTGCGATGCCATCACTATCCACATGGTCCAGTGACAGATCACACACATCAGATAATGAGGGCATCACTACTCACAATGTCCAATGAGAGATCACATGTATGAGATAGTGACGCCATCACTACTCACAAAGTCCAATTAAAGATCACATGCATCATACATTTGGTAATTGTGCTGAAGAGGGACATTCTACAACCCAATAGGGGGATGTGTAACTCCTTCTGTGCTCATCTTGGAGTTGAAACGTGTCCTTTTTAAAGCAATAAAATATTATAAAAAATAACACGTTGGCTCAAATTAGATTTAAAACATTTACAAAGATATATATATAAAACTACAAAAATAAGATAAATTAAAAAGCTTCCTTAACATTTTCACTCTAAAAAATGCTTTGCATATGGAAAGATTTGATCCCTCTCGACGCTTGGTAGATCCCCTTTTAAGATTGATCTATGCTGGTTTATTTCCTTCCAATAAAAATCTGAGACAAAGTTAGACAAATTTCATATATATCTTTAACACATATTAATGAGATTTTTTCAAAGTGATATGATTTAGAATTATTGTGAAATAAAGGTTTTTTTATGCAATTATTCGCATGTGCTCCATGAAGAAATTTTCGTAACTTTGAGAAGAAATTGCCATTCCAACGTTTAATTGTCTTGTACCAAGTAGACCCTTTCATGAGTACAGTGTATTGTGGAATATCTTTACGCTATTCAAATAACATAGTTTAAATACAAATAAGGGGAGGTGCTTAGTAACAAGTCCTTGTTTAAGTGTAAGAGGACGCTTTTGAGTAATGTTGAGTAGGAATATACATGCAATAATTGTGTGCGGTGACAATGTGCATTTCATTGGTTCGAGCAACATCATAGAGTTCAATAGTTGAAGAAATAGCCATTACCTTATTCAATTACTACAACACTTGTAGTAATTGCATATGTTTGCAAGTCATTAAGTATTGATACAATTATAATGTCCTCAAGTAGAGGGTGGTTTGAAGGATGTGTTAAATTATGTACTATTGATAATTCTTGAGTAAGTTGTGTTTATGGATGATTTTGATGGGTATGTTTGTTGTGGTAAGTAGTTAGTTTGATTAATAGAAACATGGATATATGTTCTCTCATCGAACAATGTGAGATAAAATTCTCAAATAGATACAAGTTGGAACTCTTAAATAAATAAAGACATGCATTAGTTGCAATAAGTTACAATTATGAGATATAAGCTATGTTGGTTGTTTTTAATTGGAGACTTTCTTGTCAAGTTTGAGACTTCAATCTTTTTGCAAAAACTATTTGCACGGTCGAGCATAAAGGTACCTTGCACATAGAAATCTAGTAGGTTATAAGTGACACTAGATGTGTTTTGCAAGTATCTCTCATATATCATGTCCATTAAAGCGGGACATAGTGTGATTAGCGAGTCATATTTGAGGATGCATTCTTTCTCGAGATTTGTTTGTCATTTGAATTATGCAATGTAGCTCATTTGAATTATGCAATGTAGCCTAAGTGTGAATTTGTATTGGTGAGCATTCGTATGGTGTCAGTCATTCACAATTAGAACATTGAAGTTTCGTGGCAACTATTGCTCCAAATGTCTTTGTAAACAAGTTCCAAAAATTGCAAATTAACACAAATGGCCCATTTGTATGGATATTTGCTATTGTGAGCATGCCTTTAACCTATAGTGAATTTTGAGGGATTTTTTAAAAAATTCAGTGAATGTTGTCCATTTACATATTGTGTACATGCTTACCTTTGTGGGCAAAGCATTGTTTTGTTTTCATGGTTGTTATAAATGTTGACTTGCATGTTCTTAGTGCTTTGTTGTGTTTTTATTTTCCTTTCACGAGTTTTTATAAACAAGAGCATTGGAGTCTTGTTCTTTGACAATTGGCGGTTGATTGTAGTGAAGCAAGAGAGAAATGTTGAGAACAAATAAAGCTAGAAAACAATATCATATTGAGTTTCAAAAATTGTGCCAAATGCATCTTTCTTTTCTGAACAACATGTGCTCTATATGAAATTGAAAGGAAATTTTGTCAAATTTTTTAGCCAAGATGCGTTCTCCACAACAAGATTTAATGAAACCCTTTGTATGCTTTGTTCTTATAGACGGCCAGGGAGCACGTCTCTGCACCTTGCTGCTAGAAGAGGCTGCTTGGATTCTGTGGGAGAATTGTTGGCTTGGGGGGCGATTCTTGTTACTCTCAAACTTAACTATAACTTTAGTTTGTTTATAGATAGGATTATTGTAATAGGAGAGAAAAAGAGAAATAATTTACCAATCGAGAGATTTCCATAGAGTACTAACTAGCACAACCACTTAATTTGTGGTCGGTGAACATCGATAGGTCACAAGTTAAGTGCCACGAATTAATACAAACATTAAACTAATTAATATAAACATAAAACAAATACTATTTAATAAACATATCCTTTTTTTAACCACCACTTATTTAATAAACATATCCCTTTTTTTAACCACCACTTAACTAAAGCTTATTTAAATCTTAATCAAGATGCATTTAAGCATAACAAGATACGACGACCATGAAATTAATCCAGATTGTACACTTGCTACACTCTGGTTAATGTTGTTGATCCGCTCAAGGAAGTCCAAAATCTCAAATAATATCTAAACACCTATCAATGTAATTAATGTTGTTTACTTGGTAAACACATCCCATATGCTGTAGCCCTTAAATACAAACACTATGCCTATGAAGCCTTACTGAATCCCAGTTGTGCAGAGCCATTGGTTTGGCCTTCGCCATGGAAACTCATTAATCAACTCAATCCAGAGGCTAAGCTCTTGTTGGAAAAGGCCCTCATCAGAGGCCAATCGAACAAGGGAGAGAAACATTTTGTTTGGAGCTGCCTCTTCAGTGTCTTCTTCTACTAATCAAGAAGACAACATTGAAGATAATTTTTCTGATGTGTGTATTTGTTTCTCATCTCAAATGTATATGGATTGGCCAAAACTTGATAAAATTAAGGCATATATCAGAGTCATAATAGTTGTACTTCCCAGGCATGTTAAAATATTAGTAATCTGATGTTTTATTCTAAAAATATAATTTGGAAATCAATCTCTCAACTACAAAGATAAAATATTGCCAATTAAATATAAACCAATTAAATATAAAATTCTCAACTGTAAAGATAGAATATTACAAATGAAATATAAAATTCTCTTAAAATAAAGAATGTAAATTGCCATTAACCTTTTGCAAAGAAATCGTTTACAAGTACAAATCAAACTCAACTCTTCTCAATTGCAAAGATAGAATATTGCCAATGAAATATAAAATTCTCTTAAAATAAAGAATGTAAATTGCCATGACCTTTTGCAAAGAAATCGTTTTCAAGTACAAATCAAACTCAACTCCAAAGATGGAATATTAAAATACTAGTTGCCAATGAAATATACAATTTGAATAAAGTAAAGAATGCAAATGTCACTTTATAGCCCTTGTCTAGCTAAGGCAAGGGCGTTTAAGCTTAAACTTATTTTAATGTACGAGTTTATATCGTGTTCTTTGAAGAATCTGTATTAAACAATTTACAAGAAAAAAATAGGGTGGTTGTAGCCACTTGGTACTGAGTAATGAATCTTTTGATTTTTCAAGTAATCATTTGACAAATTCCAGATGTAATTTTATTCCAATTTTAGTTTTTAATGTAGAAATAGATGTAATGTATTTTTTTTATTAAAATAATACAATTTCATAATTTCAATATATTTTAGGGTAAAAATGATAAGAAAAATAGTCAAAATTGTTATAAAATCTGGGTATGAAGCAAATTCTATACAAAACAATAAGAGTGAGAAAAATAATAAGAAAAATTGTTAAAATTATCATAAAATTAAATATGATTCAGATTCTATGCAAAACTATGGGAATCAGGACTGGAATTTGATAGTAACGGACATAAATTTTTTAGTTAAAATTGGTGATCAAGGCTGAAATTTGATAATAACAGGAAATGGTTATATTTCTTTTAGTTAAAATTAATATATAATAATCAAACCCATCAAATTTGACCAGCTACTCTAATTTAAAATACCTACCTTTCAATGAAAAATTTGGATTTTAAAAATTAAAACAAATTCAATTTAAAAAATTAAATTAATAAAACTTTATTTTTTATGTTTCAACCCATCAATTTTGACCAACTACTTTGGTTTGGATTACCTACCTTTGAATCAAAAATTTTGAATTTAAAATTT
Source organism: Larix kaempferi (assembly GCA_027924585.1). Lineage (NCBI taxonomy): Eukaryota > Viridiplantae > Streptophyta > Pinopsida > Pinales > Pinaceae > Larix > Larix kaempferi. The sequence continues at coordinate 10,037,888 of BSBM01000556.1, forward strand.
AAAATTTAATTTAAAAAATTAAATAAATAAAAACTGTATTTTTTTTATGTTTCACTTTTTATATAAATAAAAACTTTACTTTTTTTTATGTTTTACTTTTTTTGATTGTTAAAAAAACTCATAAAAATAAAATATTTTGAATACTATTTCTTATCAAAGTTGAATGTAATGTTTCAAATATGATAAAATTTAAACCAAATCTGTTAATTTGTTAAATTTTAATAATTGAAATAATATTTAATATTTAAATTTATCAAGTTCGAATCTATATAATATTTTAAGTATAAAATCAAGTTTATTTTTAATGTAAATTAGTAAACCTTGTTAAGGTGGTATTTACCATCATCAAGTATGATGCAATGAAATCAAAACTATAAAACGTGATTTGGAATTATGAAACAATATTCATGATATAAGTTACTTAAATATCATTAAATAAGATAATTGAATCTTAATTTTAAATTTAAAAAGCGAAAATTTGAAAAACATATAAAAATTAAAAATTAAAAATTAAATATTAAAATTATATTAAATGTCAATACATTTGAATTTAAATTTACATTAAATAAATAAGAATTCATATCAAATATCATTTTTAATTTCAAATTTTAAATTAAAAATATTTCGAAATGCTTCTTATATTTAAATAATTAAAAATTCATATCAAATATCATTTTTAATTTTAAATATTATATTTATATAATTTTAATTTTGTTTGTTTGTTCCATTTAACCAAAAGTTCGAAAATAAAAATCGTAACTTCAGTATAACCATAAAAATTGCATTCTTCAATATCATAAAATGAGTCACAAGACCAGAGCACCTCTGTTCGAAACATAAAACTCCTCACAAAAAACAGAATTATATCAGTGTCATTTACATACATTATTATAACAAGACAATTATATTTAATTATGATATTATTAATGTTTATCAAAGTTTAAAACTAAATGATCAGAATAATGTGTTTGAACCACTAAAGCATAATAGAAAACATGATCCAAATAAATTTATCTAAAAAGGAAATAAAGTGTATATAGTGATGTGACAACACTCAGTTTGGAATCTTGTTCAGTTTGTTGTACGCTTCCATATTCATAAAAGATAAGCCACTTTAGCCAAACATAGTGGGGAAATATTCTTCCGTCCAGTCAAACATTTATTGGTAATAAGCCACTTTAGCCAAACATAGTGGAGCATTATTCTTCCGTCCAGTCAAACATTTATTGTAGCCAAACATAGTGGAGAAATATTTTTCAGTCCAGTCATACATTTATTGGTAAAAAGATTTAAAAAAGACATTCGTAAATACATTGTCAGTTGATGGTACAGAGGCATTTTGTGATTATTAGTTTAACTCAACATATGGGTCAACTATTCTTATTCTTTTTCCTATTGCTATATAAAATATCTAATAATAAAAAGGATAGTTGTAAAATATTGCTAGTATATATAAAATATCTAACAGGATAGTAAAAAATGACTCGCAGGAGACATTGACTCTCAACCGGACTTGGAATTGTTAATTCGGATTAATGGCTCCTCGTGCAATTTGTGAGGATGAAACCCTAGATTTGGAAACCTGGCTCTTCTCGGTTCTTGGGGAACTGGTCTCTTGGCATAAGGATTTCAGGAGACGGGACCGTTTTCTGTCTTGGTTGGGGTCCATTCCCTCCAATTTCTTGGTTTTTTAGTTTTTATTGTTGAAACTAGGAGTCCGCGTTTCAGTTTTGTCGTGAAGCTTAGTACCAACCTGGTATAAAAAAAAAGTGAGAAATTTTTCTTGTTTTGTTTCAGTTTTTTCTTTTGTGGTATTGTCACATTTGTGTTGGGCCTCTACAAAGGGCGCCAACATTTTGTTTCCAGGTAAGGGGATTTCTCTGGTATTGACGACCAATAATGTGATGGTAGGTGTAACACACCTAATATCATCGTTAATATTTTAAAAAAATGGGGTGTAATTTTTTTTCCTCTGATCACCAATCAACTGTATGCGTTAGCTTTATAACGCAAATCACTATAATTAAATATTCACGTCTATCTTTTATCTTCCTCTATTCATTGACATAAGATTATATGAGTCTCCAACCAAATTTATAAGAGCAAGATATTTTCATTCATATTACTAAAGTTCACTTATACATAATGTAAAAGATTATAATCAACTTGCAGATCTAACCCTTAGGGAATACATACGTTCATCAATCATAAAGATTCATCGTCCCATAAACACTTATATAACAAAAAGAACCACTTGAGCCACAAGTAAACTATATGACTACATAGATTCATAATATTCTATTAATGAAAATACTATGGTCATATCCTCCATCTTGCTTGACATTTAATATGCCTATTAATCCTTACTTTTAGAAACATGATAATAAATTTTTCATCATCATAAATATCTTCATACAAAATATTAACTCTATTAACTCTTCCCTCTTTCCTTATAACTTTTTCCTTATAAAGTCATTGATTACTCAATATAATTCCACTCATAAAGTTCTCACACATAATAATGAATATGGTACTTTTAATAAGGATATACCCATACAATAATCACCTCTACAATACTTACTAAACAACATTTAACAGTTACCAACCACTTATGTAAAGGGTTACTCACCATGATTATGTACATATCATTAAATTCATTTTCCACTTTATAATTCCTCATGTGCTCATTAAACATATTGAGTCCTAACCATAACACATTTCTTGGGTTATATTATAATTCCATATGAAGGGAAAATCAACCATAAAGAATGTATATAAGATATTTTCACATACACTTCTCAAAAACAAGATGAATAATATTAAAACCCAAATGTAGAGCACTTATTTGAAAAATAGACCAAACTTTTCTCCCAACCATTTGACTCTTTGTCCGGTGTATATTTCCGTCACCGAGAGGCCACCCCCAAGGTGGCAATGAATCCACTAGAGCAGTGAAGGTCATAAGAGTCTCTCATTAAGTTTCCTTACCATCATCAAGCAACAAAACTCACAATTTCTTTTAGAAATAATACATTTTAATTCAACACTCAATTCATAAATATAACTTCCTCAATTAAAATAACTTCAACCTTTGACTTATAAAACTCCTAACCTGGTTCCACTTATTTTATCCAAACTTCGCTTTAAGAAACATATGTCCTATGAGTATAACTAAGACGTAGAAGGTCAAAGGATTCTTCGAACCCCTCTCATCCCTTACAATACAACCATTCAAGGTTGCACCCTCGAATCACACACAAGTATAACATATAGAATGACTAGTTTAACACAGTGGTATTAGGGCTACGCCCTTTTCTTTCTTCGTTTTTACCAGCGAGTAAAAAAGATAATATATTCAAATCCAATATAATTCCATAAATGGAGCTAAGGGATTTCGTCCCTCTCTAGCTCTTCACTAAATGAGTTGTGTAATAAAGTATATATATTAAATACAACTTTAATATAGAGATGGGAAAATGCACCATCCATACATTACGCCTTTCAACCAACAATAAACCTACGAATTAGAAGATCGAGCGCTAGAGATAGTAAATAACATTAAAATCAGAGCAGAATAAATTGCCATTGAAACTCAGTCGAATAATATCCCATATGCAGCGGTCAAAATATTGAAATGCAAGGATCGCCATTGACCTCTGTCAAGGCATATGTTTGAAGGCTATGCTTGGGTGATGGTATTTCCTTTCTGTTAGGACTGGTTGTATCCCTTGGGGGAAAGTTGATTTTTTCACTTGAATGATGCTATCTTTGTAAATATGTTTTGGGTTAAGACAGCCTACCGTGATGATCTTTATAACTTTGTTATAATAACAAGTTATTATTTTTTCAGTTTGAAAAAAAAATCTAATATTGTCAGTATATATAAAATATCTAACATGCTAGTTGTAAAATATTGTTACTGAATATCATGTATGATTCTGATAACTTTATATTTTATTTTAATATCTGTTTGATGGAAACAATTGGAGGTATGGTTTTGTACAATCAATTTTATGTGTATGTTTCATTATGGTGATTTTGTCTTTTCCAAATTAATTTATCATGTTGACCATTAGAATATTGAGTGGGATATTAAACTAAACATAGTAAGTTGAATATCTTGTATGGCTGCATTTTTTTTATAGTAGTTTCATAGCAAGTACTCTTTCTTTGCATTTGTATTTTATAGTTGAGAAGAAAAGAATAAAATACTATTGTTTATGGTAGCTCCATAGTGAGTACTTTCTTTTTGCATTTGTATTTTATAGTTGAGAAGAAAAGAATAGAATATGATTGTTTATGGTAGTTCCATAGTGAATATTCTCTTTTTACATTTGTAATTTGTATTTTATAGTTGAGAAGAAAAGAATATAATACAAGCTTAATCTTCAAATTGAGTTTTTAATATTGTATTTTTCCAAAATATATTTTGTGTTTATTGTATGGATGACTTCTTTCATTTCAATTTCACTTCATTTCAACATAAAAAAACATAATAATAAATTTGTAATTTAAAATAAAAAACTTGATAATAAAAAACTATATAATATTAGAAGATCTATTAAGATGAACCATGCATTATGTAATCATTAAAAAATTTTATATATAAGAAGATAAACACAAGTTAAAAGTTTTTCTTTTAGTTGAATAAAGTTTATATAGAAACTTTTACAAAATTTATTTCTCTAAAACTTATTTTTTATATAAATGTTTCTTTTAAATTTATTAAATTTCTTCTTTTAATTGAATAAAGTTTATATAGAAACTTTTACAATATTTATTTTTCTAAAGCTTATTCTTTATACACATGTTTTTTTTCAATTTATTAAATTTACACCAAAATTAAGAGGAAAGTGTGATACAAAGTTTTATTTTAAAGGGAAAAGTGTGATAAACACTTTTCTTTTTAAAGTAGTAAAAATTTACAATAAATAAGGTTATTTATTTAATCAACTTGACTATTTAAAATAACTTGTAGAGCTAGACTTCCTCTCTCACTAAATATTTTTTTCCACATAAATGAGTAGTAGATTGTATTAAAAGGGGGGGGACTATGGCTAAATGCCAAGCCACAAAATTACCAAATGTGCCATCTTTTTGCTAAAAACTAAGAGTTTTAAGCTATTACAATATTGACAGTGGTAGTTTGCTTACTTAACTGCCTATTTTTTTTAAAGTTCATATTCTTTGAGTACTGTAAATCCTTAAATACTATCCTAAAACACATATACATTTAATAGCATAACATATTTAAGCAAAAAAGACATCCCTACTAGTTTTGAGCTAGTCCGTTCTGGTCATCATTGCTATCGTCCATGGCTGAGTTTTCTTGAGGAGGTGGAGCCGAGCCTTGATGATTAGAAGCAACCAAAGTCGTGTTGCAGGGGGTCATGTCCGAGTCCATTAGATGGAGATGAGCATTGATATTTTCTTATATCCTCGCGGTCCTGCACCCTTGTCCATCCACTATTCCCCTTATTTCCTCTATTTCTTGTTGTATATCCATGATTTGTTCCTATTGGTTACTTGAGATGCTGGACATAGCCCTTTGTAGGCCATAAATATCCTCTCTAAGAGTCCCTACCTCCCTTCGTAGATCTGAAATGTCGCAAGAGAGGAAATGGGAGTAATCTGTTTCCACTGGGTGTTCTAGGTTTTCTGTCAACCGAAGTTGTTCCAATTGCGAGCCTACCCAGCTATCTTCCTCCCTCTTCTTCCAGCACTCTTGTGATTCGTTCAATGCCCACTAGTGATGGAAGGAGCTAGTTTCCAAAGAAGGGAATGAACAAGACATTCTAGAGAGTTCTATTAACCACCTTCACCTAGAGGTGAATCACCTTAGCTTGATATGAGAGATTGTCTTCAGGGTGGAGTGTGCTATATGATTTATGCATGTACAAGGTGTCATTCCTATCAGATCCATCACTCCTTTAGTACAAATGTTGTCCATGGTCGGTCGTCGTTCCTTTCCCCAAGAGCCATGCAACGTATTGATCGTTAGGTGGTGTACTGTCATGGCAATCATAAATATGATGTGACTCCACCTCTTAATTCGATGACCCCTTGGTTGAGTGTGCCCCTTATGTTAGCTAAACCGTCGACTCTCCCATTGTTTTTCCTAAGGACGGGAAGGAAGGTTATAGAGGTGAAGGATTACGCAATCAAATATGCTTGTCTCATAGTTTTCCCAAGGGGTGTGTTGTCTTCCTTATCACCCACTTGCATGCCTTTCATAATCAACATTGAATCCCCTATTACCATTACCAAGTTTATGCCTCTTTCTTTAATTATACGAAGCCCTACATAAAGAACTAATGCTTCAGCCATGTTGTTGGTCTCCTTTCCAAGTCCCCACATGTAACTTTGTTTTTCTTATTCATCAAGATCCTAAGTAACCCTACTACACCTACCACCCCTCTCTCACCAAATACTTCTTAATTTCAACGATTAACCTAAATTTCCACTCTAAAAAAACTAACTCTTAACCAATCAATAAACATTTCTTCTAAATTTATTTAACTTAGACCCAATCTAATACAAGAAAAGCGTGATAATCAACTTTTCAACCAACAATAAAATAATCAAAATTATTTACAACATAAACAGATATAAATTTCAAAAATGTTTTATAGGAAATATGAGAGCAATCCATACAGTTTAGAAGTGGATAAACCCGCAACTTTGGAAGATATTTGTGATTTACAAAAAATGGCATGCTTTAAAAGTAGGAGAAGTTTTAACATTGTTATTAACGTTATTTATAAGTGTTTTTAATATTTATTTATGTTATTTATGAATAAAGTTTATTGTTAATTTTCTTTTCAAATGCAATTTTATTAAAAAATAGATTTTAAATTCAACTTTTAAGTAATTAATAAATATGAAAAAATCAAAATTTCGTATTGTATTATTACAAGGTGTTAGTATAACGTTACGATACACCTTACACTTTAATGTAATAAAAAATATGATATGTACACGTATGCTTAAATCCTTTACTTAGTAAATTTATTTAAAATAAATTTTTTTTTTTAAATATATATATTTTTAAAATAATGTAAAGTTTGTTTGTGACAATTTTTCGATTCACTATGTTAAGAAAATTGAAATCGACGTTTTGGAGCAACGATACGCGATCCATCTTCATAACAATAGGAGGAAAAAGATAAAATAATTTTGTTTTGTTTTTGTGAGCATGAATTGCAATACAATATTGCCAAATATAATTTTGTTAGAAAATTTCGTGAATGTCATCTAACTACATATTATTTACATGGTTTCCACTGTTTGTTTTGTTTTCATGGTTGATATAAATGGTGACTTTCCCATTCATAGTGCTTTGCTATATTCTTCTCTTCCTTTCACAAGATTTCTAAACAAAAGTATTGATGTCTTGTTCTTTGACAATTGGTAGAGCGAAATGTTGACAATGACTAAAGATGGAAAACAATAACATATTAGCATAGCAAAAAAGTGATACAAATTATATGTTTTAATTATGTAAAAACAATGTAGAACTTTTTCTGTATTGTGTCTTTGTCCTTTTCCAATTGCCATCTTTGATTTTGAGTCCATATTCGGACCCTATTTGTGATGAAGATGTTACCAGTGTGGCAAATTACACCATTTGCAAATGCATTTTCGTTTGTTATTAGTTTCCTTATTGTCTTAATTGGCACAGGTTATTTGTACTCTTTGCAAATTGTTGATATCTTTTTTTATTGTACTTTCTTCATTTAAAAATACATGTAATTACATTTTCCATGATCATAAATACTACGAGGACAAATTATGAAATATATAATACAAAGACCTTCACCTTTAATGAACTTCTCTTCATGTTCTACAAGTTGTTTGTTATGTTTACTGTACAATGATCAACCATGTCAACATGCAATAACTCTTTGTTACGTACTTCTTAGATTGTTTTGTAGGGTATAATAACATCACAATAAAGACTTTCCCAACTTTCAAGCTTTTCAAGTCTTGGATTTTTATTGGGATACAATTTGTGTGCTTTTGTATGTTTATCAATGGTTAGTAAATGTGGATGTGGGAAAATTTAAAATCTTAATAAATGATTTTGATTGATTTTAGTGTTTTGCAATGAAACTTTCGAAAGAAAACAAGCTATACAAGTGAAGAGGAGTTTCATTGGAAATCACAAGTAAGAATATTAGTATGGTGACGTTTTACTTTTTTATTTGTTGTTATGTCTTCGAGAGGGGATGTATATGTATTGTAAGTCCTTATTAATTTGGGTCTATAGGGTAATTTTTTTTGTCCGGCTATAGTTTGGCTAATGTTAAATATACTATACTAGCAACAACCAAATTAATAATATTAATATGTCTAAATAAGCCGATAGGCATAAATGGGACACATACTATAGGGAAAAACATTAATATGAAAAGTATGTGCCCAATTTATGCCTATCGGCTTATTTGGACATATTAATATTATTAATGTAGTTGTTGCTAGTAACGGGTAAGCGCATACACATATCTCCAAAATATTAATAGAATAATATTATTTAATAATTTTAATGAAATACATATTTTAATTGTTTGATTAATCACATTTTTTAATTAAACAATATTATTTTTTTATAATAATTAATTAGGCATAATATATATAAAATAATTTAATTCATATTATTGTTGTTTAGCTAATAATAATAATAATTTATTAATTAAATAATTATTATTTAATTAAAAACTACTAATAGATTAATATTGTTGAATGATTTTAATGAAATACACATTTTAATTGTCAATTGAGTGTAGATCGAGTGGTTAGGAGGAATGTTGTTGTCCTACCCATCCGGGTTCAAATCCTGCTTTGTGACTCTTACTCCTTGGGAGCTGACTTTGACTATGTAATGATTGTAATGCTGGCCAAACCCTGATTCTCCAGAATAACAGGTGTTGGAAATTTTCCGATGGATGTATCCCTCTAACAAACGGTGAACCACCATTTACAAAAAAAAACACATTTTAATTGCTTGATTAATAATATTGTTTAATTAAACAATATTATTAATTAAACACTACTATTACTTTATAATAAGTAATTCAAAAAACTAATTATAAAATAATTTAATTGGTAATATTGCTATTTAGTTAATGAAAATATTAAATAATTAATATTGTTTTTAGTTAATAATAATACTAACTAATTAAATAATTAATAATATATTAAATAATTATTTTTTATTTAAATAATTAATTATTATATTATAATTAATCAAATATTATTAATTTATTAATATTGGAGATATCTATAATATTATGATTTATTTTGGAGATATTTATTAACATTATGATATATTTGATACATTAATAATTTTTTTTCTATAATATTTTTTAATAAAATAATATTATTTAATTGTTTATAATATAATAATATATTCTAAAAACTAATTTTTAATTATAATATTTTATTATACTTTAGTAAATAATAATTAATTAAAAATTATTAATTTTGGAGATATATATAATATTATGATTTATTTTGGAGATATTTATTAACATTGTGATATATTCGACACATTAATAATGATTTTTTCTATAATATTTTTTAATAAAATAATATTATTTAATTATTTATAACGTAATAATATATTCTAAAAACTATTATTTAATTATAATATTTTATTATACTTCAGTAAATAAAATAAATAAAATGAATACAATGATAATACATTAAAATATTAAAAAATATATTAATTAATTATAATTTAATAATTAATTAGACAATAATATATTTTAATTATAGTGATAATACTTTTAATAATATTATATTTTAATTAATATAAAAATATAAGAATATAGAGTTTAATTAAAATATTATAATCAAAGTAATAATAAAATAATATTATTTAATTAAAAATATTAATATTGGACAATAATGTTGTATTATAATATACATAATTATTATTTTAATGGTAAATAAAGATATTAAAAAAATAAATATAATTAATAATATTAAAAATTTAATAAGGATATAATCAATTTAAAAATGATTTTTATTAAATTATAATATTATATTATAATTTAGAAATAAAAGTAATAATTAAAATAAATATTACATAGAAATGTAAAAAATTAAAATAACTAATATAAAATAATATATATACATAATAAATATGAATATTATTAACTAAAATATTATTATACTATATATAATGTAAAAAATTAAAATAACTAATATAAAATAATATATATACATAATAAATATGAATATTATTAACTAAAATATTATTATATTATATATAAAAAGGTTAAAGTATTATTATAATTTAATTAAAAAATATTAAATTATAATATTAGAAGTATATATTCTATAAATGTTTTATTTGATTAAAATATTAAAAGGAATGTATTAATAAAATAGTAATATTAATATTGACATAAATATCGCAATGCAACATAATCTTTGATGAATGTCACACTATGACATAACCATCCATGAATGTCATCTTCAGGAGAAATCATCGCATTGTAACATAACTCTTGATGAATGTCACAATGTTACATAACCCTTAATGAATGATGGCATTTAACATTAATGAATTTATATTGCAATGCATTGTCGGTCTAAACATTGCAAATCGACATAACCTTTGATGAATGTCACAGTGTGATATAACCCTTCATGAATGTCATCTTTAGGAGACATTAAATATTACAATGCAATCAAATTTTCAAGGAACATTGCAAATATGAATGTCAGAATGTGACATTACCATGAAGGAATGTCAAAATCAAACATATCACTTGATGAACCCTGCAATGTGACAAAACCCTTGCAAAACCTTCTAGGAACATTAAAAAATTGAATTTCATATTGTGACATAAACATGCAGAAATGTCGCAATCCAACATAAAACTTAATGAACATCACAACGCGACAAAACCTAAAATGTGACATAACAATGATTAATGTCCCAAGACGAAAAAAAATTAACATTTCACTGACCTTACAAAAACTTATGGGAACATTAAAATTTTAAGTTTCAGATTGTGACATAAACATCGAGGAATATCACAGTTCGACATAAAACTTGATGAATGTCAGAATGTGACAAAACCGAAAATATGACATAACAATTGATTAATGTCCCAAGTCGACATAGCCTTATACTATGTGACATAAACCTTGCAAAAAATTCTAGGAACATTAAAAAATTGAATTTCAGATTGTGACATAAACATGGAGGAATGTCACAATCCAACGTAAAACTTGATGAATGTCACACTGCGATAAAACCTAAAATGTGACGTAATAATTGATTATGTTGCAAGCCAACATAAACATATAGTATGTGACAAAATCCTTACAAAACCTTCTAGGAACATTCAAAATATGAATTCCATATTGCGGCATGAACATGGAGGAATGTCACAATCCAACCTAAAATTTGTTGATCGTCACAATGCGACGAAACCTAAAATGTGACATAACAATTGGTTAGTGTCCCAAGCTCACATAGCCTTATAGTATGTGACAAAACCCTTGCAAAATCTTCTAGGAACATTAAAAATTTGAATTTCAGATTGTGACATAAACATGGAGGAATGTCACAATCAAACGTAAAACTTGATGCGCGTCACAATGTGACAAAACCTAAAATGTGACAACAATTGAATAATGTCCCAAGTAGACATAGCCCTATAGTATGTGACAAAACCCTTGAAAAAACTTATAAGAACATTAAAAATTTGAATTTCATATTGCGACATAAATATGGAGGAAGGTCACAATACAATGTAAAACTTGATGAACGTCACAATGCGACAAAACCTTAAATGTGACGTAACAATTGATTATGTCCCATGTCAACATAACCATATAGTATGTGACAAAACCCTTGCAAAACCTTCTAGGAACATTAAAAATCTTAATTCATTAGAGGAAATTTGGATGAAAAATGATTGTCATAAGGAAACCCTAAGGAAAATAATAAAATAATAGTAGAGAGAGAGTTTAAAAACTACTTTTTTGGATCATATTTTCAACTTATATTATTGTAAGTTTGCTCAAATTTCAAGCAGAAGCACTCATTGGATGCAGAATGTAGAATTAAATTATGCATCCAACGAGTACCCAACTTGCATGCTTTTGACAACATCTACATCATGAAAAATTGAAAATACATAAAAAAAACGTGTTTCTAGTGAGAGAAATACGTGTTTTCAAGTTTTTTTTTTTTGTGATGTATATGATGTTAAAAGTATGCAATTTGGGTACTCATTGGATGCAAAATTTGATTCTTCATCCAATGCGTTCTCCCACTTGAAATTTGAGTAAATCTACAAAGAGATAAGTTGAAAATATGATTCAAAAAAGTAGTTTTTGTTTTTTCCCTCCAATTTTTTTATATGCACCTCTTTTAAATTTTTAAGCATTTTGATTAGCTAATACATGATGACATGGAATTTGAATTAGGGTTAGGTGAACAATTTTTCATCCAAATTTCCTCTAATGTCAGATTGTGGCATGAACATGGAGGAATGTCGCAATCCAACCTAAAATTTGTTGAACGTCACAATGAGACAAAAACTAAAATGAGACATAACAATTGATTAATTTTCCAACCTGACATAGCCCTATAGTATGTGACAAAAACCTTGCAAAACCTTCCAGGAACATTAAAAATTTGAATTTCAGATTGTGACATAAACATGGAGGAATGTCACAATCCAAGGTAAAACTTGATGAATGTCACAATGCGAAAAAAACCTAAAATGTGACATAACAATTGATTATTGTCCCATGTCGACATAGCGCTATAGAATGTGACAAAACCCTTGCAAATTTTTTTAAGAACATTAAAAATTTGAATTTCATATTGTGGCATGAACATGGAGGAATGTCACAATCTAACGTAGAACTTGATGAACGTCACAATGCGACAAAACTTTAAATGTGACGTAACAATTGATTATGTCCCAAGCCAACATAACCATATAGTATGTGGAAAAACCTTTGCAAAACATTCTAGGAATATTAAAAATTGAATTTTAGATTGTGGCATGAACATGGAGGAATGTTGCAATCCAACCTAAAATTTGTTAAACGTCACATGCGACAAAACCTAAAATGTGACGTAACAATTGATGATGTCCCAATCCAACATAACCATAGAGTATGTGAAAAAACCCTTGCAAAACCTTCTTGGAACACTAAAAATTTGAATTTCATATTGTGGCATGAACATGGAGGAATGTCGCAATCCAACCTAAAATTTGTCTAATGTCACAATGTGACAAAACCTAAATGTGACATAACAATTGATTAATGTCCCAAGCTGACACAGACCTATAATATGTGACAAAATCCTTGCAAAACCTTCTAGGAACATTAAAATTTTGAATTTCAGATTGTGACATAAACATGGAGGAATGTCATAATCCAATGTAAAAATTGATGAACCCCATAATGCGACAAAACCTAAAATGTGACATAACAATTGATTATGTCCAAAGCTAACATAACCCTATTGTATGTGACAAAAACCTTGCAAAACCTTCTAGGAGCATTACAAATTTGAATTTCAAATTGTGGCGTGAACATGGAGGAAGCCACAATGCGACAAAACCTTAAATGTGACGTAACAATTGATTATGTTCCAAGCCAACATAACCGTATAGTATTTGACAAAACCCTTGAAAAAACTTCTAGGAATATTAAAAATTGAATTTTAGATTGTGGCATGAACATGGAGGAATGTTGGAATCCAACCTAAAATTTGTTAAATGTCACAATGCGACAAAACCTAAAATGTGACGTAACAATTGATTATGTCCCAAGCCAACATAACCATATAGTATGTGACAAAACCCTTTCAAAACCTTTTAGGAACATTGAAAATTGAATTTCAGATTGTGGCATGAACATGGAGGAATGTCACAATCCAACCTAAAATTTGTTGAATGTCACAATGCAACAAAAAATATGTGACATAACAATTGATTATGTACCAAGCCAACATAACCATATATTATGTGACAGAACCTTGCAAAACCTTCTTGGAACACTAAAAATTTTAATTTCATATTGTGGCATGAACATGGAGGAATGTCGCAATCCAACTTAAAATTTGTCAAACGCCACAATGCGACAAAACCTAAAATGTGACATAACAATTGATTAATGTCCCAAGCTGACATTGACCTATAGTATGTGACAAAACACTTGCAAAACCTTCTAGGAACATTACAAATTTGAATTTCAGATTATGACATAAACATGAAGGAATGTCACAATCCAGCATAAAACTTGATGAACGTCATAAACCTAAAATGTGACGTAACAATTGATTATGTCCCAAGCTAACATGACCCTATTGTATGTGACAAAACCCTTGCAAAACCTTCTAGGAACATTACAAATTTGAATTTCAGATTGTGGCATGAACATGGAGGAATGCCACAATCTAACATAAAACTTAATGAACGTCCAAATGCGACATAAAATATGACATAACAATGATTAATGTCCCAAGACGATAAAATTTAACATTTCACTGACCTTACAAAACTTTCTAGGAACACTAAAAATTTGAATTTCAGATTGTGGCATAAACATGGAGGAATGTCACAATCTGACATAAAACTTAATGAACGTCATAATGAGACAAAACCTAAAATGTGACATAACTATTGATTAATGTCCCAAGTTGAGATAACCCTATTGTATGTGACAAAACCCTTGCAAAACATCCCAGGAACACTAAAAATTTGAATTTCAGATTGGGGCATGAACATGGATTAATGTCAGAATCTAACATAACCCTTGATGAACATCGTGATGTAACATAAATCTTGATGAATGTACCAAGTTAACATCAATCAACATTGTGACATTCATCAATAATTAGCTATGTGACATTTCATTGTGACATTCATTAAGTACTATGTGTTAAAGGGCTAAGTCTTATTAGCTATGTGTTAAATGGCTAAGCTTTATTAAGTTTGATTGTCCATGGTGTTTAAGTCTATGGGAACATTCATCAATAATTATGTCACATTCTATTCATGAAATTTTATGTCACATAGAGTGTGAAATATAGTGCATATTCCTACATGTTTAATGAGTTCCATTGTCTTTGTGTTAACATATGTTCACTATGTTTTCTTATAGTAATATTCCTACATGTTTAATTAGTTGACTAATGTCTTTGTGTCAACATATGTTCACTATATTGTCTTTGTGTTTAATGTTATGTTTATTGCAACATCCATTAATAATTATATTGCAATCGATTCATAAAACTGTATGTCACAATGAAACATTCTTTGTATAAATACATATAGAATTTAACTTGTATAAATGCATCATAAAAATGATAAGTCAATAAACTAAAAAATTATTTCAACTATTAAAAAAAACATAAACATAAACATGTTTCAACTAAAAAAAAGTTAAAATTTTTAAAAGGTGGAGGGGAAAACCCATAAAAACATTTGAAGATACATAAACAATAGAGCGGGAAAGATAATTAATGTTGATACACTACATCTTCACTTAGAATAATGCAACCTAGCTTATGCATGAGTTTTTTTCATGGATGCCATGATTTATTATTGAAAAATACATACAAAAGAAAAATTTATTTAACAATACTTTTTATTTTAAATATGTTACTATATTGGGATAATTCACAAAACATGTTATATATATACCATTAACCCTACTAGATAAGGGTGACTCTTTTTATTATACATCCGCATACATATTTGAATTCCAAACATATGTTCATGGTCATGAAATCTTATTTTTAATAATAAATAATTGTAATTTTCATTAGTGTTTTTAAAAGGAAAAGTGTTTTCAGGGAGGCAACTCTAATGTAACGTCCCCAATTAACTCTACCAGATGGATTCCACACAAACTCCACGGACCCAGATGGCTTCCAAACAAACTCCACGGATCCAGATGGCTTCCAAACAAACTCCACGCGAAATTGGTTAACTCAAAACCCATTTTAAACACATTAATAACTAACCATTACCCCTAACTAAAATACGACGACCATAGAAACGATCTTGATCGCACAAGTGTCATCTACACCTTAAATCTAGTAAATCTATACTTCATACTCCACCCCAAAAATCTAAGATATAAACACCTATTGGCGTAATTAAATGTAATTATTAATTTTTTTTTATTGTAATTGGTCACAGGATGACGAAGTCATGCCTTGTAAGGACAAGCACCGTATTCTTTATTTTATCACAGGCACGCCATTGCATTCAAGAAACAAGCAACCCAAGAACACACATTCAAGAAACGAACATCCCAAGAGAGATCGCTTCTGCAGTCCATGCATTGTACATACTGCCTCTATTGCAGTCTATGCATGTGTGCAGGTTTTATGCACGCGGTTTGTTGACAGGTGTAGTTCTCACAGGAAGTTCTGAGATAGTGTAGCACAAATTTTGAGTTTTAATTTTATTTTATGCGTGTGTTACCTTCGTCTATACGCTTGTAAAATCATTGAGGGTCGGGGTTTTCTTGGCAAGTGCAACACTGAAATTTCCCACGATCCCACATGTTTTGGGTTCTAATTTTATTTTCTGTGTGTTATCGTTGTTTATAGGATTGTAAAATCATTCAAGGATTAGGGTTTTGTAGGTAGGTGCAGCGGTTGTATGAAGTTTTGAAATTATCCACTATGGATATGGTCTCACCCAGGTTTTGAGTTATAATTTTACATTTTGTGTGTTATGTTTGCTTATATACCTATCAAATCATTCAAGGGTTAGTTTTGTTTCCGCAGGTGTAACACTAGGAGGAAGTGTTGCTTATGGAGATAGTCAAATATGGGTTTAAGGTTCTAATTTTATTTTCTTTGTGTGTTGTGTTTGTTTACGTGCCAGTAAAATCATTGAAGGAAGGTTTTCTTGACAGGTGCAGAAATTTCTGAAACTACTCATGTAGATAAGTCTCACACTAGTTTTAGGTTCTAATTTTATCTTTTGTGCATCTAATGTTTGTTTATAGGCCTATAAAATCAGTCAAGGGTTAGCACTTTTTTGGAAAATGTATATGTTAGGGTTTTCTTGGCAGGTGCAGCGCTTGTGGGAAGTTCAGAACCAATAATTTAAGTGTTGATTATTATGGTGACTATTGATCAGTTGAATTCGTGTATATTGTTTGAATTTCCATCTTGTGAGTTCATTGAATTTTGAAAATCAATTTATATTATATATGAGTGTGCATTATTTTTATAGATTACATGCAGGTTAACTAAGTAGCCTAACCACTTGGTCTTAATTATAGAATTGTTATAACTTATCGTATTTGATCTCCAGAAGTATTTTGGGGTTTAAAATTTGTGTAAGTTGGATTAGATGGTTCTAGGGAACTGTGTAATCGAGAGCATATGCATACTCTGGGTGTTTGTTGAAGGAAGTATTTCTTCTAAATAAGATGGTTTCTATTTTATGAAGTTTGTTTTGTTTTTTTGAGTGTTTTATCACTGTGCATATGTAACCAGTTAGTTTCAGTAGATTGTGCCATCTATAATGAAACGACTTGAGGGTTTCTTGAATTAAAGCGAGCAATAGAGAGGATTTGTGGTTGAGCATTTCTTGACCCAATTTCATTGAGTTGTATTATTTAATGTGTAGCCGCATACTGTTATTCCCACAATAGATTTGAGACAAACTACCCAAATTTATTTGATTTGCAGGAGCTTGTGATTTTGACCTCCGGATTAAGACCAGACACTCATCCATCATATCACAATAGATTCAACAACACCAACAAACAACCCTGTCGGCATTTAGATCCCAACCTTCACCTTTGGTAGCAACTTGATACCATGCCATCCAACACCAAGCCTCCTTTTTCAAACCATAAAATTCCATCCATTAAACCAAAAAAATTATTTGTTTCCTTCTGCATTATGCTTCCATCTCATGTGTCCTCTTGATCTCGATCTAATCCATGGAAAAAAAGTAAATCACAACATGAGGTTTCCTAGTATATTCTTTATTCAAAACTGTTTGAAAAACTGGAAAACACCACTTTTGGAATTCAGCGAAGCAAAAAATCTAAAATTTTCGAAGCTTAGATTAGTTTAAAGGCTCAAAGTTATGGAGGAACTATGCCAGATCGCCAGGAAATGTGTTGTTTGTGGGTTGAAATGAATATCCAAGCTCGCCAAGAAATGTGTTGTTTGTGGGTTGAAATGAATATCCAGGAAAAGCACACATTCTTGGCATAAATATCCAAGAAGCATTTTGAATATTAAAATCGTGTTTCTAAATGCATAAATGAATTCATTGTACTTAAATATTTTCGGATATTTAAATTATGTAAACTTAAACATTGTTTTTGAAATTTTTACCAAATTAATTGAAATCATACAGGAAAAAGGAAAAAAGAAATATCTTCAAACTTGTGTCTAGTTTATAATGATAATCATCTACTAATCAGAAGAGGAGGACCATCAAGGATCCAGTCAAAGTCAAAGTCAGTTCCCGCAGACAGCATAGTGTTGAAATGGTTATCCATCCCGAAATACAACAACAAGCAAACTGCATAGTGTTGAAATGGTTATCCATCCTGCAAATTTGGAAGCCATGGATATACTATGAAATTATAAAGGAGAAAATATAATGTCGATGAAATATATGGGCTCTTTGGAGCTTGGGACCATAATTAGATTATAAAGGCCTGATATATGTATTTATATATGCAAGGCTCTACGCAAATAGAATACTATACGTTAATAGTTTGCTATGGTCTCTTGCTTGAATTTCCAAGCTTCAAGTTCTACAATATATTTCTAATTTCCACACTTAAATGAGAATAACATGGATCTTCATTTGATTGTCACACCAAAAATTGCTATTTTATAAGTATTTGATTTACTATAGTTCCTTTAGTATTTGATTTACTATATTGTCCATTCTCATAAGTTCATATATTTAGTCGAACTAATTTTACTTTATAAAGATGAGAGAAGCCTCCTCGAAAAGACTTCACATAGAGTGATCCAAAACTTTTATGAAATTCATTTAATCACGTAATAGGAAGCCTTAATAAATTTTATTCAATGGACAATAGCTCCGCCAATCCACATTTTCACCAATCTTTTGAGAGTCAGTTTTTTGTTAATTTTTGAGCATTAATTCAACAAACTCTAGGATCTTTACTGAGAGAATAACATGTACAACATATCAAGCATGTCAATCGCAACAATCAATCACATAAGACAATAGACACACAGAGTTCCATTGGGGAAAACCATAAAGATGAAAAACCCCAATAACTTCCTCAGAGATAGATAGAGAATTGATACAAAACCCAAGCATAAGAGATAGTCTCCTAGCAGCAGCTTCTCCTCCTCCACTAGTGCGCCACTCTCCAATGAGAGTATGAGTGAGAAAGTGAATGATCAAATAGAGTGCCTCCCGCACTCTATTTATACTTGACTTGACTTGCCTAATAACCTTACAAGTTCGGCCTCAACTTAACCACATAACATAATGCTAACAGGGCCGACCCCCAATAGGGTGGTCTAATAACCCTTTAACCCACATGACTTATACAAGGCCAACCCCATCAAGGTGGTCTAATAACCCATCAAGTATAAGTTACGACACTTACAATATAAATGACGACACTTCCATATAGAGGAATAATAACATCTCTATAGGAATACAATATACATAGGTGAAATACATTCCGAAGTTACAATTACATCAGCACTCCCTCTTAACTAGGAAGGTATTTCTCGACACAGGTCTTCTAGCACAAGTCTTATTCTCTATATCATCGTCACTGGATCATCGACATCAAATCATCATCATCGTCACTGCTGCTGCTATCTCAATCAATCTCTGAACTACTCCTCATAAAAAGTTCTACAGAGCTAGTCCTTTTTCATACTGGATGTAGGCCCACCACCTGCAGGTCTTCATCATCACTGGACATACTGTGGAATCCTCAGAACTTTGTACGTGCATCACAAACCCTCGCAAGAGCATCCCAAGACTTATTACGGGCACACAGCCCAACCTATCAGATCTCCCAGGTCTTACATGTGGTCATGGCACAACCTTGAAAGAGCATCCCAGGACTTATTATGGGCACACATCCCAACCTATCGGATCTCCCAGGTCACATTACATGCCATAGGACAAACCCTCGAAAGAGAATCCCAAGACTTATTACGGGCACACAGCCCAACCTATCGGATCTCCTAGGTCTTACATGTCCTCCCAGGCACAACCTGTCCATGGCTACAGAGTATCATCCTAATACTCATGATCGTATTGATCATAACATCGTTCACGAAGCACAACCCAGATGCACATCACACAACACTTACATTCACCCGCATGGGAAGACACACTTCAACCATCCGTGAAAGGCTCAACACTTATATCTACGCCATGGGAAGACACACTTCAACCATGTGAGAATGGCATCGCACTTATATCCATAGCCATGGGAAGACACACTTCAACCATGCTAGGAATGGCACAACACTTATATCGCAACCATGGGAAGACACACTTCAACCATGCTCAAATGGCACAACTCTTACATCAACGACCATGGGAAGACACACTTCAACCATGTCGAAATGGCCCCAACACTTATATCGCAGCCATGGGAAGACACACTTCAACCATGCTCGAATGGACCCAACACTTATATCGCAGCCATGGGAAGACATACTTCAACCATGCTCGAATGGACAATGTGCATCTGTGTCTTCGGAACTCATCACACATAATCCAACTGATTATGTAATGTATCCACCTGATACATTTCATCACATATGATCATCCTGATCATCATCATAGCATCATCCTGATGCATATCATCTGGAGCAACATCCTGAAGCTCATCATCCATGATCATCCTGATCATACAATGCATCCACCTGATGCATACATAGTATCTACCTAATACATATAATCATATATGATCATCCTAATCATCATCATAGCATCATCCTGATGCATATCATCCGGAGCAACATCTTGAAGCTCATCATCCATGATCATCCTGATCATACAATGCATCCACCTGATGCATACATAGTATCAATCTGATACATATCATCATACATGATCTACCTGATCATACAATGTATCCACCTGTTACATAAACAAATACATGATCCACCTGATCATATAATGTATCCACCTGATACATATCAACATACATGATCCACCTGATACATATACAAATACATGATCCAACTAATCATAACAAGCATCCAACATGATGCATATACCACATGATCCAACTGATCATAACAAGCATCCAACATGATGCATATACTGAGCAGTAACTGGAGCATCGACTTGATGCTTATCATACAATGCTTACATCCACAGCCATGGGAAGGATCCTCCTCTCACCATGCTTGGAATGGCTCCTGCAAATGTGTCCATCACTTCTTCCTCAAAGTGTCGTCAATCTGAAGAACACCAAGCCTCTCTCTGAAGTACTCAAACTTCACTCTGGCTAGTGGTTTCATTAACACATCTGCAACCTACTCATCTGTTGCAACATACAGGAGCTTCACTGCTCCTCTCTGCACCATATCCCTGATATAGTGATATTTGATCTCAATGTGCTTCGACCTGTCAGGTTCTTAGACAGCTTCACACAACTCTAGTTGTCACAAACGATACTAGTAGCATCCAACGGGAGACCAAATAACTCAGACAGTAGCTTCTGGATCCATATTGCCTCACAACTAGCCGAACAAGCTGCAACATACTCTGCTTTGGATGTACTTAGTGCTACGTAGGACTACTTCCTGCTAAACCAAGAGATCACACCTGATCCCATACTGAAGCAACACCTAGAAGTGCTCTTCCTATCTGTAGCACTTCCTTCCCAGTCAGAATCAACATAACCCGATAGGTTAAACTTTTGATTCGCATCATACTTGAGCCCATAATCAATTGTACCCTTCAGGTACCTCAGAATATGCTTTACAGCAACCAAGTGAACACTTCTGGGATCCGTCAGGAACTGGCTCAATGTGTTCATTGCAAAGCAAATATCTAGTCTCGTGTTCGTTAGGTACATCAAGGACCCAATCATCTGACGATACATAGTGACATCAACCAGATCAGATGAAGCATCACACAGAAGCTTCAAGTTCAATGCCATAAGGTTGGCCATGGCCTTGCAGTCCATCATCTTAAACCTCTTCAGGATCTCTACTGCATACTTCCCTTGTCCAAGGGATATTCCATCTGCACTCTGCCACACCTCCATGCCTAGGAAATAGTGCATCATCCCCAAGTCCTTCAGGTCTTGGGACTACATCCCAAACATCATCCTTCATGATCGACTGGTACTCTTTGATCATTACTTCATCTCGGATCCTGGGAACTTCAGATTCTTCAATAGATAGCTTTGTTGCTGGAGTAAATGTTGTGGTCCTTCTTTTGTAGGTGATGGTATAGGATCTTTCTTACAAGACAAGTTAAATTGCATGATTAGAAACATATCATAGTTTTCAAAACAAATTCTTACACATAAAGAAATATGTCATACAGTCATACAATTAATTTAGCCAATGCTTCAATACAACATTTATCCATATTCCATAACTTTCTAGATGCCTTCCAATCTCTACCAGAACATTGTTAAGAGTGTGCACAACTCCCAACATGTCAGCAAAGAGGTTTCATTCTAGATAAGTAGCAATGGAATGTTGTACAGTGCCATAGACCACTTACCCATTACATGCATATTAGTGGTATACTGTTCATTAATGAAATTATTCTAATATGCATGATACACAACCTAAGTCTAGGAACATAAGTATATACATCATTGAACAGTATTATTTAAACAATCAAATATACAAGAAATGACAATTCAAATACTTATCTTTGTTTGTTTATTGGGTGGACTCCCTCTCAATCTTTGCTTCCTTGCAGGAACTACTGGAGTGTGCTCCCTCTTGATCTTTGCTTCCTGGATTACCTGTCCTTGAACTTATATCTATCCTCGATCACTATGCATGCTTACTAGTATCATCATTGTGTTATCCTCAAGATCTCATACATAATAATACATTCATTAGTATAATCTTAATACTATCAAAACACAATAATATTAAACCTGTATAGTCATGATCATTTCAAACACAGATAATAAGCATTAGCATTCAAAGTTTCAGGGAAGACTTCTCTTACTGATGCATATTCATATTTGACGATAGAACTCTTTTGGCTAGTCATATCATCAATCAAGGTAAGAGACATAATATGCATAAACCCTAGATTACTCAAACTTGTAACTTCATGAGTAATCATTATCAATCATACAAAAGTATAAGATCCTTACACAGGGTAGGATTCTAACTTGATATAGGAAACAACATACCTAGTCATCATATTTGCTAGTTATGTCTAGCAATGTTTTCTTGTTCTCTTTAATGACCTGCATAACTCATAAGTTAACCATTGTAGAACCAACTTATACATACCTCTATGTGATCCATGACTATGGATGAGTCTTTGTCTTCATGTCATCATGGTCTTGATCTAGAGCTTGATTTGTACCTTTCATGTTAGCGGATAGCATTCTCCTCATACAACACCACAGTGCATTAGTACAAACATAATACAATCATAAGTGTCATATCCCTAATCAATGAATGTCTTCTATCATGCATTCATACTTTTACTAGGGTGATAAGACAAGTCTAAAATTAAACAAGATTGTCACTAAACTCAATAACATGAAGATAATCATATTATAAACTTAATCATGAACAAATTTCAAAACATACCTGTAAGTAATACCTGCCAGATTGCTTGTAGTAGTAGTTGTTGTTGTTCCTTTTGTTCTTAGGACAATATGAGGAAAAGTGTCCTCTCCTTGTGGTGAGATGTGAGAGCTTGAACTTGATTCCCCATCTTTTCTTATCAAGCTATAATTCGAGCTTCTTCCTGTGAGCATTCTTCCCACAACCTACTGAATGAGATAAGTTTCTTCCTAGCACAAATTCCTTGGATGAAGGAATCCCATGACCTAGTAAGGCCATTAAGAGTGGTCATTACCACTTGCTTGGTCAAGGAATCAAACATATCCTTAGGTGTCTTCAGAGATGACACATGTGGCATGATATGGTTTTTGATAGAATCAATAATGATCCTTTTAGCCTTGACTAAGTTCCTCTTGTGTAAGGCCTTAGTCTCTTCTCCCTTTGGGATAGGAACCCCTTCACTTATGTAGGTGTCCAACTCACTCTCTTCTAGAATTAACCCAATCCACTTGATTTGCAGAAATCTGGATCTAAAGCTGGATTAGGGTTTGTCAGAGAAACCCTAAAAAATTCAAAATTTGAATTTCAAACTTCTGAAAGGATAGAAAGATGCGCCTTGATGAGTTGATCAAGATGGTATACTCAGAATTTGAAAACTGCAAAGTTTCACCCCTCAAATCTGCTTTTCAAACTTTCGGATTCACTAGGGAGGACCCTAAATTAGGGTTTGATTTTCCTGGAGCTTCACCCATCCAAAAAGTTCAACCTTGGTCTCCAAACTTTGATTTTTCAGAGGAGCTTCCAGCCATGGTCTCAGATTTCAGAAATTCCAACTTTTGCAGAAACCCTAATTTTCGGCTTCACTAGATAGGACCCCAAACTAGGGTTTGATTTTCCCAGAGCTTCATCCATCCAAAAAGTTTGATCTTGATCTCTAAACTTCGATTTTTCAGAGGAGCTTCTAGCCATGGTCTCAGATTTCAGAAATTCCAACTTTTGCAGAAGCCCTAATTTCCGGCTTCGCTAGAGAGGACCCCAAACTAGGGTTTGATTTTCTAGGAGCTTCACACAACCAAAAAGTTCGATCCAAATCTCTAAACTTCGATTTTTCAGAGGAGCTTCCAGCCATGGTCTCAGATTTTAGAAATTCCAACTTTTGTGGAAACCCTAATCTTTAGGGCCAAAAATGAAAGTGCCCAGAATTGAATTCTGATTGGACAAAAAGATGTGCCTTGCTGAGGAGAGTCAATCTACCCTACTGCCTTTCCAAAATCTGTGGAGAGAAACCCAAAAACAAGAATCCCTAGCTTCCGCAACTACACAGTTTCATTTTCTCAGGTCAGCTCTAATTCCATGTTAATTTTTTAGCATTAATTCAACATACTCTAGGATCTTTACTGAGAGAATAACATGTACAACATATCAAGGATATCAATCACACCAAGCAATCACATGAGACAATAGACACACAGAGTTTCCTGGGGAAAACCATAAAGGTGAAAAACCCCAATAACTTCCTCAGAGATAGATAGAGCAATGATACAAAACCCAAGCATAAGAGATTGTCTCCTAGCAGTAGCTTCTCCTCCTCCACTAGTGCACCACTCTCCAATGAGAGTATGAGTGAGAAAGTGAATGATCAAATAGAGTGCCTCTCGCACTCTATTTATACTTGACTTGACTTGCCTAATAACCTTACAAGGTCGGCCTCAACCTAACCACATAACATAATCCTGACAGGGCCGACTCCCAATAGGGTGGTCTAATAACCCTTTAACCCACATGACTTATACAGGGCTGACCCCATCAAGGTGGCCTAATAACCCATCAAGTATAAGTTACGACACTTACAATATAAATGACGACATTTTCGTATAGAGGAATAATAACATCTCTATAGGAATACAATATACATAGGTGATATACATTCCGAAGTTACAATCACATCAACATTTTTAACTCTTCAAAATATTTGTTAAACTTATTAACGAACTCACTTTGGTTTTACTTTCATAACAATGAAATCTATACACAATAGAGTGGATGGAGTGGTAAACAACACTTTGGATTTTACATCAATTTTATAAATAGAGGAGAAGATTTAGAGTAGAGAGAATGGAAAACAATGCCCTGGATTTCACATCAATTTTATAGATAGAGGAGCATCTCTAGGTGTGCTACATATACCCATCAAAAAGATCTTCAAATTTTTTGATGTTACAGAGGACAAGATTAAGGCACTCATATAGTTTTGTACTTCTTTATATCATCTGGATAGGCAAAACAAATGATACAAAAAATTACACAAAAAACATTCTTGTATTGCTTCAGAGATCAGGGCACCATAGATGAGCAACACATGGAAATGAAATGAACCTAAATTTAGAATGATAGAGATATAATTATAGATCTTCCACGATGCTAACAATGAAGATCAATACAGTTCATATAAATTTCTTCTAACATCGACCAACATGTGATCTTGGGTTCTGTAACCATAAATAGATGCATGAAATGGCAAGTCAACTCTATCCACTTAAACTTTCAACTAATGCACATAAAGGGCAGGTAGAATCAACTCGTTACTAGCTTGATATCAATGTTTATGAGAACTTGTTGCATAGAGGACAAATCCTTCAATCAGATCACAGTATGACATATTTACAAAGGGGTCTTTGTGGGGAGAAAGGATATTCGGTAATGAAGGGAAATAAAAGGACATGGTTTTGAGCCATGAACTATAGTCTGTCACCCAGAGAGCATGTCAAAGTCATCAAAGAAATCTCATATTTGCATGTATCTCTGGCATAATTTTAAGAGATATTGTTGAAGGTCATAATCTTCATATTTACAGTTGATACTATAAAATATACCTTAAAACTAGTTTGTTACTATACTTTAATATTTTGCTACACGTCCTTACGAATACTAAAGACTTTAGAGAGGGTCTAATACTGCATTGGAGTGGGGTGGCTAAAGTTAGAGGTGGGAACGTGTTGATGCCTTGAAATTTGCAGCACCAATCAGCAAGAGATTCTCCCCGGTAAGCAATCCCAATTAGATCGCTCAGCGTTTGGTGTGGGGAGTCCGTTCGGCTAACGGCCCAACTACCGTATGTGATTTTAAAGTTGAGTTTTCACCAGTTGTGGCCCGATCCATCGTTTATGTATTTTATATTTGAAGATGATATGCAAGTGATCTATCTAAATGCATGTAATTAAAAAAAATCTGATCTAAACTATCTAAGCTAATTAATCTATCTTTGCAGGGAGCAAATCTGAAGTATGAGTAATATGCTGGAAATATACCTAAGAAACTTCACAGTTAGTTGTTTAATTATAAAGATACATTTACAGTAGAATGTAAAAAATAATAGAGATAGCTCTGATGTGATTACAACATTCCATTACTCATTTAACACATAAATGTCTGCATAGGAAATGAAAGCATCCATAACAAAGAATTAATTAAGAATAGTTAGGAACGATCTCACAGTATACGCATGAATGGTGCAAAAATAATTCAACAAACATCCAACATATTCCCAAGCAAAATGCAATGCTAGCTTTTCCCAGGCAAATAGAGCTTTCTTTATTAATGCAGCAAAGTAGTTCACGTACAAGACAAATTAGTCCTTTCACCTGCCAAAAGTCCTTTCCTTCTATTCTATCCTTCTATTTATAACTTTACAAACATGTCTTTCTCCAACCCTAACCCTAGGGAAGCACAAAAGTTTGTCTTTTAGTGCTCATATAAGACAAAATTCTGCTGCTTCCTTGCTCCACAACTTCCTTGGACTTTTCCTCCTCTTCTATTTGCCTTTGCAATTCTGTTGCTTCCTCTTCCGCTTTCACCTTTATTTCTTGCAGCTTCTCAACTTCTTCTCTCTTTATTCTTCCGGCTTCTTCGTTCTGCATCCTCTCAGCTTGCTGTTGATGTATATGTAACTTCAGAATGTATTTCATATATATATTTATTGTACCCTTATAAGAGATGTGTTATTCCTCTATAAGGAAGTGTCGTCGTGTGGATTGACAAGTGTTGCAAGTGTGTGTACTTGCTGATGGGTTATTAGACCACCATGTGTGGGGTCGGCCCTGAAATATATATTATATTTTGGATGTATCTAGATAGACAAGTCGGCCCCATAGTGTAACTGGGAAAACAGGTAAGTATAAATAGAGATCGGGAGATCTCTATTTTGATCATTCAGAAAGTCACACTTCTCTCACTCAGAAAGTGGAGCACTAGTGAGGAGGAGGATCATCTGCTACTAGGAGACTATCTCAGTGTATTTTGGTTGTACTTTGGTTGAGCCATTGCTCTCTCTATCTCTGAGGAAGTTGTGGGGTTTTTCACGTTAGGGTTTTCCCCACGAAAACTCTGTGTCTCGTGTCTCTCATGCTTTTGATTCTTGTGATGCTTGTCATGCTTATTGTGATTGTTATGCATTGATATACTGTATATGTTATTCTCTCAGTGAAGATCCTAGAGTATTGTGAATTAATGCTCAAAATTTAACATGGTATCAGAGCTAACCTGAGAAGAAGACATTTTGCAGTGACAGAAACTTGAGTTTCTTATTTATTGGGTTTCTCTCCACAGATTTTGGAAAAGAAGTATATTAGATTGACTCTACTCATTAAGGAGAATCCATCTGTCCAATCAGAATTCAATTCTGAGCATTTTCAGATTTGGCCCTAAAAATTAGGGTTTCCACAAAAATAGGAATTTATGAAATCTGAAGACATAGCTAGAAGCTCCTTGCAAAAATCGAAGTTTAGAGCTTTAGATCGAGATTTTTGGCTAGGTAGATCTCTGGGAAACTCAAACCCTAATTCAAGGCTCTCCCTAGTGAACCTAGGAGGAAAAAAAGTCAAATCTGAAGGGTAAAACTTTACTGATCTCAAATTCTGAATGCACTAGGCTGATCAGCTCATCAAGGCGTATCTTCCTATCCTTTCAGAAATTTGAAATTCACATTTTGAATTTTTAGGGTTTTTTCGACAAACCCTAATCCGGGACCAGATCCA
Organism: Larix kaempferi; assembly: GCA_027924585.1. Taxonomy (NCBI): domain Eukaryota; kingdom Viridiplantae; phylum Streptophyta; class Pinopsida; order Pinales; family Pinaceae; genus Larix; species Larix kaempferi. Next base: position 10,066,691 of record BSBM01000556.1, read on the forward strand.
GTTTTCAGCGTTTCAAGTGGTAAGACCTAAATCTTTTCTATTTCCATTTGAAGTACTCTTTAAAATGTCTCACCACACCAAGCTTGAGGATAAGCTTGAAGGGGCTGATAACTTCCGAGCTTGGAAGTATAGGATTGGGTTAATCCTAGAAGAGAATGAGTTTGACTCATATATAAAAGAAGACATTCCTATCCCAGAGGATGAAAAGGCTAAAGTATTGCATAAGAAGAACTTGGTCAAGGCAAAGAGAATCATTGCTGATTCTATCAAAGACCATCTCATACCCCATGTGTCTTCTCTAAAGATACCCAAAGAGATGTTTGACTCTTTGACCAAGCTATTTGAAGGGAAGAACATAAATCGGAAGATGAACCCGCAGAACCAATTGAAAGGTAAAGTTTCAGAATGGAGAAACCATTCAATCTTATTTTTCAAGGGTCTCTCAGATCAAGGAACAACTAGAAGCAGTGGATAAAATGGTGGAGAATGGTGAAGTTGTCATGACCACTCTGAATGGCTTACCTAGGTCATAGGACTCCTTCATTCAAGGAATCTATGCAAGAAAGAAGTTGATTTCCTTCAGTAGACTACAGGAAGAATGCTCACAAGAAGAAGCAAGGCTTGCGGCATGAGAATAAAAGATGGGGAATGAAGATCAAGCTCTCACAGCTCACACCAAGAAAGGGAAGTCCAAGAGAGAGCCATCTCACTCCAAGAAATCTTCACATCACTTCAAAGAAAGAAGAATATGCTTCACCTATAATGAGAAAGGACATATTTCCATAAATTGTCCCAAGAACAAGAAGGACAGCAACAACTTCAACAAGAAGAAGAAGGGCAGCAAAAGAAGGTTTCATGCTCATGCTGCCGAGGATGATGAACCACCCAAGAAGAAGGCTAGGGCAGAAAGTGATGATAGTAATGATGACTCATCAAGTGAAGAAGAGTATGTTCTGATCTATCCTCTCACAGGTACTATCTCCCATGGTTGTAATGATTGGTTAATTGACAGTGGGGCTTCCAAACACATGACTGGGTTTAAGGAATATTTTGTGAACCTATCTGAACATGAATCACCCCATAAGGTGAAACTTGGTGATGATTATCAATACCCAATCAAAGGAAGTGGTGAAGCCTCCTACAACCTAGATTCTGGAAAATCTTTGAAGATGAAAGAAGTCCTTTATGTACCTGGGCTCAAGAAGAACTTACTCTCCATCTCTGCATTGGATGCAAAAGGTATGAGGGTTGCATTTGTGGATGGCCAAGTCCTAATGTGGCCAAAGGGAAAGACCATAGATGATGCAGTAGTGATTGGAGAGAAAGAGGGAGGTTTGTATAAATTGAAGGGACAACCTGAACATGCCATGGTGTATGAATCCATGGAGCCAAGTGAACTTTGGCATAGAAGACTTGCTCATATGCACTATAGGGCACTTCCAATTGCAGGAAAGACTGTAGAGGGTATTCCTGAAATCAAGACCAAACATGAAGGTGTTTGCAAAGGATGTCCAAAAGGTAAGAACATTAAGAAGGATTTCCCAAGCAGTGAAAGCAAGGCAAAGGATATCCTGGAAATCATCCACTCAGATGTATGTGGTCCTATGTCATCCAGTTCTCTAAGTGGGTATGTTTACTATGTCTCATTTATTGATGAATTCTCCAGGAAGACTTGGGTATACTTCTTGAAGAACAAAGATGAGGTGTTTGGTAAGTTTAAGGAATTCAAAACCTTGATGGAGAATCAAACTGACAAGAAGATCAAAACATTCAGATCCGACAATGGTGGAGAATTCACCTTAGGTGACTTCAAGAAGCTTTGCAGTGACTCAGGGATTAAGAGGGAGTTGACTGCTCCTTACAATCCATAACAGAATGGAGTTGCAGAAAGGAAGAATAGAACAATCATGGAAGTAGCAAGAGCAATGCTACATGACCGGGATCTACCTATGCATCTATGGGCAGAAGCAGCTAGAACAACTGTATATGTGCAGAATAGAACACCCCACAAGATATTGGACATCAAGATACCAGAAGAGGTCATTTCTAGTAAGAAACCTGAAGTCAGCCATCTCAGAATATTTGGTTGTCTAGTATACACTCATGTCCCAAAGGAAAAGAGGACTAAACTAGATCCTTCAGGAAAGAAGGGTATCTTTGTGGCTTACAGTGAAAGCTCGAAGGCTTACAGATTATACTTTCCAGGGTTCAAGAAGATTGATGTCAGCAATGATGAATATAAGTTCAAGGATAGGTATTCCAAGAAGCAAAGATCAAGAGGGAGCACACTCCAGCAGCTACTGCAAGGATGCAGATTTTCAAAGGGAGTTGACCATCTTCCTACATTCCACAACAGAAAGGTGTAGAAGAAGCTACTTCAGCAGCTCCTGCCAGGAAGCAAAGACTCAGAGGGAGTCCACCCAACAAACAAACAAAGATAAGTATTTCAATTATCATTTCTTGGATATTTTTGTTTAAATAATATTATGCTTAGGAGATGTATTGTGCATATTAGAATGATTGCATTAATGAACAGGATACTACTAATATGCATGTGATGGGTAAGTGGCCTATGGCACTGTACAACATTCCAGTGCTACTTATCTAGAATGAAACATCTTTGCTGACATGTTGGGAGTAGTGCAAACTCTTAACAATGTTCTGGTAGAGACTGGAAAGCATCTAGAAAGTTGTGGAACATGGATAAATGTTGTATTGAAGCATTGGCTAAGATAACTGCATGACATATTTCTTTATGTGTAAAGAATTTGTTCTGAAAATTATGAGATGTTTCTAATCATGCAATTTAACTTTTTTTGTAGGAAAGACCGTATATCTTCACCTACAAAAGAAGGACTACAACATTTGTTCCAGCAACAAAGATATCTATTGAAGATATTGAAGTTCCCAGGATCTGGGATGAAGAAATGGAATGCCATAATCCGTCGATCATGAAGAAGATGTTTGGGATGCAGTCCTAAGACCTGATAGGGAGTCACATGTGTGCAGATTGAAGAAAGCCTTGTATGGCTTGTAGCAAGCTCCCAGAACTTGGTGTGATACAAAGAGGAAGCCTGCTGCTGAGTTCGAGTTGAAAGATTTGGGAATGATGCATTATTTCCTAGGTATGGAGGTGTGGCAGAGTGCAGGTGGGATCTTCCTTGGACAAGGGAAGTACACAGTAGATATCCTGAAGAGATTCGGGATGATGGATTGCAAGGCCATGGCCACACCTATGGCATCGAATCTGAAGCTTCTATGTGATGCTTCATCTGAGCCGGTTGATGTCTCTATGTATCGTCAGATGATTGGGTCCTTGATCTACCTGACGAACACGAGACTGGATATTTGCTTTGCTATGAACACATTGAGCCAGTTCTTGACGGATCCGAGGAGTGTTCACCTAGTTGCAGTAAAGCATATTCTGAGGTACCTAAAGGGTACAGTGGATTATGGGCTCAAGTATGAAGTGAATCAAAAGTTTAACCTGCAGGGTTATGTTGATTCAGATTGGGCTAGCAGTGCCGCAGATAGGAAGAGCACATCTGGATGCTGCTTCAGTATGGGATCAAGTGTGATCTCTTGGTTTAGTAGGAAGTAGTCCTGTGTAGCACTGAGTACATATGAGGCAGAGTATGTTGTATCCTGTTCAGCTAGTTGTGAGGAAGTATGGCTATGGAAGCTACTGTCTGAGTTATTTGATCTCCCATTGGATGCTACTGGTATCTTCTGCGATAACCAGAGTTGGGTGAAGCTGTCTGAGAACCCAATGTTTCATGACAGGTCAAAACACATAGAGATCAAATATCACTATATCAGGGATATGGTGCAGAGGGGAGCTGTGAAGCTCCTGTATGTTGCGACGGACGAGCAAATTGCAGATGTGTTGATGAAGCCACTAGCCAGTGTGAAGTTCGAGTACTTCAGGGAGAGGCTTGGTGTTCTTCAGATCAAGGACACTTCTATGAAGAAGTGATGAACACATTTGCTGTAGCCATTCCAAGAAGGTTGGAAGGAGGATCCTTCACATGGTTGTGGATGTAAGCGCTGGATGATGAGCATCAGGATGATGTTCTAGTTTCTGCTTTGTATGATCAGTTGGATCATTTATATGTATATGTATGTACGCATCATGTTGGATGCTGGATATGATCAGTTGGATCATTTATATGTTGCACGCATCATGTTGGATGCTGGATATGATCAGTTGGATCATTTATATGTATGTACGCATCATGTTGGATGTTGGATGTGATCAGTTGGATCATTTATATGTATGTATGCATCATGTTGGATGCTAGATATGATCGGTTGGATCATTTGTATGTATTTTGTATATGCATCATGTTGGATGCTTGGACCATGTATCTGTATATGTATCAGGTGGATACATTGTATGATCAGGTAGATCATGTATATTGATATGTATCAGGTATGATCAATTAGATCATGTATATTGATGGATACATTGTGTGGATCATGTATCTATGTATCAGGTGGATACACTATGTATGATGATATGTATCAGATATATACTTGGTGTACATCAGATGGATGCATTGTATGATCAGGGTGATCGTGGATGACAAGCTTCTCTAGATGACATGTAGTAGGATGTTGCAGTGATAATGATCAGGATGATCATGTGTACATTAGGATGATGTATGGTGAGTATCTGATGATACTTTGTGGCCGTGGATCAGGTTGTGCTGATGAGCATGTCTGGGAGATCCTATAGGTCAGAGTTGCGTACCCATAACAACCTGGGATGATCTTTTGAGACATTGCTCTGGGAGGACATGTAATTTGTGCCCTGGGAGATATTCAGGTTGGAGTTGTGTACCCGTAACATCCTGAGATGCTCTTGCGAGGTTTTGTCCTATGGCATGTAATTTGCTCCTGGGAGATCTGGACAGGATGAAAAAGGCCTAAGATGCTTCAGCTAGGTTTTGTGGTGGACCAAATGTAATCTGCTCCTGGGAGATCTGGACAGGATGAAAAAGGCCTCAGATGCTTCAGCCAGGTTTTGTGGTGAGATCACATGTAATGTGCTCCTGGGAGATCCGACAGGTAGAGCTGTGTGCTCGTAACAGCTTGGGATGCTTCAGCCAGGTTTTGTGATGGGTCACATGTAATGTGATCCTGGGAGATCCGACAGGTAGAGCTTTGTGCTCATAATAGCCTGGGATGCTACAACCAGGTTTTGTGACACACGTAATAAGTCCTCAGGATTCCACAGTATGGCCAGTGATGATGAAGACCTGCAGGTGGTGGGCCTACATCCAATATGAAAAAGGACTGGCTCTGTAGAACTTCCTATGACGAGTAGAGTCAGAGATTGGTTGAGATAGTAGCAACAGTGACGATGATGATGACGATGCATCGATGACGATGATCCTGAGAAGAAGACTTGTGTAGAAGAACTGTGTCGAGAAATACCTTCCTAGTTAAGAGGGAGTGTTGATGTATATGTAACTTTGAAATGTATTTCATATATATATTTATTGTACCCTTATAAGAGATGTGTTATTCCTCTATAAGGAAGTATCGTCATGTGGATTGACAAGTGTTGCAAGTGTGTGTACTTGCCTATGGGTTATTAGACCACCATGTGTGGGGTCGGCCCTGAAATATATATTATATTGTGGATGTATCTAGATAGACAAGTTGGCCCTATAGTGTAACCGGGAAAACAGGTTAGTATAAATAGAGATCGGGAGATCTCTATTTTGATCATTCATAAAGTCACACTTCTCTCACTCAGAAAGTGGCGCACTAGTGAGGAGGAGGATCATATGCTACTAGGAGACTATCTCAGTGTATTTTGTTTGTACTTTGGTTAAGCCATTGCTCTCTCTATCTCTGAGGAAGTTGTGGGGTTTTTCACCTTAGGGTTTTCTTCACGGAAACTCTGTGTCTCTTGTCTTTCATGCTTTTGATTCTTGTGATGCTTGTCATGCTTATTGTGATTGTTATGCATTTATATATTGTATATGTTATTCTCTCAGTGAAGATCCTAGAGTATTGTGAATTAATGCTCAAAATTTAACACTTGCTCTTGCTGAATTCTAGCAGTTTCTGCATCTCGACGCTGCTTTTCTTCTTCTTCCTTTTGAATCCTTTCTGCTTCTTCCCTCCGCTTCTCTGCTAGCTCCCTTTGAAGCCTTTGATTTTCTTCCTCCTGGAGTCTATCCGCCTCTTCCCTTTTCTTATTTTCGACCTCATCTAATTGCATTGCAACTGCCTCCTGGCACTACTTCTCTTCCTATTCCTTTTGCTTTAACCCAACTTCCTTACCAGGTTTGGAACTGGAACTTGTTCCACTTTTAGGGAGGTAGCGTTTTCCCAACTCGGTCATGTTTTTGGCATTTTGAAATAACGCTTCATCTTTGTCGAAATAATGTGCGTACTCAAAGGTGACCTTGCAGGTAGAGCAGTGAGCAGCAAATTTACGTTCGGGTTATGCCTCCAGAAACTCTTTGTTCTGAAATGGAAGGCTTCTAAGTCTTGGGAAAAATCTGGACCATCCTTTGCCTTGGCAAGCTGGTATGCTCCAATAGAAAATGGCATTGGCGGGTAGGAATCCTTCTTCTTATCATGGAGCACCTTGCTGACTCCATTGATGAATAGTTGCCTTACGGCTTCTTTATGCACGACGTAGTCGGTGGCATATTGAGGAAAAAGATATGGGGGTCGAGATCCTCCATTCATTTCGATGTATGTTCCCTCTAAAGAGAAGTAGTAATATCCGAATTCTTCTATGATTAGCATAGCATTCTCTGATAGGAAATTTGGTTCTGTCTTGAAGAGTAGTTGATATAGGGGCATGATGAACTTTTCAAAAATCTGAGTGTAGTGGCCTGCATACTTGTGTGCCCACGTTATCTGATAAGCCACATGGAGGGGAGACTCTTTGCTCTTCCAGATGCATCCCAAGTCAGGGAAAGGATGCTTAATGAATAAACAGTCCACCATATAAGAGGACATGAATAAATCAGCTTTATTTTGTGTCAATCCTCCCTGTGCAGTAGTTATATGTGAAGCCATGCTATCCGAGATGATATCAGCCCAGTTGAATATTTTACCATGGGTGGCTACATGGAACATTATCAGTACCTATTCGAGTTTATATATGTTTCCATTTGACATAGCGAAAACTTGGCTCAACATGAGGGCGATAAGTCTGTATGGAGTCCTCAGATGCTGACTCTCATACTCTCCACTGGCCCTTGACCTTATTTGCCTTTCAACAATTGTCATCTTTCTTGCATATTCCAAAGGGTCCATCTTTATCCCGGATATCCATTCATCATTCAGTAGGGTCTTAGGGTAGGGCAGTTTGTATGCTGCTGTGATAAAATCTAGTGCAAAAGATGCAAGACTCATCCCGACGATATCTGTGATGAATTTGGTGTCGGTATACAACTGGGGTAGTATCCAACCAATAACATCCGAGCATGGGAACAACTCTGGACGAGTGGTCGCTTTGTGGAGACTAGACTTTTTTATGTTCTTATAAACCATTAGGTCTTCCAAGGAGGCTTCAGGGAAGTTTTGGTCTTCTATAGCTCTGTATAGCTCGCCCCATTGGTGGTCTGGGGAAGCTCTTGTGATAGATTTCGTGTCGCCGAACATCATCTCGAGCGAGGTGTCTAAGAGGATATCTACGTCTGAGTCTGACTCGACTATCTTGGATTTATTTCTGGAAGACCGCCTATGCATATCAAACCTGTTACGACAATGAAGATACAAATGAGGAATTTCAATTGTTTATGAGAAATATAGTGTTCCTATTCATGATATTAAAATAGATCTTGAATTAACATGAATGTTATCTTCCATTTAAAACTTCCCATTAAGGTTGAAAACAATGAGGCCAAACATTTACGCAAAATTTATCCATACAACAGTTCAAATAAACAGAAAACAAGCGCTGATGATGATCATTTGACATTATTTTATCACCATAATTAATGAGCAAGCAAGGGCTATTGGAGTTATTTTAGAAAATCAAAATGTGAATTACTTATGTCGTGGAAGAAGACAAGCCTTCAAGCAAATCAGTGCATTTAATGTTTGTGCAAAATATATTTTGAGCAACAAAAAGAGGTGGTGGATGAAGCTTTAGTGTGTTCAGTTCACGCAAACAAAACAACTATGCAGGCGACTACAGTTTAACTGAACTTTATAACTGCGAGCAACTGATAGAAGCAAACATGTGTGTGAGTGAAACAAAGCAAAGCATAACGATTGTGTGAAATCCGTCCACTACAAGACCCTTTTGGTACTTGAATACAAATCAACTTCTGTTTGGCAAAAAGGATCGACTTGGAACAAACACTCAACGCTGCTATCGGGGCTTTGAAGTTTTGATGCAGCTTAGGGAGATCGAGCCTAGAGATTGGAATTGGTCTGAGATAAAGATTAGGACGAGAAGTTTTTTCATGCTTGAGAGGGATGTCAGGTTCCAGACTCTGATAAAATTTAAAAACGAACAACTGTGGTAGGCCCGACTTAGCCATAAGGCTTACGTTGATAGGAAAAACGGGTTGGGAAGAAACAACCGTGGGTCAAAAAAGCTAGGGCTCAACTGCCTCTCGACGTCACTTAAAGGTGAAGGGAGGGGTTGGTTTAAAGGATTTTTCCTTCTAAAACTTCCATAGAAAAGCTTAAAACGACCCATACGCTAAACCGGAAACCCAAGCGGACAAAGAAAATGGAACGGGTTCGAAGACCTACCTATCAGCACTGGAGAGGGTTCTTGGACGAGTATGCATGTGCTCGGATTGGTGACATCCTGCTTCTTCCAATGGCGCTCGACAATGCTTCTCATTTTTGCGAAAGGTGAGATGGAAAGAACCCAAAACCCCATTGCACATATATGTAAAACAAAGCACTTAAGTCCTGTGGTGTTGGTAGTTGGCACATTAATGGTGCACAGGGCTCAATGGAATGTTAAATAAATTCACATGGAGTGTGATTAAAGCCTCCACCTACCAACCTTCACGCTTTCCAAAACAAACAGCGCCGATGGGGATGACGGACCGTGCAAAGCAGGGGTGGTCGGCTATCTAACTTTAGTTCTCGCGCAACGGTCGGTGCAACAAGAGTTAAACACTGCGACGATGGGAGAGACAAGGCTCTCGAAAAAACGATGGTCGACAAAGGTGAGCTAAACTCTAGGGCAATGGTCGACGAAATTAAAATTACGAACTGCGACCGGGCATTGCAACGCGGATCGACGAAGGGACAAGACAAGAATATGACACGGACAGCTAGGTTAACATTAAAAAATGCAACCGATCGACGAAGATAAGGTCAGGATTGGCGCAACGGTCGGAAAAAATAATGCTAAACTTTGTGACCAAAACGCAAGACAAGGACTTCCTACAAGCAATCGATCGACGAAAAATGAGCCGAAACCCAGCGCAACGGTCGGAAAAAACTGAGCCAGAGAGTTGCGACCGATCGATGAATAGTAGGCCAAATGATGGTGCAACGGTCGGCGAAAGGTAAGCCAGTGAACTGCGACCGATCGACAAATTTAGTCTTAAAGGTTGCGACCACTTAAACCACTGGTCGTGAAAAATAGACTAAAAAAATTGCAACCAATTTTGGTGAAAAAGTGAAGTTTTCCTTAGCCAAAAAAAGCCTTTTCTTGAAGAAAGGGAACAACTTAAAGAGTCAAAAACCAAGCTTTCAAGGGACCATGAAACTCTCTAAAAATAAAAGGAGGGGCCCTATAATTTTCAGAAAATTATGGGGATCAGGTTGCAGCAGCAACATAACGAAAGAAGGTAACATCTAGATTTGGACTGATGAGATTATAAGGCATGAGCTATATATTTATATATGCATGATGCTCAATGAATTGAATACTGAGGAGTCAATTTTCCTATAAGTCCTTACGAAGACTGAGGAGTCAGGAATTTCAAGCATAGTAGCAGAATTTGGTCGTATTGGGAGTTACTTTATAGAAATCCGAAACAAATTTGAATTCATCGAATATTCGGTGTAGGTCTAATATGGATACAGATTTTTACTAGTGAATAATTAAATTTTTAAAACCAATTTAAAAAAACCAAAATTTGATTATTTAAACACTATAAAACAAAAATACCATTCAATTTAATACAATCTTATTAAAATAGTTATTAATAACTACTTGGAGTCTCTCACATTCACCATATTCCAGGTTGTTGAGATTTTATCTTTTTGTATTTTAAATAAATTTTTGATTTTATTATATAAATTTCTATGTACATTTATGGTATATTTGTCAAAATTTGATTAAAAGTATTATATGTAAGCACTCTACTTTTGTATTTTATTCGTACTAGATTTTTTCATTACATATTTTTTCCATATCGAATCGTATTTGTACTCGAATTATGATACTATGATTTCGAGTGGATCTAATACGACACTAGACATGACGGATGCCTCAAGTTGGGTTGCTAAAGTTACAGTTAAAGGCGGGAACATAAGATAAATGTAAAGTCCAAATTTGGATGGATGTATTTCATTGTAATACATTTCATATTCAAATCGTTATATTCAAGTGTGTGATAAATGTAAAATGTTCGTCAAGATAGACTACACTTATCCTCATCACTTGGTTTCAAATTTTCAATGATTGGTAAATGCTTATTCAATTCTAATCTCATCATTGAAATCCACAAACATCTAGATGCGGATATTTCTTCTTTCATGTGCAATGAATGGTGCAACGCCTAAAAATCAGATTTTAAAATTTAAATTTAAATACACATTAATTTTACTATAACAAACCCCAGATGTAGGCACTTTCCCTGAGCACACTCCACCTGGAACTTTCCCCAAGCACACTCCACCTGGCGGCTCGATCCATCCATCTGGATCCGGCACGCAGTAGGCGTCACCGTCCCGTCATGCAGACAGGCTGCATATTAATGGTGATCATTCGAAATTCGAGCGAGTTAATACGATCTAGACTGAAGCTAATGAGCCGAGGCTCGATGCGATGGAAGCCATCCTCTGGAATTAATGCAGGTAGTTGGATGCTGCAACTCCCGCTTGTTCCTTACCTGTATCCCTCCCCCTTGGTGCCTGAAATGGCACTCCGGCCCAGTTCCTCCTTCATTCGCTCCCTCTTGCTACACTATGCTTGGCTCTTCTCTGTTTCGTTCGGCTCATGCATTCTGTTAATGCTTGGAAGCTTATTTTCTCCACCATGACTTGTCCGATAGGTACCTCCTGTCGTGGAGCTGGGCATGGTTTCGACAGAGAGGCTATGTCTCCAGGGAAAAACAAGGTGGCCTTCAGTGGCTATGACAGTAGTGTCTCAACCCCGGTTCGAGCGCTCATTGACGAATGGGAATCTGGTCATGTGGTGGACATTCTAGCTATGGGTAATCTCGACAACCAAATCAATTAATATTGGTTGGTTAAAAATATGCTTGGCAATCTGGTTGAAGAAATGTTGGCCAACTAGAACTCTGCAATGGCCTCCATCATGGATTTCAGGGCTCTTCTAGTGCACCTGGATACAAAATTGGTAAGCCTCGACGCAAGCCTTGTCGAAGGCAAGGTCTATCTGAAATGGTGCTCTAAGGTGCAAAGAGGCTCTGCTTCTGCCGATCCCATGAACTCTCGGGCTGGTTTGGATGGCCTGGCAGCTGCTCGCCTTGGAGGGTTTTCTTTGGCTCCTACAGCTCCATCACTTCCGGGGGAATTGATGAAAGTGGCTACAGGAAGCTCTGAGGCCACGTTGGTTACCCCCTTTGGACCGGCTCTGCCCGACTCTGGTGTCTCCTCTATCTTGGCTCCTTTGCACACCACCTTTCATGTGCCCACGACCATCGATTTGCTACACTTCAAGCGGATCCGCACTTCTGAAGGGAGCGCTTATCTTGGCCGCAAAACCGATTCATTGACACCAAAACTCCCTCCACAGGGGTGGGACGATGACTTCTTCGGTAGCTGCCCCATTGTCGAAGGCAAACCCATCCCCCCGTTGGGTGACACTACTGCCTCTGAATGCCATCCTTAGTTCTCTATGTTCTCTCTCTTTTTGTTATACAGTCTGTTTTTGCTCGGCTATGGTTTATGTTAATAATTGTAAGAACTTCTATGGCATCCAGCCTCCCGGGATAGGCCAGTTTCATCATGCTACATCTCAGCCTAGCAATTTTGAGAGGATGGGTTGGTGGTTCCACCAACCTATCTCGCCAATGCTAGCAATTTGCCTTGTAATATTTTTTGTACTCATAATATAATTTTCTAATACAACTTTACAAAAAAAAAATTTACTATAACAAATTAATCTTTCTTGTATTATTTCAAATTTTCCACATATTAGATAGATATGATCACTAATTACCATTGGTTTGTACTAATTGTAAAGGATTCTCCATGAATTTGTATTAATGGTAAAGGGTTCTCCATGAAAATATATCCTTCCAAGTTATTGGGTTCCTATAGATAAGATTCATGCAAGTAACTAAATAAAATTAAATATTAAAATGTGACGATGGTAAAATTTCATGTTTAAATCAAACTATAAATTCCATGTGTAAGGTTTAAATCGGACTAAGAAATTATGTGTGTAAGTGAATAGAGTTAATCGTAAAGATAATCTGTAAAGAGGCCACTTTTAAAGTATCTACCACTACTTCTCAAAGAAAGATTTCTTTCCACAACCTAATTGCACTGTAGCTAGCCAATAGTAGTAATATTAATTTATTTATCATTTATGTACATCATAATGCCCTTTCTCTTCGCAGGAACCATATACAAAATAAAAATTGTATCGGTTGAAATCACTTTGTAAGCTTAAACACATGGCAAATCATTCATTAAACACATGTCAAATATTTGTAAGCTAACATTCAAGTGCCAGTTATTGTGTTTAATGAATGTCAGCTTGTAATAATGTGTGCTCAGCATTAGCAAATAGTTGTCACTCACAACTAACCACAAATAGAGTAGGTGGCAACGTCGGGGACATTGCCACCTCGTGGCTCTTGTTGGGTTGTGTCCTCCACTTGCTCAACTCTTTGCTCTGTTTTATTTTCACTTTGTAGATGTTGAGAAGAGGGTTACAATATGTTGTATCTACATCTAGAATATATCTAAAATAGTAGTAGCATGTATAAATTGAAACTGTAAACATATTAAGTCTTCAATGAAGAAAGAATTAAAGAATACAAATGGGTTTTTTGTACCATTTTTTTTATGAAAGAACAAAGTCAAAGATAAACTGCATTTGTACTTGCATTTTGCAAGTTCAAAGGTGTATTAAAGCATAGAGTATATCAGGATAAAATCAATATACATTTGTAACTTCGATTTGAAATTCTTTAATAGGTAGGTTTGTCCAGATGTGGTATATTTTAGTCGTTGATTGTGGGGAGATTGTTTGTTATTTCTTACAAGTTTTCAGATTCCATGTAACATAGTAGATATTTTATTCTTGCAGTACTTGATTGAATTTCAATGTAGAAGTCACTGATTATTCAAAAATGTAGTCAATGTATGTTGATTATGATTTTACCTCATTAATTGTGTCAATTATTATTGATACTCGCTCAAGCGTTGCTACATATATGTTCATTAAGCAAATGGGTTGCTTGAAGTACATTCCAATGACAATTACTTCAACTTTTTTTCCTTGAAAAAAAGATATTTGTATTTCCAGAACATAAATTAAATACAATCATCATAATTTATTTAAGCTACAACATCTATGGGGCAGCTATAAGCTCTTCAACGGAGCCTATATCTGTTTAGAAAACACAAACTAGGATCTTGAAACCCCTACATCAAAGCAAAAATCATGTCACAACATGAAAGGATAACTATGGGCTCTTCATAGAGCTAATGTTTAAAAACTATGTCAAAATATTTGAGTCCTTAAACCTCTCTAAATATTACAATAACAAAAAAACAGAACAAGAAATTATAACTTTCAACAACAGATGATTTGAAAGATCATTTGTCATCATAATATTTATGCATCAAAGTTCAGAAAATTCCATAGTGTGATATTTTTCTTATAACACCCATGTCTGAGATGAGACCGATGTCCCATTCCTGTGTTCATCCTCTTGTAGCTGTAGAGGAGCCCCTGTAAGACTGTCTTTTGATAATCTATCGACCTGAACAATAAACTTCCTGTAGACATGTGAAAATGTGATCCGCAGGAAGAGAGCAATAACATTATTTATGAGACCTGCAAGGTACACTAGACCATGCCCGAGTATCTGAATTTCACCCTTCATCCATCTAATAGTAATATCAAAGCCCCCATATACCTACATATTTGAAATACCTTTGTGATGAGAATATTTCATCAAAAGAAGAATAGCTTCAAATTCCCCATAATGTGCCTTGACCCAAGAACATCCTGCTTGTAAAAAAGTGATCATTTGAGAGGAAAAGAACATAACCAACACCACACAATGTGCCATCATGTTGACTAGCGCCATCAAAATAGTCCCAAGGGGTGGCTTTGTCAATATGTGGGGGGTTCTATGACCTTTGAGATCAGGGTTTTGGGCTTGAAATGTGGAAATAATGAGAGTGCTTCTACACAGATGTGATAACTAGAGACATTTTTTTCCTAAATATACCTTCATTCCTCAAAATCCAAATATTCCATATAATCGGAAAAGACACACTTTTGTAATGATATAACTCAACTCTATCAAATTAGTCTTTCAGATTTGTTATGAAGGCATCTCCTATCCACAACCTTGGAATCCCCAATGAAGATTCAACCTGCCTCTAGACCTATACAATAAAAGGAAAAACAAATAATGGATGTTGAATTGTTTCACAGTCATTACATAGGCAACACCATCCAGGACCTTCCATCCTCTTTTTTTTTTATTATGTCCCAAGTCAAGACTCTATTTTTAACAATGAGTCAAATTAAAAGAGAACGTTTTGTAGGGGTAGGAACATCCCACAACTTCTTCATCCACCATTTTGGTGCCCCCATATTTGAGTCCTGAAGAGCCTCATAACTAAGAGCCACTCTATAATCCTTACCCTCCCCCTGACAAGACCTAGCCATTTCATTAGGTTCCCCTGATAGCCTTATGTGAGCTCCTTTCAAGGAATTTATGAAGTAATTCCAAGCTTGAACATGTAATTCCTCAAGGCCTACCTTGCGGGCAGATAACCATCCTTGTCACCAAATTGGATTTTCAATCTCATTAACAACTTTATTTAAAGTGCAAAAACCTATCAATTGTAGATGGCCAGTCACCACAGGGGGAAGAAAAAATTAGGATTACAACCTAAAATAGCATCAGCTCCAGTGCAATAAGGGTATTCAAGGGTGTAGATTTATTTTTGTATTAAAAATAACAATTTTATCAATCTAAAATTACAATTTTGAAAAGGCTTACATCTAGTTAGATTTAGAAGAGGTAAAAAATGTAGAATGTTCTTTCTTCATCACAATAATATATTTTATCAAATAGTTCCAAGGATTATTTCAAGCACTATAAGTCAAAGTGAGGTTTTTTTCCCAAGTTGAAGAGGTCATAAATTGGACCATATTAATCCCCATGAAGTGAGCTGCTTGAAACTTAAGCATCAACTATTTACCTTTATTAACCAACAATACATGGCAATAAAATATCAAAAAATTTAATACAAATTATATATGTAAACATTTTCTCAAATGTTACATTACAACTCAACAAACCTTTATGTAATTCTATTTAATTAACACTTATTTTATATAATAATAATAATAAATTACGTTATTACTATTTACATTTTCTATGGAAACAACTCATTGATGTGTAATCATTTCAAACTTTGTTGAATGTGTTTTAATAATTTGATATTCATATAGTTTAACACTATATATATATATATGAATGAAACCTACCACATATAACCATAAGAATATTTACTTATGTCATAGGCATAAACACATATTACAACAATACATAAAAAAATATAATAGAATGTTGAAGGTTTATCTTATAACAAAATGATGAAGAATGACATAAAGTTGAGATGGGAGGAGTGTAACACCTCGTTTTTTACCCCAATATGTATAAAATGTAAATATTAATGAAACTTGGGCTAAAAGCCAGATATGTATGGTTCAGAGTGACCAAGATATGTAAATTTGTAAATTTTCACTCTTTAATATAAAAATCCATGGTTGTTGCAGACTAAAGGACAAAAAAAAGAGACAGGGGACTATCCTTCCACGAAAGGGGAAAAAGGTACCCAACCCATGCATGCCACCTGTCCAAATTTCTCCAGGGAAGGGAAAAGTGTCCAACCCCATGCATGCCACTTGTCCACCTCTACATGCCACTTTCCCACTTTGGTGCCACTTTTCTAGTATCGGGAATGCATATAAATAGAAAGATGTAGCCTTCATTCCATCATTCCTCCATGCCAGAAAGAAGTCCTTATGGCTGCCAAACCTGAGTTATCTACTGTAGAACCTTGTCACTCGAAGTACCATTCCATACCACCATAAACCTGCTGCACACAGAGAACTAGACATAAAACAATAGAATTCCCTCGAGCCTTGGAAATGAAATAGGTGTAACAAACCCGAGATACTATTAGCTCAGAGAAGGGACCCTGAGGTACTGTTAACTCAGATAAGGGAGCCCCATTCCTTGGATGAGGGATAGCTGTAGCCAGATAAACCAACAACTTCTTGCGGATTGATAGTCCCAGCTCGAGGGTGGCTTCTCAAAGTAAGATATGCCTTGATAGAGCCTACGACTGGGTGGAACGCCCTTGGTCTGCAAACAGTCGGTTACATTTTTAGATAAGTATTTCCCTGTGTGTGAAATGTGTTGTGAATAACATTGAAATATGCTTAAGGAATTTATTGTTGAATTTTTTATTTAATTGCATGGAAGTACTGTCATCGTTGGGATTGCGTTCATAACAATTATGTTTGCATTGCTTTCATACATATTTACATTACCTATGTTGTTCAAATATATTCATAAATTCATTGTAAACCCCAATTTAACCAGGCGAAAAACAAAAAATAAGAACATGGGTGTTTTCTAGGTAAAATTAGGGTTGTTTCATAATTCAATTGGTATTGTGAGATCAGTGGGTTCGTGACAATATGGTATCAGAGCCCAGGTTGTAGCGTTGGCACTGCATGGGCCGTGTTCAAATTTTGCAGGAAGAATTCTAGGTTGAACATGGAGTGTATGACGAAATGCATTGGATAAAATACTATGTAAAATCATGTTTAATCTTTGATGGGTTAGTTCAAAAAGAATTCGTAGTGAAAAACAACGAATTTTGGTTGATTTTGGGTTAAATTATGCATCATTATTGTACAAAAATTGCACGTTTTGTTAAATGATGGGCAGTTCTAGTCTAAATGGTCCATATTGTATGTGATCAAATAAATGACTGATATCCTTTTAGGCTTATGAAAGTTCTTGAATTTTATTTTAATGAGCACGAGCCTGAAAGAAAACCACTCAGGACACATGTCAACACTGAAATCATTCAGGCTTTAAAAAGTGCTTTGTCCAAACTACTTATCTTATGATCATGAAACCACCAAATCGCCTATTTAAGCACCAAGTTCTAAATGTCAGTCGGGTTGTCCAATCATTCTTGGAGGGAGCATATGGGTCAATAATTTGACACGATGGGATGGAAAGAAGTGACATGTCTCTATCAGAAGTTGCATGAAGATCGTCATGGGAGCATATCTCGAGGTGAAATATCGATGACCTGTAAGAATTAAGGATCATGAAGGTGCTCGAACTTTAATTTAAGGAGCATGGTCCTGAAATGAAACCACTATGGACACGTAGCATCATTGTAGGAGTTCAGGATTGCAAAAGTTGTTTTGTATACCACTTCTTTGTTGGTCCTGAAATCATTTACCAGTAGGAGGGTGACATGGCTACGCCACAGGGTGACACATGGGACTGTATGACACCTCAAGGGATATTTTTCCTGCCAAATCAACACCCTGATGCGTTAGCAATATGTTACATCAGCACAATGTCACGTCAGCAGAAATTCAAAAGTTAAAAAAAAATCTAGAGCCAAAATATTGATTTGGCCATAACATGGGCATATTAAATCAGAAAGCATTGAGATTCGCACCATTTCGATGCTATTAATGGAAGGTAGAGAATCACCAGTAAGGGAGAAGGACCCAATTTACTTAGATTGGATAGAAATTTCAGTTTATTGGTTTTTAAATATGTGTAGCCCGAGGATAGACAGAGACCTGGTTGAGGCCCAAATTGTTACAGTGGATATTTAATCCAGACATAGTTAAATCTAGAGTCTTGATTCCAAATTTATAAGAATGTGAAGCCAAGAGATAAAATAAGGCCAAAATCCACTATTTGGGCACACGAAAGGTCGATTTTTGAAAATTTGAAGGAGACAAAAGTGGCCCAAGAACACATAACTAGAAAATTTTATGATTTCGACATTTTGTCTACTCATTAAACTGAACAACTTTGCTTAGAGGTGAATTTTCTAGAAATGGCTAGTTTGAGAGAGTAGTTTTCAGTAAAAAATCCAAGTCTAGGAGAATTGCAAAAAGTAAAAATTCGTGATTTCATAATTTCATAATTTTTTATGAGAGTATCATATTTGAATAGTGTAAGTGTATAGGTACACACTATTATATGGGCTATCAATGCATGATATAAAAAAACTCCAATTCCTTATCGATTTTCTTCTATAGGTCTCCAAAAGTGGTCCTTCAAAATAGTTGCAGCTACATTAAAGAGGGTAAAATTTGATAGAAACCATGTTTTTAGAGAGGTATAGCTCTTAGTGGTGAAACCAATATTGAACAAGGCTATGGTCATTGGATAGGGTATCAATAGGAGAAAAAAAGCAATGAACCTGAATATGAATCAGTATTTTCTAAATTCCTAGAAATTTGATAGAAAAGGAGTCTACGACTTACTTTTGACAAAAGTTGTCAAAAGGGGAATGTTCTAGATTTTTTTTACGCATAAAATTTGTTATGAAAAGTTTGGCAGAAATTTGTCTAACATTTTTTTATTATTTGAACAGATTGAAAATATTTGTATAGCAAGTTGCTACAGGTTACAGGTTTACAGCTTAGTGCCATACAAACATAATTGTACAGTAAAGATGACGGGGATAGAAATTTCAAGCAGTCTAAGAGAAGAAGCCATAGGGAAGAATATTAGTATAGGAAATGAAGAAACGCAATATAATGGACACAATGTCAACTTAGAACCGGTGGAGCTAGTGGAAACAATGAAGAGTTTGAGGATGGAAGCACAGAGTTGTAAAGCTGATAATGAGAGAATGTTCAGGGATCACGAGCAACATAATCAATTAAATACTCAAATTATGCAGAGTTTAAACTTGTTACAAAGGAAACTATAGGTTGGATTAGTTTCATGTTCTGAGAAAGAAGATAGGGTTAGTTCACAGAAGAGATCCCATGAGAATTCCAGATACTCTAACACTGTTAGTAGAGGTTATGGACATCATCATTCACCACCTCCTAAAAACCAGAGATCCTATACCACAGGGGATTCTAGAAACAACCCAGAAATGTCTACAAGAAGGAATCATAAAATAAGACATGGAAGAAGTGTTTCAAGGGGAGATTAGAAATATTAAGCCACCTACTTTTGATGGTGAGAACAGTAAAGGTGAAGATTCTAAGGCATGGTTGTTAGGTATGAGGAAATATCTACGCTTGCATAATTATTCTTCAAATATGGAGGCTAGAATTGCCATGTATAACCTATAGGGAAATGCCCCCATATGGTGAGATCAATTAATGGAAGTGAAGCATATCAACGAGAAGACAATTTCTTGAAAACAATTTAAAAAGTATTTTCAACAAGAATACTTATCTGAACATTATTATGAGAAGAAAATGGAGGAGTTATTTGAGCTCAAATTAGGAGCTATGAGCGTGGAGGAGTATGAAAGGAAATTCATAGAGTTGTTGAGGTATGTGGGGTTTATTAAGGAGGGAAAAGTAAAATTTCATAGGTTTCTTAGTGGACTTCCTACCTTTTACAAAGACATAATCCAATGCGATGAACCAAAATCCCTTGAAGAAGCCATCTTAAAGGCTAAGCATCTATATGATCATAATAGAGGCAGAGAATCTATACATAAATATTGGAGGGATAAACAAATAGATAAGCAAGATCAAAGCAAGAAAGGATTCCAACTCTCTTCTTAAGAAACCAACATAATTCATTCTAGCAGAGCTATCCTATACAAAAAAATACCAAAGAATGAAGAGCCCCAAGGAAAAAGGACAAATAGACCATTTAAATGTTGGGTATGTGAAGGGAATCATACATTCATAAATTGTCCTTATAGAAGACACAAGATGAAAACCGTGCATAACATACAAGAATCCAGTACAGCGGAATATGTGGCTAGAGATATTCCGAAATTTATGCATCCTTGGTGTTATTAGTCAGATTGGCACTTCTCCATCCGTGACCACATTGAATTGTCATCACACAAAAAGACCTTATGGATGGAAGAGCTTCATTGACTATAGATGTACTAGATCTGAATCTTACAATACCTTCTTCAGTTTATCTATTTTGGGAATTATTTTTGAGCCATAACCACGACTCTTGTATACGTCAATTCGCGGGTCACGCGCAAGTTCTCTATTTGAAAACCCACGGTTTTTTACCAAAAAATTGCACCCGATAGATGACTAGCATGATACTTGCAGGGTGTCATGTATTATAATCATGGGTACCTCCAAAAATCACGAAAAACATATATTAAAATTGAATTAGAGATGGTTATGTTAGTTATCCTAACCATTTACCTTTCGAAACCTATCCTCTCATTTTGCTATAAATACCAGGAGAGGACCTTGAGAAAGGAGAGAACCATTTTGTATAAGGAAATGTTGAAGAAATATCCATTGAAGGAAGAGGAGCAAGGATCCCAAGATCGAGTTTCAACAATGCAGGTCACAGATCATGTATAGTTTGTTGCCATTAATATAAGTAATGCAAGAGATTTTCTTTCCCATAAGATAACTTGTCTACTTTATGAATCTAGTTTATTGAATCTATCATATCCTATCTATATATGAGTTTCATGTTGAGTTATTCATGTTTATGTAGTCAAAATCTTTGAGGAAGGTGTCTTGTTTAATGCAGGTTTCTCATTTGGGATTGTGGATCAGAGGAATAAAGCTTAAAGCTTGGATCAAACTTCAATTATCCAAGGTATGTTCTTTTGGCTTTAAACCCTAGTTTTTCTTGATTAAAATAATACTTTATGCTATATATGTTTTTATTTTAGATTATCTACCTTAGTATCAATATGTTGATGATCTCTTTAAACTTCCCAATCATAGGTTGATTTACCTAACAACAGAACTGGCGACTCTTCTAGGGATTTCTTTCTGTTGCTCTGGGAGTCCTAGGGTAGTTTTTCTTCAGTTAGATTAATTCTTTAGTTCTCTGGAAGAGTTTACAGGGTGTCTTGACCCTTGCTTAAAAACTCAGGTTTGATCTTTACTTGAGATTTTCTTCTTTTTTTGATTTTTTTTTAAGCAGACCCATGAGCTGTCCTTAGTTATAGTTGCAAGTTTTCCCTATACCCGCAAGTTTCTTGTATTACACCCGTGGGTCACCCGCACGTTGCTGCACTTACAGTCTCGGTTTTTCCTGTAGGGTTTTATTTACTCCTAGGGTTTAAACTTTGGGTCTCTGCTTTGATGTTGGAAGAATTTATCTGCTTATAGTTGGATCATTTAGACATGTTTGTAGGTTTTGATTGAGTCTTTTTGCTCTTTTATGAAAAATTTCTTGGTTTTCATTTGCTTGTTAAGGGTACCTAGGTCTTTCAAGTTCAAAATTTGTTTGGTTGATGCTTGGATTTTTCAAAACTTGGAAAATATTTACATTTTAAAGATTTTCCAATATTTAGCATTCCATTTTCACGTAATCTCTTCAAATATATTCTGGAGCATCCAATATTATAATATAAGGTCAAATATTGGGCAAAAGTATTATTTTCTTGTTGTGGAAAGCAATTTCGCAACTTGTAGGGAGTGGTTTACCTTACCACCTCTTCCATCAGCGAAATGATGTACTATTGACACGTAGTAAAACCTAAAACCATGGTAAAAAATTCTGCGCCGCTTTTGTAGTATTATTCTTCTTGTTATTTGCATAGCGAAATAAATAATACCCGTTCATTCTCCCTTTTGACTTTCCCATAACATTTTGAGATTTGTGCCAAGGTTATAATATGATATGGATTTTTAATTTAAAAATTAATATAAATATTTTATATTAAAAATAACCCTTTTTCATTTTTGTTAAGCACTTGGGGATGTGAGGGTTATAATATGACCCCGTGGATGATATAGAAGCCCCTTAAATTTTAAAAGAGTCTTGGACAATTTTAGAGGTTCTGCCATTATTTGGTCTGCTTGGCCAAATTTAGAAGCTCTTCCATTTCACTTATATGTTCAGCTAAATATAGAAATTTTCTCCACTAGCTCTTGGTCACAGTCTTAGGTCCCATTGTAAACCTTGATCCTTTGTTTTAAGCCCTCTTCCTTTTACAATATTCCGTAAGGTGGTTTCGCAACGCGGAGGAGTGGTTTCCCATACCGCCCTCCCGAATTGTGAAATGATAGAGTGCTGACATGTGGAGGGTGGTATGGTATTTCGCAACCGCCAAGGGTCTCACTCCAACGTGCATGTTGGGAGCATGAAATGAGTGTGGACCGTTGATCTATCCGTCGGTCGATCAAAGGTGATCAAACCTACTTCCCTTTTAACATCCTTTCACTTGCCATTTCATAGGGCTTTAATTCCTTTATCCACCTTGCTTCTTCTCCAGCGAAACCTTTTTTCACCGTCGATCTTTTCCTATGTAATCCGAACCATTGATTTTATTGCATGATTTCCCCGACCATTCCGTAAATCTTTTTAGCTCCTTTTAACTTGAGCCGACGGTCATGTGGCACAAGTTTTTTAGGACTGGGTGCTTTCCCCACAAATCTTGGGTTATACCAAAACAAATTTCCATTATCCATTTCTCATTCAAATTTGAAAAATACTATGCCAACACCAATCATCTTGACTGCAAATCTGGTTCAGAAACCCTAGCAAGAGCTAGGTCAAAAATGAAAGTTGGAATTTTGGAAAACGGATTCCATAGGTAGATGTGCCCTAGCAAGGCGAGTTGAGATGAGGTAGGGCTGATCCAAATATGTGGAGAAAAGTGGGTCAAAACTGAAACCCTAATTTCTGCTGCAACTATGGAATTAGATAAAAAAATGAAAAATTCTCGGAATTGAATTCCGTCTTCACCAAAAGATGCCCCTCCCTTAAATCAAAATTTCCAAGGCTCGTTTTCTTCAAAAGGTTGGGTGAAGACTTCAAAATATGAAACCCTAGTTCCAACAATGGCTTCTTCTATAACTACTCTGATACCATGTTACATTTCATGCATTCATAACATAATAATTCAATTGCATAAACATGATCACTAGAAGAAAGACAAAGCAAAAAAAAATAACAACATAGTTTATCCAAGGAAACCCAAATGGGAGAAAATCCATCAACCTTCATATAGAGATGATAATTCCTAGATCAGAGTACAATCATAAAAGAGAAAAGATGGAAATGCTTTCCAAAAGTAGAAACCCCAAAATAGTCTTCTTCTCCAATAGATGCGAACTTCTCTCTCTCCAAGTGATTCGAACTTGAGTCAATTAGTGAGTGAGATAATGAGGTGACTTTACCTCATATTTATACAAGTGTTAAAACTGACTTTTACCCTAGCTGAGCCGACTTCTCTAATTGACGGGGCCGACTTCACCTGGGGGGCAATTAATAATTTAATTTTAATCTTTTCTTTTGATTCCTTTCACCCCAAGGTTTACATTGATTCTTTCAAGCGTTTACATAGTTAATTACATCAAGTTCATATTCCTTAGGAGGTACAATCAAGTACAATAGAAATACAATAAATAATATCTTCCGAAGTTGCACAAAATCCAACATAAACGCTCTCAACTTAAATGGATTTATCTTATAGATTTTTTAGGGTTTTAACTTGGGAAGACACCATAGGGAAAGAGGTTCTACTTCTTCTACATAGAGGGATGTTTTACTCTAGAGAAAATAGATGCAAGGGGAATAAGGTTGTTCATACTCACAGATTAATCTAGTGATACCATGATAGTATCTCTCTAAGGGTGAAATGAACTTTGTTGTAGCTTCTTTCACAGTCTCAAGAAACCTTTATAGAAATATTTATTGAAGATATTTTCTTCAATGGCTATAGTAGTCTTACTTCGCAACTTACAATCCACTGTGTTTCTACTACCTACAGGCCACTGCAACTTATTTTTACTCGACGTTGCTTCTTTGGACTTGACTGAGTATGTTATTGAAAACCTAAGCAAACAACTGCCTTTATAATGTTCGTATTGTTGTCTATTAGGATGGATCACCACACTTCAAAGTAAAAACTTTGGGAACATAATAGAGAATGAACACATACCAAACACCATGGATACCACTGATAGTGCAATATGTTGATCTTATTGCTCCGATACCACTTTATATATAATAGACTATAATATACAACTAAGTAATATAACACCTTGGCTATGATACCTCTGAGAATATGATAAAATAAGACTTTGGATATAACAACTCAAAAAATCACAGGAATATTGCAATATATATATAATTTTTGAGAATTTTATATAAAAATTTAAAAGATTTTTTTCCACATTATAATATATGAATATTATCATGTCTAACTTAAAAAAAAAATTGGACACCTACAAACAAGACATTTGCTCAGTACCAACAATAATATTAATGCAGTCAATTTAAATTAACCTCTTAATTAATTATCATTATTTATTAGGAAAATAATTTATAATTATTTAAAATTTTATTTATATTTTTTTAAAATGAAAAATAAACTTAAATTAAAATCTATTTTTAAATAATAATTTAAAAAGTTTTTAATTTCCTTAATAATAATAATA
Organism: Larix kaempferi; assembly: GCA_027924585.1. Classification (NCBI taxonomy): domain Eukaryota; kingdom Viridiplantae; phylum Streptophyta; class Pinopsida; order Pinales; family Pinaceae; genus Larix; species Larix kaempferi. Next base: position 10,091,718 of record BSBM01000556.1, read on the forward strand.
ATTTATTTTTAAGGTCACAACCAAGATAGACACAAATTTGGTGTATGAGACTCCCTTGTTTGTGGGACAAGGGCCCCCCTTTGCACAACAATGTGACTGTTAAAGTCTACATCAGTGCACATACCCTAATAACCCCTACGGATTTGAACCTATGACCTCCTAAGAGGAAAGACATGTTCTTAACCATTAGACATACTCAACTTGTACAAAATCACTACCATGGCTCCACAGGTAACACATACTCCCAATAACTACCCCATACTCCCCATAGATCAAAAGTATCATAGATTTGATAATCCATTCCCTTCCATGATTGCTAGGAGGAAAATTTGTTCTAAACATCATTCACGAGTACCTTAGAAGGGGTCCCATATTTCCACCTCCATATCCTTGTAGATGATATAACCCATCTAAGCATCCAATTGTACTTTGTTCACTATATTCCACGTGTGTCATGTTCAAATTGGTTTTTATTTTCCCATCATCTTTTTATTAACACCTCCTTTTTGTGGCCCCTTGTTGAGTATGCACGTGGTATTTCCCAATGGGGAATTAACCTTCACATATGTTTTAGTGGTCTAAATCCTATGTTGGTGAAGGTGTGATCAGATTACTATAACGGTCAGAATCCTATGTCAGTGAGGGTGTAAGGAAGGAATTGTGTGTTGAGGAGCTTATGGGTTATTCAGAAGTTTATACATAAACCATCTTATGCAGGGTACGGTTGTTAAACAATGGAGGAAGTGTGTTAAATTCAAGTCAGATAAAATTCATTTGGTGATTAGAGAAGATTTATGTTAGAAAAAATTACCTCAAAGTGGGAAATGGCTATAGTTGGAAGGTGCTTGGGAAGATATATAGAAGAGAAAACATTTATAGATTGAATTACCAAGGTATGGTCAAGGTATATGTCTTTTTTTTTAATATGTTTTGTCCCAATGGTGCCTAATTTTTTTTTTAGAAATGGGTAGGTATTGACAAGATTATAGAGGGAAGATGGTTTTGGGGGTTAATAATTCTAAAAAAATAGATTTCTTATTTCAATCCAAGGTAATAAATGGGCATTATGTGTCTTATCTGGGTTAAGTTACCTGCATTACCACTCGAGCTTTGGAATGGACACATGTTGAAATAAATTGGGAATAATATTGAGGTTTTTATTGGGTTTGACAAGGATATAAATGACACATAAATGACTTTGTGGTTACTTGATGGCTTGCATTTTAGTTGAGGTGAATATAAAGTTAGGGTTTCTACACAGAGTGGAAATTTAGGTGGGCATCATAGATACACCTTTTTATTGGATTATGTTAGTGTTCCCTTTTGACGCATTTTTTGTAATAGGTATGGTCATTTAAAGGCATATTATACATTTATCAAGGCATGCCTCCACTATAGAAACAAGCATGTATCCACACCAAAGAATATGAAAAGCATATTAGAGTTAGAACCTAAAGTCTCTGGAAATGATAGTAATACCAAGTGTGTGGATTCTAATTCTTCCAAGGCTCCTGGAAAGAAAATCATGATCCCATCCAAAGACCGTTCCAGAAGGGATCTCTCCTAGTATGTCTTTCTTTTTCTCCCAAGGCCATTGCTTTGGAAATTGGCATCCAATATGTGGACATGCAAGCTTCCAGAGGGATTTCCTCCTAATTCCAAGGTAAGAGCATAGTTCCTCCTTCCCTTTCATTTCCTATTCCACCCATTATTGCGGATTATATCCAGAAGTTGTCAAGTAGGGATCCAAATACTTCTAATAGGTTGGAAGAGGTAGGGGTTTCAAAACTGGCCCCTCAATTAAATTTTCCTCAAGTGTAAAAGAGTCATGATTCTTAAGAATCATATAGTCTCCCAAGATTTCCCATAACCCTAGGGAGGGCCTCGAACCTTAATCACTACCATCAATTGACTCTTCGATGAGGACTCATGAGTAATTGCTTCCTAAGGGTTTATATCCCAATAAAGATGTGAACACACCTCGCTAAATAGGATTATATGATCTAAGGTTCTGGATTCTCATTTCCCCCCCTTAAAAAATTCCTCACAACTCACTCATTCTTTTTCTCTTCTCATTATGACCCTTTTATCCAAATGTATACCAAGCCTCCTTATACTACAAGCAACTAGAGGCCAAACTTATGTCCAAAAAAATTTTCAACTATCATTTGAGATCTTCTAAATCCTAGTTAAAAGAATTCCATATCATAAAAATGGCAAATAGGTTAGGTCTAGATGATACACAACCCTCTACCATCAATCTTGGAAGGAAGTATATGTTGAAATTAACTCAAAAGAAGGTAGAGTGTGGAATTATGAGTGGTAAACAACAAATGGATAATTGAATCCATTAAAGTGGGAATAACCCTAGTAAGGAGTAAGAAATGTTAATCCTCTCCATTAAAATGTGAGAATGGGGCTTGTCTCAAGAAAAGCTAACCTTAAAACATTTATATAAGATTTATCAAACCAAACCCTTAAAGTGGGAATAACCCTAGTAAGGAGTAAGAAATGTTAATCCTCTCCATTAAAATGTGAGAATGGGGCTTGTCTCAAGAAAAGCTAACCTTAAAACATTTATATAAGATTTATCAAACCAAACCTTATTTTGATTAAAAAATCCATGTTAGATGCAAATCACTCCAAATGTATTCATACTTTTTTTTTGAAAAACAAATATTTTTGAAAGATTAGAATCTATTAATAAATCTAGAAGCATTATTAACATAAAACTCTTCTCTTAAGTTGCTAAACTACTTTTTAATCCCTACAAGCAAGCACCATCTAATAGTACACTAGATATATAGATATATTTCCGACCTAAAAAAATACCATTTAAATAAAGCATATATCAAATTATTTTTGATAATAAAAAAAACAGTTTAAACTCATCTTTGGATGAACTTTTTTTTTTTTAACCATGGGAACAACAACTTCCCAAGGGTATATCCAACAGCCCGCAAGCCAGATAGACTAGAAACTTGTGACTCAGTAGGGGTCGAGACATCCCGAGACCCTTTATCCCAGGGGAGAGCCTCTATCCTAGGGGTCGCCTACCGTTCGAGCCTTGTCACAACGGGCCAATGAGCAACCCTACCCCCGTCGGTTTTGAACTTGTGATCTCCTCGGAAATAACACATGTTCTTAACCATTAATCCCACTCAAGTGCTCTCACCTTTGGGTGAACTTGAACAAAAGAAAAAAAAAGTTGAGCAAAGATTCTCCCATAAACGTTCCAAACCTAGAGCTATTTACCATTAACAAGGAGAATCAAATGAAACTGAAACAAATGGAAGCCAGAAGTCACTTATTCGTACGCTTCACTATACTTATTGGACAATTTTAAATATCAATTTCCGTGATGGATGCATAAGGAATAGAGACGAAAATAATTTAATTAAAATTGTTTTGAATAGTAATAGATTGGTTATTTGGGATTTGGCTAAGATATATTTTGTTATAGCCACGAAGAATAAAGTCCAACCTCGTGAAGACTCCAAACCCAAAAAGGCACACGCTAATTCCACGTGATGCGAACGACAAGTTGGTGGAAGCAAAGCTGTGATCATGGACACGGGCCATGTTTGTCTCATGGAAATGACTATAAAAAGACAAATATCTCTTTGGAAGCAGAAATGTCAAACCAGTTCAAATCATATTTGCTCAAGCAACCACACCGGGCATGATGTTCATGATTTCATGGTGGTTGGTAAAGGAAAGCCTACTTTACATAATGAGTATGGGGAAAAGTGCTTTGTAAGGAGACAAGTAATCAGTTTGGAAAATTGCGGAAGTATTTCTTTTCATTCTCATGATTGCTCTTAGTATCATCATTATTATCACTCTCAATTTCCATGTTCTTCCATGGTATCTGGTATCTCTATTCCTACATTTGAAAATTGCTTAAAACAATGCTTTGAAGAGTAAATTAGGAGGTTGAGAAAATGAGCAAATCATTATTCACATGATATATCTATTCATTGGTTTCATTGAAGTGAGACATTTTTTTATTTTACTTTTCAAAAAAACAATTAATAAGTTGATTCTTTCTATCTACACTAGAGCACAAATTAGTAAAACATTCTCAAGAGAATATATAGTAGAGAAAGGAAAGGTTCAAGTTGTATTGCATATGCTAGTGAGAAGAGAGTTTCATGTATGATCGATGGTTATATGAGGTGCATAGAGTCTTCGAGTGTTTTGTAGTGAGTAGACTAGCCAAGTCATGAGTGCAATGGATTAGATTGAGTGTGCCACATGCCCATATCTAGTTTCTTTTCCCTAGTAGACTTATAGCCCAGCTTGGGGGTGACATCTGTGTTGTATGCCTATGTTGGGTGGTGGATCACTCTTACACAAGTAGCACCTTGGACTAATTTTTCATTAAAAGATAAGTGTCCATTCCACATTTTATAGTTGTTCAATTTAACTCTTTATTTTCTATTATGATAAATATGTGTATGCATTGTTGTGTGATTATACTTAAGAAAGAATATGCCAAGGTGTTGCCATGATCCCCATTATTTCAATTAGTCTATGTTTAAATTATTCCATTGCATTTTAATATTGCACTGAAGCATTCCTTCATAATATATTGGATTGTTTTGGCAACCAAATCATTTTTGTTTACAATGTTTGAATTGCTAAATAACCATAAATTGAAACTGGATTTATCGTGTACTTATTGTTCATTTGGAAAGTATGGACGACCACACCTCTCGACATGAAAAGCAAAAGGTTGAAGAAGTTCCCATGTAGACCTACTTAGAATTTGAAAACTTGAACAATGATTCTTTCAATTAAGTCTAAGAAGAGGGTTTGAGGGTATGATGTATCTATCTAGATGTACTATTTACATTGAAGAAATCCTTTAATTCCATTGAAGCACACTTCTTCAATATTATTGATATTTTTAAATACTTGATTTTAAATCCAAAGGATTCAAATTAGAGCTTTGTCATAAACTTATTTTCTAGATTTAAGAAGAGACATTTAACCAATCATACCCATGCAAGTATCACATTCAAAATAATAAATATTATATTTAAAAAATACTTGGTTCTCAACAAATTATATTCCAAAATTTAAACATTGACATTATTAAAATCCACATCAAATGCCAAAGGAAGAAATGTTTTGGATATTTACATTTAAATTTCTACAAATATCTAATTACTAAATATTTGTATCGATAAATGAACGTATTCATATTCCTATACAAAACAAAATTCAATGGCAATCTAAAAATTTAATTAAATTCATGTGTATCTTGTAACGTAATGGCAGGTCCGTTCGAAAAAAATGAAGATTTTTATCTTATCAATGTTATGAATGTTTCTAAAAAAACAAATATATAGTTGGAAAGCATCGATTCCACTTAATGATAATACACAATTAAATAATTAAATAATCTCAGTGATATCATGTTCGAATTAAAAAATATCTTCATAACTAACTCAATTGTATAGTTGAGATTAGAAGCAATATCATATTCCAATTCAAAAATATCTTAGCAACTAACTCAATTGCATTGTTGAGATTGCAAGCACTAAGTTTCCATTTATATATGATATTGTTTAAAAGGTTATTAAAATACATGTATGTACTCAATTTATAACTATATATATATATAAAGTTTTAAGATAAATTATATCTTTTAATAAAATATAATTATTTTGTATGTTTATGAATTTTTTATTATTATTATATTTAATATATCTAATATTATTAGTTTATGATTAACCAAATAAGATACGTCACTTTAATCATAAAACTTTTAAACAAAATTATATTTATAATGATATGAATATAAATGTTTTTTATATTTTAAATGTTATATATAATTTTTAAGATAGCAAAATTTATTACAATTTAGTTGTTAACAATGAGGACAACCATTACCTATGACTATCCACAAATACATGTTGACTCATCATCTTTATTGTAAGGAAAATCACACCACTTGAAATAACTCATTGGTGGTGGGTCATTGTCGAGACTACCTGGTAGCATTTAGACTTAATCACTAATAGAATTTGGGAAATAAATAATTATGTGACTAAAAAAGTTAGTCACAAGAGTGTTTTTAAGCTAAATACTATTAAATTTGAGCAAGGCAACTAAAAATGACTAATTTAATCATCAAAATACAACTAAATAATAAGCCACGCAACTAAAACGACTAAAAAAATAACTAATTTAATCTGCAAATAAGAAATGACTAGATAACAACTATTATTTATAAAAATGATAATATTCGATAAATATATAACATTAAAAGTTATATGTGATTGATAGATATATATTAGTTTTATATTTTATATCTAATATATAATTATATATTAGTTTTAATATAAATACTAATTATAAAATAATATACAAAATTTAAAAAGTAACTATATTAGGTAATCTATACTAGGTAAATCATACTAGTATATTCTCATATGTACTAGGTAAATCATACCAATTGCTTCCCCCACATTGCTATCTGCATGTATATCTTGCTTTCTCCTTCGGTGCATGCAACATTTTGTTGAAAGGTTTGTTAATCTTCAAAAATGCTTTCCAAAGGACATTTAATTCAACATCACATGTGATTGTTTCTATCCATATTGGCTATAATAATGAGGCACAACTAAGCAGTCGGTTGCAGACTTCCCTGAGGTATCAGAGTTGATCCATATTGGAAAGCCTCTTAATTATATTGTTGAGCACTTATGGATTTCCATCTCTCTCCAAATTGATGATCTAACTTCTTCCATGTTTTGAGGATTAAGTTTGGTTTGCTAAATAAACACAGTGTCCAAATTTTCAAGATCTCTCTTCCTTTCGAGTCCCTCTTTTTGGGTTAAGGACCAGTGCCATATATATTCTAAAAAAATAATATTTATCTTTTTAGGATAATTAAGATTAAAATAGTTATTAATAGAAGTAAAAGTAAGAGATTGAAGAATTTTCCTTGGGAAGTCCCTTTCACATATCAATGTTTTTCCAAATATGGGTCTTTTGTAACCTCTACAACAAAATCTTTAATTGTTTATATGCTTCAATGGCCAAGTTAATTGAGTTTCTTTAATGAGATGTTCAACATTAGATGTCCTACATGGAACTTTAAGCTGACCCACAACAAGTTTTGTTATTCTTTTACAAGATGCTTCACATTATCACTATGCCAAAAGTGCGCCCTTCTCCATTCTAAGAGCATGGAAGTGGAATGCAACTAGCTTACATCACTATAATATCCCTATGCCTAAAAAACCACAAGTTGAGGACATTTATTATCCTACATATTCCTAGGGAATGCACCCCATCTCAACCACATGAAATGACATGAATGCACAAGTCTCTAAAGGATTTGATTAAACTTGATGTGGTATGAAACATATCCATTATACTAACTAACCAAGACCATCCGTTGACAAGTGTCATTATTTTGGATATAATCCCAATTGAGCGAGGAAGATAAATGGTTTTAGATTTAAAAAAATGAAGTTTGGAGTAGGGGATAGATCTCTTAGAGTTAAGTGTTAGGGGAGACAAATGAGAAAGTATGATGTAATGGACAAGTAAATATCAAGAAAAATGGTCTAAGAAGAAAGGGTAAATGAAGCATGAATTTTTTTTAAGATCATTAACTAATTTTAAAATTGAATATTGCAAAGGCCTTGTCAACCTAAACCTAGCTTTTGTGATATATTGAGAAAACCATTCTTATTTTTTATCCCATGCACCTTAGCTCTCCCACACATGAATTTTTAATTTCTATCAAGCTCTATGAAACTTATGGTCCTAGTATCCATGAAGGAATCTAGGCTCTTACATATTATCTCTTCATTTATGTAAGAAATCAAGGTTGAGATATTCCATTTGTAGATGCGAATGCATGTGGCATGCCTCTTGCTACCACTCATTTTGCAAGTGGGAATTTGTGAAGGGAAAGGGAAATAAATACATTGATTCCTTTTCTTCGCGATTAGATTATTATTGGTGGGGTATATAGGGTATTTGTAATCTACATAAAATCTGAAAGGATATATGACAAACTTGCTCTTTGTTGAAATCAATCCTGACTCATTGCAATAGCCTATGTTTCTAGTGGCAACAACTACATTGTCAGTAAATATGATGTAATGGACAAGTAAATATCAAGAAAAATGGTCAAAGAAGAAAGGGTAAAGGAAGCATGAATTTTTTTGAAGATCATTAGCAAATTTTAAAATTGAATATTGCAAAGGCCTTGCCAACCTAAACCTACCTTTTGAGACATATTGAGAAAGCCATTCTTATTTTTTATCCCATGCACCTTAGCTCTCCCACACATGAATTTTTAATTTCTATCAAGCTGTATGAAAATTATAGCCCTAGTATCGATGAAGGAATCTAGGCTCTTACATATTATCTCTTCATTTATGTAAGAAATGAAGGTTGAGATATTCCCTTTGTAGATGTGAATGCATGTGGCATGCCTCTTGCTACCGCTCATTTTGCAAGTGGGTATTTCAGAAGGGAAAGGGAAATAAATACACTGATTCCTTTTCTTCACTATTAGATTATTATTGGTAGGGTATATAGGGTATTTGTGATCTACATAAAAAATCTGAAAGGATATATAGGGTATTTTTGATCTACATAAAAAATCTGAAAGGATATACAGGGTATTTTTGATCTACATAAAAAATCTGAAAGGATATATGAAAAAATTTCTCTTTGTTGAAATCACTCCTGACTCATTGCAATAACCTATGTTTCTAGTTGCAACAACTGCAGTGTCAGTAAAACAAGTTTGATAAGGCTGTCAAAAGGTGATTTAGTGATCATACCAAAATGGGTTCAACTATGTAGGATGTGTAGTCAAAAGAGGAGCTTGATGGGTTACTCAAGGAAGGAGGAGGGCTCCCTTTCATATTGCATTTTTTGGCAGAATGGTGCCAGGCATCCAAGAAGATGGATCGAGTTTTCTCTCATCTTTGCATAGATACCCCTCATGATGAGTTTCTTAGGGTTGGTTTTTATCCTTTTCCTTTGACCTTCCTTTATTCCTTTCCTTAATATTTGTGCTTCAATTGATAGGGATCTTATTAGATGTTCTATCCTTTGTAGCCAATGGATGTATGATATAGTGTTATCCATTATTATTATTAATAAATGTATATTATTATGTAGGTTGAAGCTAAAACAACCAGATATTTCATAGGCATTCTCGATATTGGCAATACCATATTTCGTCTTCTTTAAGGTGAGTTGAGTAGCAAAAGAACTATTAGGAACTCATGTCAAACCTTCTCTTTACTTTGTCAGTATATTGTTTTTGGACGCATATGCTTTGTAAGTCATTCCATAGTATTTCTTGATCCATAGTTTGTGTTATTTTTGTTGGGCGCATATGCTTTGCAAGTCATCCTGTAGTATTTGTTGATCCATAGTTTGTATTGGCCCATGGTATTGACCCATAGTATTGGCGCCTAGACTTAGTATATAAGTTTGTGTTGAGGATAATGAAGGCACCGTGAAGTTATTTGTATTGAGATTGCTCAAAGGAGGTTGCCCCCTCGAAGTTTCCAGTGATCAATAAAAATATTCTGTGAGCTCATATATTGTGCATTTTATCAATTAATTGTTGCAGGTTCCTCACATCTGTTATTAGAGCACTTTCTTGGGCTCGTTGGGTGAAATTTCTGCCAAAAACATTTTCGCATCTATTGCAGGTTCAGATCTAGTAATAATCCCTATCTGCTTAAATATGGGAAGTACTTGGGAATAATCCCTAAAAATAATTGTGAGGAGTACCACATGAACCCCGAAGTAGCTGGCCCATTGAGAGGACCTGCCAACGAAAAGGGCAACGACCCCTACCTGATTGACTAGTTCCCACCCGTGAGGTAAACCAAGAGTTGTCATTTGTGGCAAAGCGGTTATCATTTTTACCTGAGCGGTGGAGTGAGGGGTATTTACTTAATAAGCAAGCCGTCAGACACCATTGGTGGCCAAGTGAATCCCCTGAACCATTAGGAAGCCGAGCATACCTGGGGTCCATATCTATTTTCAGCTAATAAATCACAGATTTCCTCTGCCCAGAACTGATGTCGATCACTTTCGCATCGTTGCAGATCTATCTATTTCCGATCAGTTCTGCGTCGTTGTAGATCCATCTGTTGTCTATCCCTTCCACGTTGTTGTAGATGCATCTTTTGTTGATCCCTTCTGCGTCGTTGCAGATCCATTTCTGGAAAATAATAATAATAATAATAAATTCCATTTTTCTGCCATATCTCCCTTGTTTTAACTCCATTTCCCTTGAAACTTCCCTGACACCGCTGCAATCCCATTCTGCATATTTCATTCCTGAGGACCCTATCCCCAATTGCACTTCCCAATGCCAGAAATCCCACATTTGTCTATTTTTAGGGTTTGCCATAACTTTTTTGATTTTCACCCAATTGCCTTCAAATTTTACCATAGTGTTCATTTCATATTTCTGCTTCTTTGTCCCTCTCTGCCAATTTTTCTCATTCTTTCACCCTGCTTTTGAAATCCCCCTTTTCTGCTTCCCTGTCCCTTTGAAAGTGTCCAAAACCTAGTCAAACCCAAATTACCAATCAAATTTTTTCGCAAATCCAAATTTTCCTTTCCTAAAACAGTTTATGTTTTTGTTTATCTACCCACTAAAAAAAAAACAACTCCTGGTTATCGTTGTCACCTACGCTGGAGAAAAAACCATGGAGGAAGAACTTGCAGCCCTCAAAACCAAACTCCAGGATCTAGATAAAAAATTTCTTGGCCTCCATCTTGAGCAATCAACCATAAACAATAAATGACAGTCAGAGTCTTCTTCAGACAATGGGTTCTCTTCTTCCAACAATTTCCGTGGTTCGAAGCTTGATTTTCCTTGCTTCAAGGGTACTGATCCGACTGGATGGATCTATTGGGAAGAACAATATTTCAGTCTGCATAATACTTTTGATGTCAACAAAGTTTGACTTGCATCCTTTCATTTGGAATAGGAAGCTCTTCAATGGTACCGTTGGTACATCAAGGCTCATGAAGAGCCAAAATGGCCATATTTTTGCCAGTTCCTTTTGCAACGATTTGGTCCTAGTGCTTTTGATGACTTCATAGGTTCCCTCACTAAACTTCGTCAAATTGGCACTATGAGAGAGTATCAAACCGAATTTGAAGAACTAGCCAACCACACCAAAGGATTGCCTGATGACTTCAACAGGAGTTGTTTTATCAGTGGTCCAAAGGATGCAATCCGCTCTGAGGTCAAAATGTCCTGTCCCAACACCATGATGGAAGCCCTGGGGTTGGCTAAGTTGGAAGAAGAAAATATTGCAGCCCAAAAATGCTCCAAACCCACTTTTGTTCCCTAAATATGGGTTCTAAATGACCTCTCATTCTGCCAGCTCCTCGACCAACTCATATCAAGCATTTGTCTGAAACATAGATGCGGGCACGCAGAGAAAAAGGGCTTTGTTATAATTGTGATAAGAAATTCACTCGCGAACATAGATGTGTTGAGAAAAATCTCTATCTCTTGGATGTGGATTCTCCGCCTACCTCTGAAATCGGTGAAGAAGCTCCAGATACAATAGATAATCAGGTCGGCATTCAAGAGCCGCCCAGTAACCCTTCGTCTCAGGATGACCAGCCAGAGATATCTCTCCATGCTTTAGCCGGAATCACCACCCCCCAAACAATGCGGTTCAGGGGTTACTTCAAAAAGATTCCTCTTACAATACTCATTGATTCTGGTAGCACTCATAACTTCATTGACCCCTGGATCGCCAAACAGGTTGATTGTTTTATCCATCCTTGCTCCAACTTTGAATTCATGGTTTCCAATGGGGGCACCTTACCTTGCAAAGGGAAGTGTCGCAATGTGCATATCTCTATGGGAGATTATAACCTGTGCTCTGACATGTTTGCCTTAACCTTAGGCGGATGTGATGCGGTTTTGGGTGCTTAATGGCTACACACACATGTACCCATCTTATGGGATTTTTATGAACTTTGGATGCAGTTTTCACCCAATGGACAAAAACACACATTGACATGCTTACAACCAAGGTCTCTCAGCATCATCAGTTCACATCACATGGAGAAAATCCTTAATAATAATTCACATGGTGTCATCACTCAGATCCATTCCATTCATATGCAACCATCAGCGGTCTCCACTACTCCCTTGGATCTACAACAAATTTTGGATTAATATACAGGTGTCTCTATTGAACTAGTAGGATTTCCACCTTCAAGGATAGAGGACCATTGCATTCAGCTCCTTCCTGGAAGCGTTCCTCCCAACATTAGGCCTTATCGCTACCCATTTCACCAAAAAATAGAGATTGAAATGCTCGTTTGGGACTTACTAAAGCAAGGTATTATTCGCCCAAGCACTAGTTCCTTCTCTTCACCAATTCTACTTGTCCGCAAAAAAGATGGGTCATTGACTTTCGAGCACTTAATCACCTCACAATCAAGGATAAGTTTCCAATTCCTATTGTTGATGAGCTTCATGGTGCTCAATTTTTCTCCAAGTTGGATATTCGTTCTGGGTACCATCAAATTCGGGTTCATGAGGATGATATCCCTAAAACAGCTTTCTGCACACATGATGGCCACTATGAGTTTTTGGTCATGCCCTTTGGCCTCACTAATTCTCCTTCCACATTCCAGGCATTGATGAATAAAATATTCTGGCCCTACTTGTGGAAATTCATTATGGTCTTCTTTGATGATATCCTCATCTACAGTAAAACATGGGTTGAACATCTCCAACATCTGGATCTTGTAATGCAACTTTTCTTTGACCATCATCTCCATGCCAAACAGTCTAAATGTGTTTATGGACAGAATGAAGTAGAGTATCTCAGGCACATTATTTCAGCACAAGTGGTTCGCGTCGATACTACCAAAATCGTTGCCATGAACAATTGGCTGCATCCTCAGACACTCAAGAGCCTTCGTGGTTTTTTGGGGTTGACTGGATACTACTTCAAGTTTGTCAAGGATTATGGGAATATTGAAGCTCCATTAACTACTCTAAGGGATGCTTTTACATGGACACCTGCTACTGAGTGTGCATTTGACAAACTGAAACAAGCTATGTGTACTACACTTGTTCTAGCTATGCCCGATTTTTCCAAGCCATTCACTATTGAGAGTGATGCTTGCGGCGATGGACTTGGTGTTGTTCTCCTTCAAGATGAACATCCCATTGCGTTCACTAGCAAAGCACTTTCAGGTAAGAATTTAGCTGCCTATACATATGTGTAGGAAATGATGGCTATTTTGCATGCAATACAGAAGTGGCAACCATACCTATTAGGGAATCATTTCTGCATTAAGACTGATCACCAGAGTCTGAAATATTTCCTGGAACAATATGTATCCTCCCCAGCACAACAGAAATGGGTTAGAAAACTTATGGTTTATGAATATGAGATCACTTACAAGAAGGGTAAGGACAATATTGTGGCGGATGCTCTTTCTCGCACATTTGATGACCAAGTTTCTCTTTCAGCTAGTTCTATGCATGTTCCAAATTGGTTGCAATATGTTCAACAGGGCTATGTCAATGAATCTTCATTATCACAAATCATCCAATGCTTGGCCAACAACCCTTCTGTTGTACCACATTACTCTTGGGATGGTGCTTCCCTGAGATACAAGGGTCATCTGATGCTTCCCCAGAGCACAGATCTTGAACAAGCTGTCTTCTATGAACTACATGCTTCTCCATCAGCATGGCACTCTGGGTTCCTCAAAATGTATGAGCGGGCACGACGTAACTTCTTTTGGCAGGGAATGAAAAGGACAATTCAACAGATGGTGTCTGAATGTGATACCTACCAACACAATAAGGGTGAAACGATGCTCCTTCTGGGATTGCTCAAACCCTTTCCCATCCCTACATGGATTTGGACAGATATTTCTATGGATTTCATTGAAGGGATTCCTAAATCTGGAGGGAAGACAGTGATTTTGGTTATGGTTGATCGCCTCTCCAATATAATCATGTTTTGTGCTCTCAGTCATCCATATACATCCTCCTTAGTCGCTCAAATTTTCTTGGACCAGATCTTTCGTCTTCATGGAATCCTTTCTTCCATTGTATCGGATCGTGATGCGACTTTCACTAGTCATTTTTGGACAGAACTATTTCGCCACACTGGAACCAAACTGAAGATGAGTTCAGGGTATCACCCACAAATAGATGGTCAGACTGAAATTATCAATAAATGCTTGGAAACGTATCTTCATTGCTTCACCTTTGAAGAACAACATCAGTGGGAAAAGTGGCTCCCTCTCACTGAATGGTGGTACAATACCTCTTACCACACTGCCTGTAAAATGACTCCCTATGAAGCAGTCTATGGTTAGGCACTGCCAGTTCTTCTTCCATACACCCCCAGCAGTTCACTAGTTCAAGCAGTGGACATGGTCCTTCGAAACCGGGATCAAATTCTTTGCATTTTGCGGGATAATATTCACATGGCAAGAAATCGCATGAAGCAACAAGCCGATCAACACCATTCTGAGCGCACTTTTCAAGCAGGTGATATGGTTTTTCTTCGTCTCTAACCTTACAAGCAATCCTCCCTAAAACCGAAAGGGCATCATAAGCTTGCTCCAAATTTATATGGGCCATATAGGATTCTTCAGAATATTGGATCCGTTGCTTATAAATTGGAACTTCCTCCTTCTTCCCGCATTCATCCAGTATTTCATGTCTCTTGTTTGAAGAAAGTTTTTGGCACCAACATCAAAGGACAAACTATTTTACCAGAACTGGATAATGAAGGATCCATCCTTTTGGAGCTGGAGGCCATCCTCAATCGACGCACTCGTCAGCTTCGCTCTCGCTCTATCACAAACGTCTTAATTCAGTGGCACGGAATGCAACCAGAGGATGCTACATGGGAACCACTCCTTCAGATTCAGCAACAATTTCCACATCTAAAGCTTTGAGGATAAAGCTTTTTCTAAGGGGGAGGGGATGTTAGGAACCCATGTCAACCCTTCTATTTACTTTGTTAGTATATTGTTGTTGGACACATATGATTTGTAAGTCGTCCCGTAGTATTTGTTGATCCATAGTTTGTGTTATTGTTGTTGGGCGAATATGCTTTGTAAGTCATCCTGTAGTATTTGTTGATCCATAGTTTGTATTGGCCCATGGTATTGACCCATAGTATTGGCACCTAGACTTAGTATATAAGTTTGTGTTGAGGCCAATGAAGGCACCGTGAATTTATTTGTATTGAGCTTGCTCAAAGGAGGTTTCCCCCTCGAAGTGGCCTACGATCAATAAAAATATTATGTGATCTCATATATTGTGCATTTTATCAATTAATTGTTGCAGGTTCCTCACAAGAACACATGTATTCTAGTTCTTTTTTTTTTTTTGAGGGTGTGATTAGATTAGTGCTACTAGAGTTTCACTTCTTATAGTAAATTGATGCATGAGATATTACTTGTAGAAAAAAACCCATTCAAAAATTATTTTTATATTTTTTCACAATATAAATTTGGTGGTGTATTTTTCGCAATATAAATCGAAAGGAGTGAGTCTTAATTAGATGAATTCATAAATCCCTAAAAAAAGGTTCATGTCTCGGATTGATTCATCATGCTGCAAGGGAAGGTGAAATCACAACTCTTCTTTCACTGATCTGTCTGAACTGCCTCTCCTTTAATTGCAAGCCTTACATTGGTGTCTCTAGGCCCGCTTGGAAACACAAAAAATGGTAAGATCTAGCAGCTTTTGGTCCAAAGTGCATTGGGTTTTCCATTTCCCAATTTATATCCAATCCATACATGATCTGTATGTTTTTATTCCCCAGTGGTGTATGTATATGTTTGTAAGTATCCTAGATCTTTAGAGACGATCATTTTGAACCATATTTCAATAGAATTCTAGCTGGGCCTAACCAATGAGATTTAGTTTCACATGACATTATTATTTGTTATTTTATGTGGATGGGATGAAATGAAAGGAATTCAATATATGATGTTAGGGAAGTGATGGCCAACATGTTAATGACATTTTAGATTTTCATCTGCATTTGAACGTTAATTTTAAAAGGGGTATGGAAATTTAATTTCATCACAAGCTTATTCAAGGCCATGTTCATCTGCTAGTTTAGGTTCAATATTGTTTGTCCCAGGGATTAGCTATTGCAAGTTATGTATATGTTTATCTATCTTTTTTCTTTTACTCAGGAAAAAAATCTTTACTTTTTCCATGACTGAAAATAAAAAAGTTACAGTTTGTATCATAGCCAGAGAAATGGCTCCTATGAAATGTATCTATCTATATATCTATCTATCTTTTTTCTTTTACTCGGAAAAAATATTTAATTTTTCCATGACTAAAAATAAAAAAAATTACATACTATATCATAGCCAAAGAAGTAGCTTCTATGGCATATCATCAAAGACAATATAACTTAAACAAAGAATGTGAGCTTCAAGAAGTCATTCCAAACTCAAGAAAGTACACAAATTTCCAGACTCTAGACAATACTTGAGTGTCAACTAAATAAATACATACTTACTACACAGTAAGATCCCTAGGAGGTAGGGCTTCTTCAAATCCATCTTCGTGGATGACCATGAAAATTTCTCTAGATATTGCACTATATGCTTGTTTAGACAGCCTATCGGTAGGGTTGTTGTGTTTCTTGTAGACATGTGGAGGTGTATAGCTTGAAATCTTTATTTTAGTTTACTCAACACTGAAACACTAGATCTTTTTGTTTTTCATTAAACTATTTATCTAAATACATACATACATATATACGATTTTGCATGTCCAAGTCCACCTACCCAAATTCTATGGGAAGGTATCCTAGATCTCATAGGGAGCCCAACTTTTGATTGTCCCAAAAGAAAATAAAACCACTTAAAAAAATATTTTACTTCCGTCTAATTTTAAGAAATTTTTTATTTAACAATACAACCATAGGTATGTAGTCAATCAAAGTAACCGTGTTTATAATTGGGGTCATAAAATTGAGGCCTATAATTTTGTCCCACTTGTAAAATAAGCATACAGTTACTATGCCTTGCATCATATTTATGTGCAAATTATAGATAGAGATGGGTGGATTCTTCACTAGTATTCATTTCATGCCATTTTTAGAATGTGCAAAATCTTTGTAATAGCCTTCTCATGCTTGCAATGGAAACCGTAGATGCAAATTGTTCGAAGATCTTCGCGTATGATTTATCCCCTCACTTGAATTGGAATTTTTGTATGGACTTTAGATCTTCATTATTTTGTCCATCTGGAGCATGTGTGGTAAGCGTAGTGGCAATCTATCCACAAATGCTTGTGCAAAATTCTTATTGATTATCCAATTGAATCTTGCGGTGGGAGGAAATTTCAGTTGGATCCACATCAATATGTTCTATTAAAACTCTTAATAAAATATTAAACTCAGGGAGATAATTGAACACATGGCCTAAATTATTGTATTTTACTTAGTACTAAGGTGTAATGATCATATTAATCATTTATGTCGTTAATCTTATTTGGAATTTGCAATTATTTCAAAACTTGGATTTTGGTTTTCTTTTTCCTTGGAATACAATTCAACCCACCCTCCAGCTTGTAAGTGAGAACGAAATTGCTAGTACCTTTCCAGCCCCATCAAAAATTGACTCATGAAGAGCCTCAATCAATAATTGGCTCGTGAAGGGAAAACATGTCAAAAGTAGGACTTGCACCTGGGTGGAGAGGATAATATTCCTTTTCTCAACCACCCAAGCTAGACCCAATTGACAAGGATTAATTGATCCTAGAGTGGCTGTCAATATAAAAATACCCCTAGATAAACTAGGTAAATCATAACAGTGTATTCTCATTTGTACTAGGAAAATCATACCAATTGCTTCCCCCATATTTCTATCTACAAGTATATCTTGCTTTCTCCTTAGGTGCATTCAATATTTTGTTGAAAGGTTTGCAAATCTCCAAAACTACTTTCCATGGGAAATTTAGTTCATCATCACATGTGATTATTTATGTCCATATTGGCTATAATAATGAGGCACAACTAAGTATTCAGTTGTAGACATACGAATTTTTTGGACCCTTGCAAAGTACCTACGGTTGAAAGAAAATCTAGATTTTAGCATAAGGATATTGGTAGCTTTGGTTTTTTTGGTAGGAGGCAAGGTAAGAATCATGGCTTCAACTTGATTTACATGACAATTCAGTCAGTTTCCACAATTTCCCTCTATTATGTTTATTTGTAAAAGTGTTTGAAATACGATCTAATTATATGTCTATATGTCTCACACAACCTCATAGTCATGGCTTGGCCATGTTATGAAACTATTGTCAAAATTATTGTATAGGTTTTGCATTGACCTTTTTCAGTATGATCTGCTTGACAGCAAGCTGGGTGACATGCCACCAAAGTTAACAGTAACTCTTAACAAGTTAGATTCCTTTTTGTCACTTTTTGGAAATGAGCACTACATGTAAAAATGGTTGAAACATGTTGCCATGGATTAGTTTGGTTTATTTGAATTTTTTGTTGGTCCTCGACTGCAATATCAATAGCCAAGTTCAAATTTGAATTTGAATTTGAGAAGCAAAAAAATTGCCAAAAAAATAGGGAAATATTGGAGAGATGTATTACATCGGAACAATTTGGCTTCTTGGCGAGCAGAAAAATATTGGATGCGATAGGTATTGCGTAGGAGTGCCTCCACTCGGTTAAAACCAAACATCTACAAGATTTTATCTTGAAAATGGATCTGGTGAAGGCGTACGATCGGGTGGACTGGGCCTTCATTATATTTATGCTAATACAAATCAGATTTCCTATTGATGTGACCAACTGGATAATGGTGTGTCTTAGCTCGACTTATTTTACTGTATTGATCAACGGTTCACCTTCTTATTTTTTCAGGAGCAGTAGGGGGTTAAGAAAAGGGTGTCCGTTGTCTCCCTTATTGTTCATTCTAGTCATTGATTGTCTTAGTAGACTCATAAACCAGGCCAAGGAGGAGAGAAATATTAAAGGTATAACAGTTTCCCGTACTTTGTTCATTACTCACATTCTCTTTGTCTATGATGCCATGCTACTTGGTAAGGGAAACACTGAGGAATGGAAGTGATTTTGGGACATCATTGATTCCCGGTGACGTAGCCCAAGAAGGGTGAACTCCGTTGTCAGTTCTTGTCTACAATTCTATGGTTTGCATATCTCTTTTATGTGTTTGTGTTCTTCTATTATGCTCTCTAATTTTTTCATTTAAAGTCTTTTTAATGATTTTAAGCATTCAAACTTTCACATACAAATAATGGTTATAAAGATCCTATCATTTTCGGATCAAGGTTGGTATCAAAGCAGCTTAACCATTGCATTGTGAGTTTGTGAATGTTAACAAGATCAAGGCTTAAAGCCGGTGAAGGAGAACTTGAAGAGTTTGATCCAAAAATTGGTTCAATAAGAAGAAAGAAAATGGCAGATGAAGACTACCGAGAAGAAGATTAGAAGGCTTTCCGCAAGGATTTCTATAAGATGGAAGATAGGGTAGAAAAGTTGTTCGTAGATTATCAAGAGAGATTGGAAAAGAAGAAAAAGAAGAAGGAGAAAGCAGAGAATGATACTTCAGGAAAAGGAGGAGGCCCTTTGATCGTTCTTCTCCATCTTCTTCTTCCTCTTCTGAAAGTTCCAGTACGACTTCTTCAAATCCAAAGAAAAAATCTGAGAAGATTAAGTCTGATTTACCTTATTTGAAACTTGATATTAAGTTTGATTTGCCTACATATAATGGTGAAATTAATGCAGAAAAAATGGAGGATTGGATCAAACAGGTTGAAGTGTATTGCAAGATCCAAAAGCTTACAGATGATAGTGCAAAGATCCAGTTGGCTACTTTTCACCATGGAGGCATTGCACTTATCAAGTGGGAGAGGAAGACACGGGAATGCATCCTTAGAAAAGGTAAAATTATTTATTCCTGGTATGAATTTACTGTTGCATTAAAGAAGCAATTTTATCCATTAGGATACATGCAACAAGCCATGACGGATTGGAAAAAATTAAGGCAATTTAAAGGTCAGAATGTACAAGAATACACTTAGGAATTCAGAAAGAGAGCTTTGATTTTGGGTATACCTATTTACACTCAAGAAACTCTTCTCAATTTATTGGAGGATTACATAGTTATTTGCGTTATACAATACTTATGTTTAATCATACTAACCTTGATGAGGTATGTGTGCAATCCACACACATTGAATCCAAAGGGAAGAGTGTTCATGATGAATTTTCCTCAGTTGAATCCAGTAAGTTGAAAGAAGGTAAGGACAAAGGGAGGAGAAAGCATACATCTACCGTGAAGAAAGGGGATACAAAAATTTCATGTTCTCATTTTTAGAGAGATGGGAATGATGCAGAACACTATTGGAAGCTACATCCAAAATTGAAACCGAAGTGGTTTAAGGATCGGAAAGGGAAGCAAAAAACCATGGTTATCGTTGAGGACCTTGGATCAGATTCCGAGGACGAAACAAAGATATCAATCATAGGTGTGAAAGGTAAAGCTATTGTTGGCAATGATTCTAACATTGGTTCTTCATGTGCTTCTACTTCTAAATATTATGGATCCAAGGATAGAAAAAGGGATGTATTGTTTCATATAAGGGTAATTACAAAACAAAATAAGATCAACACACTCATAAATAGTGGATCTCAAGCTAATCTCATTTTAGAAGAAATAGTTAAGCAGTTGGGATTAACAACAAAACCACATAGGAAACCTTATCCATTAGGTTGGGTATGCAAAGATAAAAGATTACAAGTAATAGGCAATGTGATCTAAAGTTTGCAATTACATCCAAGTGTGTAGACGAAGTTGAATTTGATGTGGTTCCACTAGATATTTGTGGAATTGTGTTGGGTAGCCCGTACTTATATGATTGAAAGGAAATTTTCTATAGAGAACATAATCAGTATCATTTGTTTAAAGAAGGAATTGAGTATACAGTACATTCGCATTCATTTAAAAATGGCAGATCATTGGGAACTACACAACAACTAAAAAGGGTTGTTAATGCAAGTTGGAATTTGGCACTTATTTCTATGCAATATAAGGAAGAAAAGAATCCTAAGCATGAAAATGAAGTGTCATTGCATCACAATACACCTATTCTGGTTGATAATGTTCCTATGATAAAACATAAGCATGCTATGGGTAGAATCTCTTTCATATGCTCAATTTTGATATTCAGCTTTCTATTGATCAACAATATATGGTTCATTCTGACAATATGGAATGCATATTTGGTTGAAAAGGGGATTAATGTACTTAATAATGTCAGTGCAGTGTTGATTGTTATTATGATAAGTCAAATGTACAGGTTCCAGGAATAATGGAAAAGTGATATGGGACAAGTGAGATGAACATGTTCTCACTTATTTTATGAATGATTTAGGATTTTGGTGGTCCAAAAGCTTCTTAGTTGGAAGGTTTGATCCAGGAGGATCTTCAGAGATCAATCAGTATATAAGTCTTAAAACAGTAAAAAAAATATCGCAGTGGTAAATATCTCATCAGCAGATCTCCATCAATGCTCGTTTCGTGCTAAACGACCTTCGGATGCATAGGTTATCAGCTTTTGAAGTTTCGGAAAAATGGTTCAAAAAGGGCAAAAAATGGGTAAAATTGGCAAAAAAAATTACAATGTAATGGTTATCAAAAATTTGTGGAGTCTATGGGAATTGAACCCATGACCTCCATGGTTGGCCCAAATCCTTCACAAATCCCGCCTAACCACAATTCCCATCGGTGTTTCTTAACATGTATAGGGAAAAACTTGTATTTGAAATTGAAGGGGGTTTTATTTGGAGAAATAGGCAGGATCGAGGGCTAGGCCCTCAATCCCTTGGCCAATACCAAGGCCGTAAACATAGTGCCAAGTCACAATATTAACCAATGAAACACTAACTAACAATCCAAATCAATGGAACAAATGCCAAGTCACATGCCAAATGGTGGTACTAACGGTCTAACAATACAACGCCACCACGCCAACAAATATAACAAGTTATGTTGAATGGGGAGAGGTCTGCGGGTTTGTCCCTAGGACCTCTGCCCAAAGGCGCAAAGCTTTACCACTCGGCCAAATCCCATTTGTTGAGTGGCTTATGGTCGTTTTTTCTTATGAATTTGAGGCTGTATTTGGGGCCAAAAAGGGGGCACGTGGCCCTCCTTTCAACGCCCAAAAATCTTATTTAAACCCAGTTTTGAGCCACGGTTCGTAGAGTTCAGAGACCATGAAACACAACGTAGGCCCAGAGTTCAAGCAAGATTTGGGAACAACTCCCGAGGCGTCGTACAACCATTCATGGGAATGGATACCGAGGTGGTAATCCGTACAACCCATATTGTTTTGTCTTTTATGTAGGAAGAGTTTCTCAGTTTGCGTGCCAGAGGAGGCCTCGGGCATATATAGTCGAATTTATACTCATTTTTCTCAGAATTTTGAGAGGAAGACAGTGGTGATATCTGCTTCTGAGTTTGACTGACATAACTCGGAAGTGATTCCAGAAAATCATTTATGTAAGCTTTGAAGATAGAATAAGATCGACCTTCTCATTAGAAGTGGCCCAGAGATGTAGCCCAAGAAGGGTGAAATCCGTTATCAGTTCTTGTCTACAATTATGTGGTTTGAATATCTATTTTATGTGTTTAGGTACTTCTATTATGCTCTCTAATTTTGTCATTTAAATCCTTTTTAATGATTTTAAGCGCATTCAAACTTTCACATACAAATAATGGTTATAAAGATATTATCAGTTTCAAATCATTTTGTAAAGCCACTGGGATGTTAGTAAGCAAAGACAAATCTAGTTTCCTACATAATGCCTCGGATGAAGATATTTGTGCACACATACATTTCCTTTTACCCTACAGAATGGAGAAGATGGATAAAGGGTTAAAGTATTTAGGATATATGTTGAAACCAAATTGTTACAAAATTGAGGATTGGAACTAGTTAATCCAAAAGGTGGACATAAGGATCAAAAACTGGACTTTTAGATGTTTTTCGATGGGGGGGTGGCTAGTTCTAGTAAACTATGTCCTCTAGAGTATTATTTTTTATTGGTTCTCACTTTTTAAAGTTCCTATGACCCGGGTTATCAACAATATAAGGAAACATATCTTTCATTTCTTGTGGTTGGGATATCGATCTATTTTAAAGTTTCACCTTTCCTCATGGGAAAGCTTGGCGCTCCCTAAGAACTGGGTGGGTGAGGTATCAAGCAATTGGAGTGGTTCAATTTATCCCTTAGGGAAAAGAGCTTATGGAGGTGTCTTTTTGATAATGGGTTGTGGATCAAAACTATAAAGGATAAATACCTCAAAGGGAGACCTATTAATTGGTGGATCTGAAAACTATGTCTTAGGCCCTCAAAGTACTCTTCTATCTGGAGACGTCTCCTAAGTGCCTATCCAATCCTTGGTCAATGGCTTGCTTGGAGAGTGGGTAATGACATTCAAGTTTTTCTGGGCATCGATCCTGTGGACGGGTTATCTGAAAAATTTCGCTTTTCCAGGGACATTATTTCTCAATTACAAAACAAAAATATTTATGTGTTGGCATAGGCCAAAAGAGAGGGAGCATACAACAGGTGTCCTTCTTATTGGTATCATGCTTGCAATATGGGGTTGTCGATCGAGGTTAGGGAGTAGTGGAAATCCTTTATAATAGGTTTGAATAATGCGGTGGTTCTACTTTCTTCTACCTTAGACACTTTGGTCTGGGACTAGGGAAACTTAGAGGGTGTAATAACTACAAAGAAGGCATATGACATTATCCTTGAACATGTGGGCACAGACGCCGTCGTCGACTGTTGGTGGTCGATAAAATTATGGAAGCGCATAATTCCATTAAAAGTAAAATGCTTTGTTTGGTTGTGTATTAAGAATACAATTATGTCATGGGATAATCTGACCAAATGTGGCTTCCACGGCTCAAGACAATGTGTTCTTTGTGCTTTTGACTTGGAGAGCGTATGTCATATTTTTTTCCATTGTAAATTTTTCAAGGATATTTGGAAGAAACTGAGAATATTTCTTAATCATGAGGACAATTGGGGTTGTAATAGTTTATTGGATAGCATACATAGGTGGCTACTCCATGGTGTTAAATTTAAATCCTTGCCATTGCTACTCATATTGGATTATAGGTAATCTTTATGGAGGTTTAGGATATCCCAGATCTGCATCACAAGATTTTTAATCTCGACGTTTCAATCCCTCAAAGGGATCATCATCAGGAGAACTAGAGCTTGAGGAAAATTATTTGGTTAACGTACTCGTAAATAATAGAATAGGGTTTTGTTCATTGTATTATCATGTCGGTTGGTGTTTAATTTTATTCTTTAATAGGTTGTGCAATAGAGGGTTCCATGTTTCACTAATTTTGGTACCTTCATCTCTATTAACATTCTTTGGATGAATTTTTATCTCCAACTTTTCTCTAATTTTTATTTTCATGTAATGATCCGTTGTGGCTATGATCCTTGCCTTGTCAAAACAAACAAGGTGTTTGCTATTATTTACGTGTTTTGCAAGGGCTGAGCTTTTAATTTTTTTTTCCTTATATATTCCATATTCTCTTTTAACCTTACCTCCCATGATCTACCAATTTCACCAATATATACTTTTCCGCAAGAACATGGAATGCAATATCCACCTTTCTTTGATCCTTCTCTTATTAGGTCTTTTACTAAATAAAGAATATTTCTTAAAGAGTTTGGTGGTGTGAAAGTGGCACTTATGTTCCTTTTACGTAGAATCTAGGCTATTTTTTCAGTGGTCCCTTTTATGTAAGGGAGAGATACCCTTTGTCCTTCCATTTTACATCTTTCCATCCTGGGTCTCCTTGCTTTATGGACCAACCTATTGAATAGTTTCTTATCATGGCCATTTTTCTAAAGAATTTTGATAGATGACATAGCTCCTCCTCTACATGATCCTTGTCTGAAATTATGAAGGCCCTTGTTATTAAGGTATTAATGACACCAAGATTTTGGGAGGGAAGGTTATGAGAGGTTGCATGTAGGGACCTATCCGTGTGTGATTTCTTCCTGAAGACTTGGTGAGATAGAGATCCATTCTGTTTTCTTGTTAGCAGGACATCCAAGAACGGTATGCACCCATTTTTCTCTTCTTCAATTGTGAAATTTATGCTTTCATGTTGATTGTTGAGATTATCAAAGAATTGTTTCAATCTTCCATCCCCATGAGGCCAAAGTATATTGGCATCATCAACGTATCTCTTCCATCTTCTAGGTTTAAGAGGAAAAGAATTGATGGCTTGGTCCTCAACGTTTTCCATGTACAAATTTACGACTATTGGGGACAAAGGAGATCCCACAGCCACACCCTCAATTTATTCATAATATTCCCCTCTGAAGCTAAAATATGTAGATCTAAGGCATACTTCAGCTAGCCTGGTTATGTCATCATCCACCTTACTTTTTTTGATGTCTATGGAATTCTTTAATGGGATTTTTGTGTAAAGAGACACCATGTCAAATCTTACCAACATTTCATGTTTTTTGACGATGTCATTTTTAATTTCATTTCCCCGGTTTGTAGAGTCTTTTACAAATGATGTTGTGTGACCAACTAGGATCTTGAGTTTGTTAGCGAGAAACTTAGCTAGTTTGTAGGACGGGGATCCAATTTTGTTAACAATGGGTCTTAGTGGCATACCCTTCTTATGCACCTTTGGAAAGCCATAAATTCAAGGCATGAGATTATCCTTTGGGATGAGTTTATATTTGCTTTCTTTATCCATATTAGAGCCTAAGATTGATTTCTTAATATCATTTATAACCTTGTTGCACGGGTCTTTCTCTAATCTCCTGTAGTTACCGCAACGTAAATGGACCTGGATATTTTTTTTCATAATCTGCAGTATTCATTATCACAGTTTCGTTACCCTTGTCTACTTTCAAGCAGACAAGGGTATACAAGTTACTGTTTTTTTCTCTTGAAAAAAAAATATTATGTGTATACAGATATACATTACAAAAAGAAAAAGGGATACTTTATTTACATAGAAAAGAATCTTAAACCAGTGGGAAGGGGGGTCTTCTTATGCTAACCTAGAGAGGTTTTTCCCAAAAATAAAATATGCAATACATAAATTGAAATTAGTTTTTTGGTTGAGTCCTCCTTGGATAAATAGTTGGGGTTTGTCTCCTTGATGTGGAAGGAGCGTCGATTCCTTCTAAGTGCCATTTGACGCATTGCTGGAAAAGGGGTTTTCTTAGTTTATTTTAGGGTTTTTGAAAGGGGGAAAACTATATATCCAGTGGAGACTACTATTGAGAGGTCGCCGATGGTTTTGGTTTTTTACAACGATTGAACTCGGGGGTGGCCTCTCAGCTAGAAGAGTATAAGATGGATAGAGTGTCTATGGTTGGGTGAAACGTTGTGGACACACATTTAGTTGCCTAGATAGCTATGCAAGCTAGGCTTTTCCCTTTATGTTACATCATTGTTAATTAATTGTGCTCAATGATTAAATGTTTCCATATTATGATATACTTTTGTGCAAATATAGTTATCTGGTGGCTTGTTGCTAAGATTTACATGATGATAAAAAATGATGTTATAATATAAATATTCTACATTACATTTAGGTGGTTGCTAAGATTTACATGATGACAACGAATGTTGTTATGACGATTGTACATTTGCAGCTAATTGGTTGTTGAGATCCACGCATTCAGTCACCAAGCTATTTACTTGAGCTAAGTATTTTCTTCATGTCATATATTTATGTATTAATTTATGTTCAACTATAAAAGGGACCAACGTTGTATGAAATTAACGAAGTTCAGTAAACTTGTGGTAAATATACTATTATATTGTTGTTGTATCTATTTTATGAATGTGTGGTGTAGAGAAGTATATATGTTTGATAAATGTAATTATAAGTAATAGATGCAAAAGATTTAGTATTCAAAGGTTCATAGTGCTTGAAATTATTATAGTGAAATTATAACCTATTGTTGACCATATACTAAATGTGTTATTGAATTGTGGAAGAAGATTGATTTAGATATTAGTTGATGATCAAAGAATTCCGAACATCAAATGGGCTTTCATGTTGTTCATTACACAATAGTGGGTATCAAGTAAACCTTTGAGTATCGATCTGGGTAAAATAATAACCTTTAATAAAAATATAAGATAGGATACTAGATTGTTGCTCCTTATACAAGAGCCACGAGGTGGCAATGTCTTGCGCCATTGCAAATAATAACCTTTAATAAAAATATAAGATAGGATACTAGATTGTTGCTCCTTATACAAGAGCCACGAGGTGGCAATGTCTTGAGCCATTGCAAATTAGATTTTTTTGAAATTTGCAAAATCGGCATGTGAACCCTATCTTGACATCCTTGGAGCTCAATTTTCTTAAATAACATATTTTTGAAATATTTATATTGTCAGTTGACAAACAAACAAAAAAATCAATTTAAATAAGAAAGTGTGCCTCTAAAAAATGGTTTAAGTTTATTTGAAGAAAATAATTGAAAACCGCTCTCACTCACTTAAAGTACAAACTTTCAATCTTGACATCCTTGGAGCTCAATTTTAATTTTTCAAACTTGACATCCTTGGAGCTCAATTTTCCTAAATAAGATCTTTGAAATATTTATGTTGTCGATTGACATAATAAGATATAATGTCAAACCAAAATATAATCAATTTAAATAATATTTTTGAAATCTTTATGACATGAACCGACATAATAAGATACTACATGTTCTAAATAGCATGTTGTTTGGAGGCTATTAGTACATTCCAATTTTAAAGTAGGCAATTTTTCAAAGAATAGTAAGAAATTAGAATGAATGAGACCATAGTTTTCATTCGTAAATAGATCAAAATAATCTATCCATTGATTAACCATTGTTGTGCATTCCCTGAAAACATGGTTAATCATGGAGAAGAATTGAACACGCATCAGTTTGACAAAACATAAACTGAACTACGTGCAGAATGCTAGGAATGGCCTCTCTTGAACTTTCAACTAGTAATGGTTCTGCAGGATTGTACTCATCATATCTCTTGTCTAGCTTTTTGTTAGACATGCCAAGTGCCAAATGAAGAAATTCCATGAAGAACTTTTCAGTTAAGAGTCATCAATCCATCCAGGATGCAAAGGAAAATTTCTAGCATAAATATAATTAATTGACAGGATTGAAACTGGCACAGTTCCTTTACACAAGGTTCTATTTCCACATGTAAAACCCACAAAAGCAGGGAACTATTAGATATATTTATTGGACTGGTCAAGTTTGTATCGATGATTCACTTCCAATCACTATATGAACAAGTCACTGTACTGCATGACTCTTAAAAAGGAAAAAAGGTGTGTGTGTGTGTGTGTGTGTGTGAGGGTAATTTTTAGGGGCGAAATTTCACCAATTGGCTATTTTTTGGAATTTTTTTCAAAAAATAAATTCGCTATTTGGTATTTTTTGGTCTCTAATATTGCCTATATTTATATAAGATGTGTTTTTTTATCATAATATTCGCCAAAATTTACACGTTTCAGTAGTAAAATGTATGTTTCATATTTAAATTTGCCTACCTATCTATATACATGTTTTTTTCAATCCAAAATGATCGCCTAGGATACTATACTTAAGTATAATATTATAATCCTTAAAAAATACGCCGGTGTGTGTTTGTTGCGTACCCAGTTATAGTGGTAATACATTTGTTCTTGATCTTAGTGAAATCATTATTATTGGGACTGGAAGACTTAACTCTGTATAAGTGCTACATAACAAGTATTGTATAAATATGAGTGTTGAACAAGTGCGGCAAAACTGGCTCATCAAATTGGATTATGTTATTGACTTATTTCCTAATTACCTAGGCTTATAGGATGGGATTATTGATGGTCAGTTTCAGTTAAGGGCAGTGAATTAAGGTCAATTAATTTTACAATCAGTTCAAGGCAGGGGAAACAATAATGGAGAGCACCTGATACTAGCAAATCTCTTCCATGAATACCTCATATGGATAATCACAACATTTGCTTGTTCTTATACTAGACACACATAGTATTCCGCAAAATTCATCAAGAGAACAATTATAAATCAGATACGCACACAAGCAAGGCACCCTGAATAGGCAAAGAAATTGTAATATATAGGATCAATAAATCTTTTAATTTACAAATTTAAAATCTTGAATAAGAAGAGAGATGTAATATAAAAATGAAATCTCAAGATGTAAATCAGAAGAAAAAAAAAGAAGGCAATATAATATGTTCAAAAATATTTCCAGTGTTGTCATATTAGGAAAAGTGCACTATCTGCAGAGTATAATCATAAATATTTGTATGCATTTCATAGTCACGATGTAAAAAATAAACATAGATATCCTTATCGTATATACTTATGTACATTCTCAAAACTCTTAAAAAAACCATTTTATGCTAACATTTGAATTAAATAAAATTGCTCATGTTGGTTTAACATCAAAAAACTCGTATAGGAAGAAAAAATTAAAAGATCCAACAAAATAATTTCTACTATACTCAAAATGTTGGGCAAATACTAGAGTGACCTGTTTATCCTCAAGAAGACAATTTTGACTTACCCATAAAAGGGTTTTCCATTTATGATTTACAAGATGTCATTTACAAAGTCCATGATATCAAATCCCTTGGATATTATATTTTAGTTACACAATCTAAAATTTGGTTTCAGGAGATAAAATGGCTCATTTTAGACATAGACCAGAATCAAAACCATATAAAAAGTGTGACATGTTCTTACATTCATAATGCAGATAAATTTTTGAACTACAAAAAGTTCGGGTACACAGGGTATTCCCAAAAGACCGAACACCTAGAGCAACCACTTCACACAAACTGATCACAGATCAACACACCGTTGTTTTGACGTGATTTAAACCCTCGAGCGGGAAACACTCCACGGCCCCGGCCAAATAGCTTCTATGGAGCAATTTATTATGCAAAGAAAGAAAGTTACAGATGAGCTTCTCATAATCGATCAACTAAACAATGACCCTCCATGCTCTTTAAATAGAGATCATGGACCAATTGGGTGTTAAGCCATGGATCAAGGTTAGGTATGATCTAGGAGAAGTTGAGCTGTCAGATCACAACATATCGTGAATGTCAGATTAAATATTTACAAATGCATACTAATCCATACTAAAGAAACACACTTTTCTTACCGAATATATTACACAAGTTGATCTTAACTAACTCCTAAGTGTCTAAATATCCTAACATCCCCCCTTAAGAACAACTTGGGATAGGATTAAAGGATTTACAAAAGTGACACTATTAGGAGAAGGAAGGAGGCATTAGAGCCTATCCCCCCTTAATGACAAATTCATGAACTCCTAACATAGATCGAAGTTTAGAAAACTTCGCTTCTGCAAGAGACTTGGTGAAGATGTCTGTAACTTGATCATCTGTAGGACAAAAGAGCACTTCAAGAACATGATCATGAATAAGATTTCTGATGAAGTGCATATGTAGCTCAATGTGTTTGTTGCATTGATGTAGGACTGGATCTTTGGCAAGCTTGATGGCACTTTGATTGTCGCACCAAAGTGGAGTAGGATGTTGTTGCTCGAATCCAAACTATGAAAGGATCTGTCGAAGCCATAAAGCTTCCTGACTGGCATTAACTGCGGCTCGATATTCTACCTCTACTGAAGAAAGAGCAAGAGCTTATTGTTTCTTACAAGCCCAAGTGATAGGTCCAGATGCTCGACTAAAAACATAACCTGCAGTAGACTTTCAATCATCAGGATCGTCGGCCTAATCTGAATCAGTGAAACCAACCAATAAGGGTTTCCCCCCTGTACTGTAACTAAATTGTACCTCGAATATATCGAAGTATTATTTTAGCTGCTTTAAAGTGACTTTCATGAGGTGTTTGCATATAACGGGCAACATGACCAACGACAAAGGAAAGGTCAGGACAGGAAGGAGTCAAGTATAAGAGACTACCAACAAGCTGACGATACAAGGTGACATCTACTTCAGGTGAAGTACAAGTGGCAGAAAGTTTGACTCCAGACTGGAAGGCAAAAGGGGCTAGTGTACAATCTTCCATGTGAAAGTGACAAAGAAGGTCACAAGCATACTTATACTAAGAAAGAAAGATTCCTTCTTTGGTTTGCAGGACTTGGAGACCAAGAAAATAATGCAAATGTCCTAAGTTTGACATTTCAAAATTTTTCTTAAGACTGGATTTCACATGGGTTATAAGCTTAGGGTCACTACCAGTAAGAATAAGGTCATCAATATATAGAACAAGTATGATGAGATGGTTTCCTACTTTCTTGGTATAGACATTGGGGTCAGAATGGCATCTAGAAAAACCAGTGTCAAGGAGAAATCTATCCATTTTGGCATACCAAGCTCTAGGAGCTTGCTTAAGGTTATATAAGGATTTCTTAAGGCGGCAGACAAGGCTAGAGTTATTCTGAACATATCCAGGAAGTTGTTCCATGTAAATTTTCTCATGTAAATCACCATGTAAGAAGGCAGACTTGACATCCATTTGATGGACTTCCCAGTTATTTAAGGCTGCAAGGGAAAGAACAAGGTGGATGGAGTTCATTTTTGCAACAGGAGCAAAGGTTTCATTGTAGTCAATCCCTTCAACTTGGGAAAAACCTTTGGCAACTAACCTTGCCTTAAGTCTTTCAACACTTCCATCTGATGCATACTTAGTTCTGTAGACCCATTTACATCTGACAAGTTTTCTTCCTTTTGGAAGAGGTACAAGATCCCAAGTATCGTTCGGCATTAAGGAACGTTATTCTTCATCCATAGCTGCATCCTAATTTGGATTTCTTGAAGCTTCTGCAAAGGTTTCTGGATCATGATTCTTGGAAACTTGAGCCAAAAGAGAAGAGGCTCGCTGAAACTGAGAACGTGTTTGACGTTGATCACATGCAAGATCACCAGCTGCTTCACATGTTGAACGGACCCATCGAGGAAGCACTTGTGCTGGTGCAACTCGAGGAACATGAGCAGGTGGAGGTGGATTTTCATCCTCACTGTCATTATCAGAAACTGGAGTTGAAAACCTATCAAGGAAGTTGGAAGAAGAAGAAGGCACAAGTGCCGAATTAGGCTCGCAGGCCAAAGATGGCACAATCGTCGAGTTAGGCTCGCGGGCCAAGATATTTTCATCAAATTTAACATCTCTTCTAATGATTACATCATGAGAATGTGGTTGAAGAAGTCTATAACCTTTTACATCTTCAAAACATCCAACAAATATGCACTTTTCACTTTTAGGCTGCAATGCTTTCCATTTTTCATCCGGAATGTGAGCCCATGCTTCACTACCAAACACACAGAAGTGACTTACATCTGGTTTAATTTTACTCCGTGCTTCTTCTGGTGTGATACCTTGTAAAGCTTTAGTGGGGGTGCGATTAACTATATAATTTGCACAATTGATGGTTTAGCCCAAAATTGAAGATGTAGTCCCTTAGATTGGATCATACAATTAGCCATTTCTTTTAAAGTGCGGTTCTTCCGTTCAGCTACACCATTTTGTTGTGGTGTATATGGAATAATGTGTTGTTATTGGATGCCTTGTTCAGTGCAGAAAGTAGTGAACTTTTTGTTAACATATTCTCCTCCATTGTCGAATCTTAACTTAATAATTTGATGACCAGATTGTTTTTCAACAAGGACCTTGTAGGCCAAGAACATGTTAAATACTCTGCTCTTAAGTTTTAGGAAATATACCCAAGTGCGTTTGGTGTAATCATCAATGAAAGTTAAGAAATATTTGAAACCAGAAAAGGAAGCAGATGGAAGAGGACCACACAAGTCACTATGCACAAGCTCCAAGGAAACTGAGGTGTGCCAAGAGGCACGTTTGTCAAAACTGTCCCGATGATGCTTTCCGAGTACACAACCGGAACAGACACCATCCATGCAAGATACCATCGGAAGACCTGTCACCATATTGTCTTTAGATAGTTGTTGCAATGAGCGATAATTTAAGTGACCAAATCGCTCATGCCAAAGTTTGCTCAAGTTATCACTATGAGCAACAAAAACTGAAAGGTGATGACCCAAAGTTGTTAAATTTGTACAACCTGGTAATATCATCAACAATTTCGGTAGCTAGGACCTGTTGAGGATATTTAAAATCCTTGATTACAACTTGGTGAGGTGTAAACATCATAGTGTTACCTTCACCAAAATGAGTGATTTGATAGACTGATAACAAATGGCAGGAAATTCTTGGAACACATAGTACATCACTGAAATGACCATTATCTACTGGAACTGTTCCATCTCCTACAACACTTAGAGATCTATCATCACCAACAAATATTTGTTTGGTGTTACATTCATGCATAGTAGAAAAGATGGCTTGATCCTTAGCCATATGATAAGATGCTCCATAATCAATGAGCCATTCATTTGAAGTAGAAGAAGAAGATGCATTATAAGAATAACCAGAAGCACAAAGTGCATGTCCATGAGAGGTAGATTCTGAAGGCGAATCTAGGGTAATGTGGTGCTTCTTCATTGCTTCTTTCAAGGCTACCATCTTCTTGAAACACTTAGATTCATCATGATTATCTTTCCCGCAATAGTTGCAATGACGCTCAGTCTTCTTGCCTTTTGGCTTGGATGCTTTGTTATTTTTTAAAGAAGGAGCTGACTGAGAGGGTTTAGGACCCTTGTCTGACTTATTATTGCAAAAATTTTGTTTCTTGGGAGGCTTGGACTTTTCTTTCTGTTGGGACAATAAGGCTTTCCCAGATGTATCTACATTTTTAATTATTCCAAGATGGATGAGCTTATCTTTCTCTCTAATCAAGGAATCACAAAAGGATTCATGACTAGGCTCTTGATAGCTAGCTACATTCAAGGATTCTTTGATGGAGTAAAACGTAGATACAAAAACAAAATATGTAGGTCCAAGTTTGGAAAGAATATGATAAATGCATTGTTTGTCTTCCCTCTTAATCTTTCATTCTTCATATAAGAGTTTAAGAGTTTTGTACTTAGATAAATAATCTTGTATGCATGAAAAATCACTTGGATTTAAAGAAATTAACTCATTTTCGAGTTGGTGACCTCGAAGTTCATTGTGTTTACCAAACACAGATTCCAACTTGTCCCAAGTAGCATCAGGTTCATCAATTTCATATATGTGGAATCACAAATTAGTAGAGATTGGCATCCCAATCAATCCACAAGCTTCGTCACATCTATTTGCCCATTTGATTTTCTTATTATCATCAGTGGGTTTTGTTTCTTTCCTTGAGGTAATTCTGAAAAGTCCTCTACTTTGTAGAACATCCTCCATACGAGATTTCCATGAGAAATAGTTGAAACTGGTAAGTAGAATATCACAAGGGGTGGCCATATTTTTAAATTAATGGCTGTAAAATAAAAAACCAATAGTCTGGATGCGAAGAGCTCGAAAAAAATAGGTGGTTTCAAAAATAACAGCACTGAAAACTGACTCTGTATGATGAAGTTATGCTTGATCAAAGAAAATGTTGAAGATGTCATCAATAGTGACGTGGTAGATAGAGAATGACAAGCTAAAAAAAAAGGACCCCCCTCTTCCCAAGATGAACCTTTGACAATCATTTTACAAGAAAGTTGCTTTAAGTGAATCACTTTTGTAAAATAAGTGATTTCACTTTTACAATGATGTTACTTTAAATAGTGCAACAATAAAAAAGAACTTAAGTGACTCACTTTTTATTTTTATTTTTTATTATTTAAGTGAGATGCACTTTTACAATAAAGTAACTTGAAAATAGAAATTGCATGCACTTTTTCTGTTAAAAGTAACTTCCTAAGACTTGAACTCAAGACCGATTAAGGAATAAAGCAACTTTGAACCAAGTGAGCTAGATTAAAAGGTATGTAAAATATGGGGAGGAGGAAGGGGGCTTTTATTTTTATTTTTGTACTCTTCTTGCTCGGTTTCTGTGCTTGCCTTTTTTCCTGCAAATCATACCATAAACCAAAAAAATAAATAAAAAATTTCACGCTTGTGGGGTTAGATCTCGTTAGCTTGCCCGGAAAGTATACATTTTCTCTCCGTTTTTGATTTGCCAAGATCGCACAAGGTGCACGGCAAATAGCATACACAGCCGAAAAAACCCTTTCGCTTTCTATTTCTGATTCAACGAGATCGCATAAGGTGCATAGCAAAGAGCATACGTATATAGGGAAAG
The DNA here is from genome assembly GCA_027924585.1 of Larix kaempferi. Taxonomy (NCBI): domain Eukaryota; kingdom Viridiplantae; phylum Streptophyta; class Pinopsida; order Pinales; family Pinaceae; genus Larix; species Larix kaempferi. The sequence goes on from BSBM01000556.1 coordinate 10,127,007, forward strand.
CAACAATCCGAAACTAAAAAAATCTAATAATAAAAACTGATAAAATATGAGATTTAAAAAAAAAAAAATTTAAAAAAACGTCACTGTAACATTATACCTTCAGATCTGATGAAATACGTGTTTCTAAAGCAACCTAGAATCGTTTTCGATCAAACGAACACTATTCCCCAATGGAAACGGTGCTCCAAACGCAATGGAACACCTCCCACGGCCCATAAATGCACAAAAATACCAGAACCAGAAACCCTTTCAAGTTTTGGCAACAACAGTTCAAGATCTAGATCATAACCGGAAGCGGCTCTTCATAAAAGCTCTGATACCATGTTCGGGTACACGGGGTACTCCCAAAAGACTGAACACCTAGAGAAACCACTTCACACAAATAGATCACAGATCAACACACCAATGTTTTGACGTGGTTTAAACCCTCGAGAGGGAAACACTTCACGGCCCCGACCAAATAGCTTCTACAGAGTAATTTATTATGCAAATAAAGAAAGTTACAAATGAGCTTCTCATAATCGATCAACTAAAAAATGAACCTCCATGCTCTTTAAATAGAGATCATGGACCAATCGGGTGTTAAGCCACGGATCAAGGTTAGGTATGATCTAAGAGAAGTTGAGCCGTCGGATCACAACATATCGTGACCGTCGGATTAAATATTTACAAATGCATACTAATGCATACTAAGGAAACACACTTTTCCTAACAGATATATTACACAAGTTGATCTTAAGTAACTCCTAAGTGTCTAAATATCCTAACACAAAATGTGGGACTAATCTGTCGGTTAAATAGATAGAATTCGCAGCATGTCTAGTACCAAATCCCTTTACTTACAAATAACAATAGCCCCAGTCAGAGCTCTAAAAAATAAGAATGGAGATTCAGTCACTATAGTTTAATAAGAGGTTCAATAAATTGTATCATAAGATTCCTATTGTTATTAAACCCTCCCAAGCAAAGGCTAAGGTGACTTATGTTGGAGCCTTTGAGGCATATTTTTCTATGATGCAAAGGTTTGACACAATAGATCAAACCCATATGTAGACTCTAGATTGCATGGTTTGATGTGTACTGTAAATTACTTTGAGCAATGTCATAAAAAATATCCTTGTTGCATTTGGTTACTCTTGTAAGTTCTTCAATTTGGTGAATATAAACCATGCTAAACTTGGAGACATATACCTCTTAATGGTGAAAAATGTGTATTGATCGCTTCGTTATTTGGTTGGCCCCAAAATAAGTAGCCCCATTTAGTTTGGGAAAATATCCACCTTGAGCACATTATGATCAAGAATGATGCAAATAGGTATGCCAAAAGTCACCTTGATTAGGCCCAAAGAAGAAAAGTACTATCTTCCGAAAAATCTGCAGTGTATGTAATTTGCACCAGGATGGCACAAGCCTTAGCAGAAGAGCACAACCCAAAGACAAAAATATTGCTGCAAAAAATGAACAAAAAAAATAATGTTGGGTTTGAGATTATCTGGAAACCCTAGTTTTTATATCCCTTAGGGAAATTTCACTGGCCAAAAATCTCCACATCAATTACTGAAAGAAATTAAAATTTGGAAATCCTAGTTCTACAATGTTTATGGCAATTTCACTAGCCAAAAACTCTGGATCATCCAATGAACAAATCATATCTGGAAATGCTAGTTTTGTCGTGTTTAGGGAAATTCCACTAGCGAAAAATCTCTAGATTGTTGGTGAAACTAAAAATTATGGTACAAAACCATGGTTCCATAGTCACAAAAACTAATGATCCCACCATCCCATAGCCACAGATCAACTCAAGTAAAGATGGATGAAATAAATCAGTAGGTAATGCCTAATGTTGGGTGTTGAAAAGGCTTGTGCAAGAGATCTACAAAAACAATACAAATAACTGGGACTAAACAACCCAAAGTTATGTTCCCAACTTCTGCTACAAACTCTGATCGTTGCAAACAATAGCCAAGAAGAAACCCTAACCAATAGAGAAAATGGGTAAGGGAGGCTCACACCTGCTTTGATACCATGTTGAGATCACAAGAGAAAGCAAGGATCAAATGGAACCAAAGACAAACCCCAAAACCTGAAATAAAAAGGAGAAAACAACACTTGATAATATGTAAGAAAGTGCACTAGAGCTGAACCATAGGTGTCCTAAGAGTAAGAGGCCATAAGAGTGTTGTAGAGAGATAATCAAGCATAAATATCACACTAAGAAAGCAAGAGGGCACAATGGTATATGGTTCCCTTAGGCATAAAACATTCTAAAAGGATGACGATTGTAGGTTAAGGATGGTTAAGAAGATCCCAAGATGATGATTTACAAATGACTCTTGAATGTGTAGGGATACCCCTCCTCCCCAAGAGGGGTTATAGGCTTATATATAAGTTGATTAGGTCGGCCTTAACCATCAACAAGGATTATAATAAATGATTACATTCATGCCTAACCAAATGCATTAATGACACAATATTAGTTCATTGTATCCAAATGTGAATATTACACCATTCTCAACAGCAAATAAACTGCTCAAGGGGATTTGGAATGCGCTTGAGATAATCCCAAGATTGCACCGGGGGGGTTGGGAATCGAACCTAGATGGGACAGTAGAATTGAGTAGCTTCATCAGCTAATAATGTTTGATACTACTTAGATAAAAAATCATATGGATATTTTGAACAATCCATTCGTAAGGATCCCAAGCTTTCTTAACCCGTGCTTGAATGATAGACTCCAAGGCACTCTACCTACAAAGTAACCTAACAGGATTTGTATTTTTAAGGCCATCACAAACAACATAATCATTAACATTAATATCAATATCAATTACATTTGGAGGGATTTCAATACCTGGAGAAACTTGTGAGGGACCTTGCTGACACCATATATCCAGCAGAAAATGCTTGCAAATTAATATCAAGCTGTAGGGTGGGCATTTTCCCCCCTCGAGCCTTATGACGATTACCGCACTTTTTTCTATAATTCTGAGTGGCCTATAAGTACAACATCGATATAGAAATTGAAGTGTTTCTAGATTTAAATATATATTTGATCTATTTTTAGTGTTTTTATTTTTCCCTTTTGTTAACTAATAATCTTAAGTAAAACATTTTCTTGCCATGAAATATTATTTGAAAAGTTGTTCTAATTTGAAATTCTTTGTGTTTTCCCCAGTGGTCTTAATCAAGCAGCCACAAACTTCTATTCATTTGAGCAAGGTAGGATTGTTGCTTATAGGATCTATGAGATGATAAGTTGGTCTCATGCGAGCATTAATCAAGAGGGAAAGATTTTAGTTGGTGTATTGAATTTAGGAATGTCTATTTCAGCTACCTTTATTGTCTAGATATACCTATCTTAAGTGGGTTTTACGTGGCTGTACCTTCCAAAAAAACTGTTGGAATTATTGGAAGAAATGGGTCTGGAAAAAGTAGCATCATTCCACTTAAGGAGTGCTTCTGTGATCCTACATTAGGTGGGTCTCCTTGTATTCTATATCAGTTATATGGAAGTGCTGCATTTTTTCAGTTCTTAAAATTTTCATTGCCAAGGAATTTTGTAGTTTCGAATTTTATGCATACTCAACCATGGGGAGATCTTCACATCGGGCTTGGTTTATCGTTGCAGGAAAAGTACTCCTCGATGTAGAAAATATTAAAAACATTCAAATTGAATGGATAAGAAATCAAATAGGATTGGTAACTCAAGAGCCACCTAACATCACTAACATGTAGAAGTTATTTTAATGTAGAAATTTTCTGTCTGGATTTATCATAAATAAGAGAGATAGAAGCGGTGTGCATTTCTTGGAAAATTTTATCATGGGACATTGGGAAAGTATTCTCAAGGCCAAGCAATCTAAAAAGGATACAATTCATTATTTTTATATTCATTTATTTTTTTATTTGGTAACATGTTTACAAAATTTTGCATATTTTAAATATGTGCTCTGTTCGAGTTTACTCCTGGGAATCCTACTCAGGATTTGTACCTCTGCAAATGGCCTCCCTTGAGTGTTACTCCTTTTTTGGACCTCCCCATTATTATTCAGAATATTGTGTGGCAATTGCATGGGTATTTAAGTATTTGGAAAATATGGTTGCAGCATGATACAATGAATAGGATCGTAATATCTCCATATCTATGATAATTTACAATAAGAAACTGTAATGTTCCAGGGAAATGAATTAACGTTTGGTCCTTTACTATATCCTACTGTATCCATGGAATATTTTATTACTGAAGCAAGGTCCTTTGAACATATGGCTAAGGTCAAAATAGAAGCTAAATTGAACCTACAAACTACATGATTCTATATATAAAGTTGCACATCAGACTTGGGTTTAGATGGCAATGGGAAAGTATATGATACAATCTCATTAAAAGCAATGAAGTTTGAGGGGTTTCGAGTCAGCAAGATATAAAAAAGTATATTGCATCCACTTTGACATGAAATTAAAATTCAACATTATCAATGTCACATGTTTGAGCATACTTGCTTTCTTGTGATGTTGTGAAGATCCTTAAAACCTCAATGACCAACCCAACTGCCAATTTCAACAACAATGGAGACTCATTCTTTTCCTTAGCTACAGAAATCGCATGCATCCTTCTCATGGCAATATTGTTTTGCTGAATGGCTTCCTCCCACACCCACTTAATATCTGCATGTGAACACATGATTAAATATTAATCGCAAAAGTTATTGTGTACATGAGAAATAACAGGTCGGGTAGCCCACAAAGTTCAAACTCGAGTGAATCATAACATATGCAAGCTAACTCATCGACAATTACAGGTGATTTCTTGATCATTTGCAATGAAGGAGGAATGATGTGATGTCCAAGCAGAGGAACTCCAAAAACACTGGCCATTATCATTCGTTTTGGGGGTTCTAAGACGATGAGTGTACCATATTGTCATATAGATTTTGAGAAATTAAATTTGTTTGATGTGGAGAGTGGAATGTCACAAAACTCTCATAATTGATATGGAAATTTTGGCCATAATTCCAATTAGATGGCCTGTACACTCAAATCTCCCAAAATCACATTTCCAGTCTCTCCTAAGGTAAACCCTAGCAACGCCACCTAAACAACTCCTTAGTCCTCCTCTTTGTTGCATCTCATTAATGTATTATAATAAAAAATAATTGTCAAAACCATCATTATTCATGTAAACAAGAAACAAAATCCAAAGAAATATGACCATTAACCAACAACCATTCATGGCTTCTCATAAGGATAATGTTGAAAGCAAAATCTCTTCCTCTTTATCTTCTCCTTGGAGCACATGATTCCCTGAATGGACCCTCGAGCCTTTATGTTTACATTATTTTTTCCTTCAATGTTCTTTCTCATACACTATCTCAATGAAGTGTTATTTTAATTTACTTGCAAAACATCATTGCTTTTCTTTAGGAATGATGATATTTAATCAAATGTGTGTGGTAGTCATTCTTCCTACACTTCATCCAAGTTATTACATTAATCCCCAATTCAGTCAAGTTTAATTCAAGGGAGATAGGTACTAATGATTATGTTTGCAGAACTTGGACTTGGCAAGAAATCAGAAAGGGTCCAAAAATGTTGATTTAGGATAACTCAGTAGAAAATCACCTGAGTGACTAAAAGTGCACAAAATGTCATCTCTTTTCAACTAAATTAAATTATAAACTTAAAAAACATGAACAAGTTGATTTAGAGTTCTCCCTTGACACAAAATCATCAACCTGAAAAGAAAATTGAAGTGAGGAATCTGTTGCTACTATAGTTTTTTTCATATATTAAAAATCACCCAATTCACTCAAGAACTGTAAAAAATATGCAATATTTTTAGCTGATTAATCCTTCTATGATTGAAATACCAATTAATTGAAACCTATAACAGAATTAGAATTTAAAGAAGAGAAAAAATAAGCAGAAGACTGCTTGCCACAAAACATACCTGAATATTTTCCCTTCATGGCCAATTCCTCCACTCGCCCTTGTTTCCCCATGTCCATATTTGGCAGAGACGCCAAATCCTCCATGCAAATGCCAATTTTGGCTATGGGAAGAGTAGCATTATGCCAACCAACATCGATAAAATTCCAGAAAAGAGATAAAAATGCAATGGGGCACCTCATATCCATAGCCCCGCAGTATTGAAATTGTGACCCTGGGGCTGCGCATAAACTCTCAATGCCTTCCTTGGAGGGAAAACCACTTTTCTTGCCATGAATATGCATATCTCTTTCACTTGGTTGTATTCTTCACTTGCACGGCATAATAGAACTCTCGCATGGATCGACCAAAATAAAAGGGTTTCTCTACATGCAATGCATCATGCATCGGCAACAGTACAGTTTATGATTGACATCGCTCTCTGCACAATGATGTTGATGACATCGCGCAACCACCTCTTAATAACAATTTGAAGAATAGTGCATCCTTTAGAACCAATTACATTTTAGTTTAATAAGTTTTTATAAAAAGTACTTTAATAAATAAATTTACAACTATACAAAACTATAAAACTTTATGAATAAAAAAATTAAAATGAAGTAGGGCTTTGTAACATCCCGAATTTTCATAAAAATTTAAAACTTTTGAAAATAACATTAAGTACGATAATTATAATTGTGGAAAGAATAATTTCTGATTACGACAGCATTAAATGAAAAGTTGTTAGTACTAAACATAATTTAATTTCTGTATTAGCAGCATTATGATAATGACGACTTTAACACATATTTGTGAATCTGATTAATGTAATTAAATGTACAGACAGGTTAGAATTATGATGTGAAATTTTTAATAATGACAAGACACTGATAGTTTGACTTTTGATAAAAAGGGTGTCCTACGAGGGACCCCGGAACTTACTTAGCTGCAATGCTAAAGCAAAATGAATGTTCTATGTGCAGACGATAGGTAAGAAGTTTCATGGCTGCGTAAAATCCAAGTACGTGTATAGTTCAGTTTCAACATCGTAGATAAATAAATTGTTAGAAATCTGTTGCGACTTACCATAAGTATGCAGGTATGAATTTCATAGCTATAAATACTGTTTTCAGATGTTGTCTTACAACTCCACAATGTTTAAAACAGAGTCATCTAGGAATGCCATCCTACTGATAGTTTTGTCGTTGTAATCCTTGTCGTTGTTATATCTGGCCTTGTTGTCGTCTTAAGATAATTATTTATCTTCACATTACTGATGTAATAGATGTATTGCAAAATTGTTAAATGTGTATGTAATGAGAAAATACAGTAAGAACACATAACATTTATTTAGTTATCATGTTAATCAATTATCAATGGATTCATTGAAACATCTACCATACAGACTATCTATTTTTATAATTGCAATAAAAGAATTTATATGAATGCAGTCAATGTTACAAAGATAGTGTTAAAGTCTCTCATGTATGGACTACACTAATCGTAGTCCTACAATATTGAACTAGATGTGATACTTATAAGCTTTTAAGGGCTTATATATAGTACCAATTATTGTATGAATTTCATAGAAATGAAACTATGTCAAACTTATGACTATGGTCATCCTAGTAACTATTACATAACCATATATTTAATATCTAAAAACTACAAAGCTTACCTTTGAAAATTTATCAACATGAAGTGTTATTCTATATAACAACATGAATATAGAATACAACCTAGGCTTGGAACTATAAGAATAAATATATATCATCGTTGGTCGAAAATAACACAATAAAGTATGTTATGAAGTGTAACTTGGAAACTAATATGTACATACGTTTTTATATTATCGTTGTATTAAGGAGTACTGACATGCAATTAATTGATTGACAGGTTGATGGTTTACAAGCGATACGAATTGGCGTTGGTGAGTGTGATACAGGCCTGCATTAATGGCCGTCCATAGTATACAGTGTGACGAGGACTTACAAGCTTCCACGTGAATGCAAACTAGTGCATACAGTGACTATAAATGTTGCCATGTAACACTTCTGGTTGATAGTCCTCCTAGCTGGCTATTTAGCTATCCACAGTGTGCAAGAGTTGGCATGGTTGTGCTACGGCAATGAATGAGCAATTAATGTGATTGTTGTTCGCTCCAATGCAAAAAGCGTTGGCATGTTTACAATCGTTGATCAACTTTGATCTTGATTGTTGGATCCAACCCTAACATTGCTTCGAGTGTTGGGTTGATAGAACATTAATGTCTTCTATGTTTTTGCTATTGTTTTGGTCTGTTAGGGCCGACAGGCCACTGGTTTGTAGAGTTAGAAGACGATGTAAATGGGTTCGACCTCATGACCTACAAGCGAGGTTGCAGGTTTCGTTCTTGCTGGAGTAGTATGAACACTCGTTGTGATTAGGTTTTGCAATGCCGATGAGTTTGATAGTTTAGTTGTTTCTTTCTCTCAGATTTTTAGTGGGAATAGTAGTCTGCTCTCATCCGAGGAGGAGAGTTCGTCGTGTGCAGGAGTATGTACAAGCTTTAGCCTTTAATTTGTGAAGGTAATCGATTTACTAACTCATAGTTCATAATAAAGTTTGGTTCAAAGTTTTAATAGGTCATGGGGGGTTCACTAGTGAGGCAATATCATATCACGTCCATTCATATTGGGGGGTTGAATACTCTAAAAAAACTCAAAAATATATTGCCCCGTATTAAGGGGTCAAGGGGGGTTTTTTATTTGACATAGTAATATAAATATTGGGGGTTATTTTATTTGGGAGTGTTGAGGAATAACCTCCAAATCATGGGATCGATTCATACGTCCAAATCACGGGCTCAATTCATACCCACCTAAGACTTAAGGACCTTCCATTTTTATTTGATATTACTTATGATCCTAAGTTTTGCATAAATTTGATAATAGTGTACCAATGACAGTATCGATGGAAGTCTCTTTGGATTATTTTCCTTGAGCAATCCTCATTTAATAACTTATTTAGGATTGGTTTGAATTGATGTTACATTTTTTTTCATCTTTAAGTTAAGAGATGTAGTTAAATGGGAGTTCCAGACTTGAACAATTGTATTGTATTTTTGTAGGCATTCAAGTAAACGATTTAACTCTTCATTTTTTAGGTTGGGGTTTAGGTGGGAATTGAGATTCAATTAAACCTTGCTCCACAAAAACCAAGAAAAGTGAGATCAATCTTTCTTGGCTCACTGGAACCAAGAAAAGTTTGATCAATGTTTCTTGACTAATTATTTCTTTCAACTTTTTGCATTCTGCTTTAATATTTTCACATTGCCAGTTAGGAATAGTTGTTAGATTGAGTTATATTTGACACATTAATAATTGTAATTTCAATTATTATATGCAAGGCATATATCTTAATATTATATTGGAATTAACATGAACATAGGTGAAAACCTAAATCTTTATTTACATACCCTATGTGTTATCGTTACTATGAAATGGTATCATATAAGTTTCACTATCTGTGTATCTTTATAACTATTGCATGCTTGAAACCTAACAATGGATATTTTTCCCTATCCTTTAAAAAAAATAAAAAATAGATATAACCCAAGAAATGGTAACTAAATGTTGTAATTCCCGTGATTGCAAGAATAAATGTAGAGGAAGTGGAGGCAATTCATTGGATCTTGTGAATGACCCAAATCCAATCTATGCACATGATCATATGGTGTTATTGAAAAGTAAAAGGAATTTTTCTATGTTAATTTGGATTCAAACATCAATGATGTTTGTTTTGATAGGAAGGTAGGGGCATCCTTCCACGAAAGAGTTTCAATTTTGCATTTTTATGGAGATTAATTTATTAAGTGTATAGAAAACATGAGTTATCTATGGCTATATTTGTATTTACATGATATAAAATTGGTAGATTGGTAGATTGTGGTGCGAAACATTTGCAATTCTCATATTTTCTAAGCATTGTACTAACAATTGGACTATCGGTCTTTTACATTCTTTGTTATGTTGATCTCTTGAGTAGGTTTTTTTTTATGCATTTTTCCTTCCCCGGTAATATTTCTTTGGGTGTTCCACTCTCCAATGCTACAGATTGATCAATCACCCATGCAATCCTACTGGGATCATTATTAGAATTATACTATTATTTTATTTAGCATCGTGTTTGCTTATACTAAGATGTGGCAGGGCTCCTGTTTGTTACAACTTGATAATATGATATAAAGGGGGTGTTAAAAATGGGTTGATAAAAATAGATACCTACAATATCTGGTGAAAGTAGGGGTTTTCTTAATTGAAAAGGCATATTGGGAGGGGGGTTCAACAATACAATTTTAGGATGCATTTTCCAATATTTAGTGAAAGTAGGGGTATTCTTTAATATCATGCGAACTATCGTGCTATGCAACAAGTTCATAGAGTAAACCCCCCGTGTAATAGGTATGATGTGTAACGATTGAATGTTTGTTTTGGTAGGCGTCGGTTTCGAAAGGGGAACACGCACCAGTGTTTGGAAAAAGGATGGCCACGTTCCATTCCTGGTAAGCTCCGGGTCTTCCAAAACCCTCGTAGGTGCTCCTTCAGTCTTGAATGATGTGGTTGTTTCCAACAGTGAGTAACTAGTTTTGCCATGTTCGGCATCGCCTGTCGGTTGAAAGTTTTGAAGAACTTTTTATTTTTCAAGAGATGTCTGTACAGAGTTGTGCTTCTCGTTTGTTTGTGTGAGACTCAGTATTGAACCTTGATGTCTATCTCGTCGAACTGGGAGTTTTGTTACTCATCAAAATTGAGGGTTTTGGGACTTGTTTGAAATGTTTAAAGTTTGGGAATTAACCCTGTGTGATTTCGTTTGGAAACATAATGTAATGTTTTTATTTATGGGAACACTGGTTTAAACTTGGAGTTGGGATTTGTATTGGTTTACACTTGGAACAAGGCCTGTTGGTTTATAATATGAGAAAAGAGATACAGAGCCGAGGCTCGTCTACTATAGATACAAGGTTTTCTTCTCGGCAATGAACAATAAATATACTATTTCGTTCTGTGCTAGACGTCTGTGTTATACATTGATTTCTTGTATGTTTGATAACGTGACTATCGAGCTAGGTCAAAGTCTAAATACTCATCGAACTGATAACTCTGTAATGTGATGTTGAAATGGTTTTTATTTCGTTTGCAATGGAAACGAACAGGGCCATACCCTAGTTCGTGTTTTGTCTTTGTAAATGGATAAATGTTTTAAAAAGGAAAGAACAAGGCCACACCCAAGTTCTAGTTTCATCTTCGAAAATGAAAGATATGAATTATAAGTAGCTTCTGAAAAGCACTTAATTGTACCTAGGGTTTGTACTGTAACTTAATAGGTGGATATAATATATGTTTTATGATACCGTGGATAATGATAATGAATATCTAAAACAAATGTGATCTAGGGTTTTACAGTTGATACGATGCTATGTTTTAGTACTATAAGCAGTTTGTAATATGGTAGAAAATACAACACTCGGATTGAATAATATATGTAATTTGTAATGTGAAATGATAATCGTAGACATTAAAGGTTTTGTATTTCCTTTGTTTACAGTACTGATAATAGGAAATCATTCTATGAATAAGTTTGAGATGAAAAACACAGTGTGTGTGTGAACATGTATATTGACTGTAATTTGTAACTTACATTCCTAGTCAACACATGTATTTATTTGTAGCAATACTTATTTAAAATGCAGACATAATATGATTTATGGAAATTTGAATTCCATCTACTTCCAATGCACACAATAGGAAATAGGAAAAATAAATACAAGGTGTCTGTACAGGAAATAATCATTATTTGTTTTCTTGAAACCATGAAGTACTCTAAATTATTTTTAAATACTATACTATAATAGATATTGTATAGTAATTACTACTGTTAATTATAGGGTAGAAAATGAAAAACACAATTCAATCACTACACTTGTATATCGAATCAGTGGCAATTTTGCCTATCTTCTCATCTATTCTTAATTTGTGTATCTACACTAGAGTACGATGCATAAAACAACATGTGGAAAAATGTAGATACTGGTTTATCAATTCAAATCATCATTGGAACTTTAACATGCAGACTTTCAACAAAATCAGAACACACTTTTTCTTCAAAACAGAAATTGATAATTTTACTTAAACAGTACTAATAACTGAAATAAAGTAGAAACTGTAAAACATGGATAAAATCTGTAGGGAACAAACATCCCAAGAAGATTGTTCCACCCAACCAATTCCTGAAGACAGTCAAGTACTTGCCTTAGGACCCCCGAGCTTGTTCACTGAACCACCAGGAGGAAGAAACTTAGGAAATTAGGATCTCTTCTTGCAGTAACTAATAACTTTTGAATCTTCAAGGACTAGCAGTCCAAGGGAACTGCTCCAGCACACTCATTCTCCTTAGCAAATAATTTTCAAAATTATGATTTGCACTCACCACTAGCCTCCCTATTCGAATCTCTTAGTGATCACCTGATGCACATGAGGAAATATTCTGCAGAAATATTGTGTAAGAGCTTCCTTCTCAATTTGAATTTGCCTTATGTAGGCTTCCTGGGCCTTTTTCAGCTGTTACTATGTCATTAAATGAGATGCCTGCTCACTCCCTCCACCTGGGGGATAATGCCACATTTTTAGGGGTAGTTGTCCCATAACCAACAGCTAGTGGTGTGATGCAATTGTTGCCATCTGTCCCATACCTTCCAACAACTTCCATTCCTCCTAGTGGGTCAGTGAACACTCATTTAACAGTCCTCTTGGGTGTTTGTCTCCTAATTAATTTATTTAAATAATAATAATCAGTAATTACATTCATCCTTGATAAAAACTGATCATAATTACAAAACTTTGTAATTAAATTTAACATAATGTATTTTGCAAATAAAATAATAATTTCTGAAATTTGGGTAGGTGACAGGCTTTGATTAATAAGGTTATGTCAATCCATATATATCCTGCTATGCAGGACATGGACATAAAAGGGGAGTAATTCCTTTGCACAGATAACCCATATAATACTCGAGAGAAATGGTTTAGATTAGAAATGATAGTGTGGCTTGAATAGGCATAAGAACGAATGGTCATATCATTGAATTTATATTTGGGAACAATCTAGATTGTAAGACTTTAAATAGTCCTTCATAATATTAATTGCACTTTAGTATTAGAAAATTTTATATTGAATAGTCTAGATAATGTTAAGTGTTACTATTCATTAAAATGGAGGTACTAATCCTCTTATGTTTAAATAAACATTGTAACTTTGTCACAATTATTGTGTAGGATTCAAATGGTCAAATCAACCATGAATGAATATATTTTAAATGATTAAGTGTATTATGAATGAGATTGATGTCTTTGCTTGATTAACAAAGGTAAGGGTTGAAATTTAAGGATAAAATTTGTGGTGATTAAACGCTCTCAACTTAAATGGATTTATCTTATAGATCTTTTAGGGTTTTGACTTGGGAAGACACCATAGGGAAAGAGGTTCTACTTCTTCTACATAGAGGGATGTTTTAGTCTGGAGAAAATAGATGCAAGGGGAACAAGGTTGTTCATACTCAAGATTAATCTAGTGATACCATGACAGTATCTCTCTAAGGGAAAAATCAACTTTGTTGTAGCTTCTTTCACAATCTCAAGAAACATTTATAGCAATATTTATTGAAGATATTTTCTTCAGTGCCTATAGTAGTCTTACTTCGCAACTTACAATCCACTGTGTTGCTACTACCTACAGGCCACTGCAACTTATTTTTACTCAACACTGCTTCTTTGGACTTGACTGAGTATGTTATTAAAAAACTAAGAAAACAACTGGCTTTACAATGTTCTTATTGTTGTCTATTAGGATGGATCACCACACTTCAAAGTAAAAACTTTAGGAACATAATAGAGAATGGATACATATCAAACACCATGGATACCATTGATAGTGCAATATGTTGATCTTATTGCTATGATACCACTTTCTATATAATAGCCTATAATATACCACTAAATAGTATAACACCTTGGCTCTAATACCACTAAGAATATGATAAAATAACACTTTGGATATAACAACTCAAAAATATCACAGACATATTTGCATTATATATATATATATATTGAAAATTTTGTATAAAAATTTAAAAGATGTTTTTCCACATTATAATATATGAATATTATAATGTCTAACTTAAAAATAAATAAATTGGACACCTACAAACAAGACATTTGCTCAATGCCAACAATAATATTAATGGAGTCCATTTAAATTAACCTTTTAATTAGTTATCATTATTTATTAGGAAATTACTTTATAATTATTTAAAATTATATTTATATTTTTTTTAAATGAAAAATAAACTTAAATTAAAATCTATTTTTAAATAATAATTTAAAAAGTTTTTAATTTCCTTAATAATAATAATCTATTTTTAAGGTCACAATCAAGATAGACACCAATTTGGTGTATGAGACTCCCTTGTTTGTGGGACAAGGGTCCTCCTTTGCACAACAATGTAACTGCTAAAGTCTACATCAGTGCACATACCATAACCCCTCTGGATTTGAACCTATGACCTCCTAAGAGGAAAGACATATTCTTAACCATTAAACATACTCAGTTTGTACAAAATCACTACCATTAACATGCTCATAATAAATACAAAATACCATTATTCTTTTTAAAGGCTCCACAGGTACCACATACTCCCAATAATTCCCCCACACTCCCCATAGATCAAAAGTATCATAGATTTAATAATCCATGCCCTTCCATGATTGCTAGGAGGCAAATTTGTTCTAATCATCATTCACAAGTACCTTAGAAGGGGTCCCATATTTCCACCTCCATATCCTTGTAGATGATATAACCCATCTAAGCATCCAATTGTACTTGGTTCACTATATTCCACGTGCGTTATGTTCAGATTGGTTTTTCTTTTCCCATCATCTTTCTATTAACACCTCCTTTTCGTTGCCCCTTGTTGAGCATGCACGTGGTATTTCCCAATGGGGAATTAACCTTCACATATGCTTTAGTGGTCTAAATCCTATGTTGGTAAGGGTGTGATCATATTACTATCACGGTCAGAATCCTATGTCAGTGAGGGTGTAAGGGAGGACTTGTGTGTTGAAGAGCTTATGGGTTATTCAAAAGTTTATATGGAAACCAACTTATGTAGGGTAGGGGAAACCAACTTATGTAGGGTAGGGTTGTTAAACAATGGAGGAAGTCTGTTAAATTAAACTCAGAGAAAATTCATTTGGTGATTAGAGAAGATACTATGTTAGAACAAATTACCTCAAAGCGGGAAATGGCTATAGTTGGAAGGTGCTTGGGAAGATATATGGAAGAGAAAATATTTCTAGATTGAATTATCAAGGTATGGTCAAGGTATATGTTTTTTTTTAATATGTTTTGTCTCAATGGTGCTTAATTTTGTTTTTAGAAATTGGTAGGTATTGACAAGATTATAAAGGGAAGATGGTTTTGGGGGTTAATAATTCTAAAAAAATAGAATTCTTATTTCAATCCAAGGTAAGAAATGGTCATTATGTGTCTTATCTGGGTTAAGTTACCTACATTACCACTCGAGCTTTGGAATGGGCACATGTTGAAATAAACTGGGAATAATATTGAGGTTTTTATTGGGTTTGACAAGGATATAAATGACACATAAATGACTTTGTGGTTACTTGATGGCCTACATTTTAGTTGAGGTGAATATAAAGTTAGGGTTTCTACACCGAGTGGAAATTTAGGTGGGCATCAGAGATATACCCATTTATTGGATTATGTTAGTGTTCCCTTTCGACGCATTTTTTGTAATAGGTATGGTCATCTAAAGGAATATTATACATTTATCAAGGCCTACATACACTATAAAAACAAATATATGTATTCACCCCAAAGAATATGAAAATGATATTAGACTTAGAACCTAAAGTATCTAGCAATGATAGTAATATCAAGTGTGTGGATTCTAATTCTCCTAAGGCTCTTGGAAAGAAAATTACGATCCCATCCAAAGACCCTTCCAGAAGGATCTATCCTATATGTCTTTCTTTTTCTCCCAAGGTCATTGCTTTCGAAATTGACATCCAAGATATGGACATGCAAGCTTCCCTAGGGATTTCCTCCTCATTCCAAGGTAAGAGCATAGTTCCTCCTTCCCTTTGATTTCCTATTCCACCCATTATTGTGGATTATATCCAGAAGTTGTCGGGTAGGGTTCCAAATACTTCTAATAGGTTGGAAGAGGTAGGGGTTTCAAAACTAGTCCCTCAATTAAATTTTCCTCAAGTGTAAAAGAGTCATGATTCTTAAGAATCATATAGTCTCCCAAGATTTCCCATAACCCTAGGGAGGGCCTTGAACCTTAAGCACTACCATCAATT
Source organism: Larix kaempferi (assembly GCA_027924585.1). Classification (NCBI taxonomy): domain Eukaryota; kingdom Viridiplantae; phylum Streptophyta; class Pinopsida; order Pinales; family Pinaceae; genus Larix; species Larix kaempferi. Next base: position 10,143,353 of record BSBM01000556.1, read on the forward strand.
GACTCTTTTATGAGGACTCGTGAGTAATTGCTTTCTAAGGGTTTCTAGCCCAATAAAGATGTGAAGCACACCTCGATAAATAGGATTATATGATATAAGGTTCTAGATTCTCATTTCCTCCCCTAAAAAAATCCTCACAACTCACTCAATCTTTTTCTCTTCTCATTATGACCCCTTTATCCAAATGTATACCAAGTCTCCCTATACTCCAAGTAGCTAGAGGCCAAACTTATGTCCAAAAAAATTTCTATCATTTGAGATCTTCCAAATCCTAGTTAAAAGAATTCCATATTGTATAAATGGAAAATAGGTTAAGTCTAGATGATACACAACCCTCTACCATCAATCCTGGAAGGAAGTATATGTTGAAATTGACTCAAAAGAAGGTAGAGTGTGGAATTATGAGTGGTAAACAACAAATGGATAATTGAATCCCTTAAAGTGGGAATAACCCTAGTAAAGAGTAAAAAATGTTAATCCTCTCCATTAAAATATGAGAATTGGGCTTGTCTCAAGAAAAGCTAACCTTAAAACATTTATATAAGATTTATCAAACCAAACCTTATTTTGATTAAGAAATCCATGTTAGATGCAAATCACTCCAAATGTATTCATACTTGTTTTTTGAAAAATTAATATTTTTGTAAGATTATAATCAATTAATAAATCTAAAAACATTATTAACATAAAACTCTTAGCTTAAGTTGCTAAACTACTTTTTAATCCCTACAAGCAAGCACCATTTGATAGTACACTAGATATATAGATATATTTCCGACCTAAAAAAATACCATTTAAATAAAGCATATATCAAATGATTTTTTATAATAAAAAAACCACTTTTAACTCACCTTTGGGTGAAAAAAAAATTGAGCAAAGATTCTTCTATAAACTCACTTATTCGTACGCTTCACTATACTTATTGGACAATTTTAAAATAATTTAATTAAAATGGTTTTGAATAGTAATAGATGGACAATTTTAAAATATCAATTTTAAAATAATTTAATTAAAATTGTTTTGAATAGTAATATATTGGTTATTTGGGATTTGGCTAAGATATATTTTGTTATAGCCACGAAGAATAAAGTCCAACCTCGTGAAGACTCCAAACCCAAAAAGGCACAAGCTAATTCCACGTGATGAGAACGACAAGTTGGTGGAAGCAACGCTGTGATCATGGAAACGGGCCATGTTTGTCTCATGGAAATGACTATAAAAAGACAAATATCTATTTGGAAGGAGAAATGTCAAACCAGTTCAAATCATATAGCTGAAGCAACCATACTGGGCATGATGTTCATGAATTCATGGTGGTTGGTAAAGGAAAACCTACTTTACATAATGAGTATGGGGAAAAGTTATTTGTAAGGAGATAAGTAATCATTTTGGATAATTGTGGAAGTCTTTCTTTTCATTCTCGTGATTGCTATTAGTATCATTATTATTATCACTCTCAATTTCCATGTTCTTCCATCGTATCTCTATTCTTACATTTGAAAATTGCTTAAAACAATGTTGTGAAGACTAAATTTGGAGACTTGAGGGTGGATGTACCCTGGTTGAGAAAATGAGGAACCATTATTTACATGATATATCTATTCATTGGTTTCGTTGAAGCGGGACATTTTTTCATTTTTTTTCTTCTAAAAAAGTAATTAATAAGTTGATTCTTTCTATTTATACTAGAGCACAAGCTAGTAAGACATTTTCAAGAGAATATAGTAGAGAAAGGAAAGGTTCAATTTGTATTGTGTATGCTAGTGAGAAGAGAGTTTCATGTATGATCGATGGTTGTACGAGGTGCATAGAGTGTTCGAGTGTTTTGTAGTGAGTAGATTAGCTAATTCATGAGTGCAATGGATTAGGTTGAGTGTGCCACATGCCCATATCTAGTATTTTTGTCGTAGTAGACTTATAGCCTAGCTTAGGGGCGACATCTATGTTGTATGCCTATGTTGGGTGGTGGATCACTCTTACACAAGTAGCACCTTGGATTAATTTTTCATTAAAAGATAAGTGTCCATTCCACGTTTTATAGTTGTTCAATTTAACTCTTTATTTTCTAGTATGATAAATCTGTGTATGCATTGTTGTGTGATTATACTTAAGAAAGAATATGCCAAGGTGTTGCCATGATCCCCATTATTTCAATTAGTCTATGTTTTAATTATTCCATTGCATTTTAATACTACACTAAAGTATGCCTTCATAATATATTAGATTGTTTTGGTAACCAAATCATTTTTGTTTACAATGTTTGAATTGCTAAATGACCAGAAATTGAAATTGGATTTGGGTTTATTGTGTACTTGTTATTCATTTGGAAAGTATGGATGACCACACCTCTCAACATGAAAAGTAAAAGGTTGAAGATGTTCCCATGTAGACCTACTTAGAGTTTGCAAATTTGAACAATGATTCTTTCAATTAAGTCTAAGAAGAGGGTTTGAGAGTATGATCTATCTATCTAGATGTACTATTTACATGGAAGAAATCTTTTACTTTCATTGAAACACACTTCAAAATTATTTATTGATATTTTTAAATACTTGATTTTAAATCCAAAAAATTCTTCAAATTAGAGCTTTGTGATTTGTCCAATCTCTTTAACCAATCATACCCATGCAAAGTATCACATTCAAAATAATGAATATTATATTTAAAAAATACTAGGTTCTCAACGATTTATATTCCAAAATTTAAACAATAAACACATTGACATGATTACAATCCACATTAAATGCCAAAGGAAGAAATGTTTTGGATATTTACCTTTAAATTTCTACAAGTATCTAATTACTAAATATTTCTATTTATAAATGAACGTATTTATATTCCTATACAAAACAAAATTCAATGACAATCTAAAAATTTAATTAAATTCATGTATATCTTGTAACGTAAGGCAAGTCCTTTCGAAAAAATGAATCTTTTTATCTTATCAATGTTATGAATGTTTCTAAAAGACAAATATCCTGAGTTGGAAAGCATCGATTCCACCTAATGATAATACAATTAAATAATTAAATAATCTCAAGGATATCATGTTCCAATTCAAAAATATCTTCATAACTAACTCAATTGTATAGTTGAGATTAGAAGCAATATCATATTCCAATTCAAAAATATCTTCACAACTAACTCATATGCATTGCATTGCAAGTACTAAGTTTCCATTTATATATGATATTGTTTAAAAGGTTATTAAAATACATGTTTGTAGTCAATTTATATATATATATATATATATATATATATATATATATATAAAGTTTTAAGATAAATTAAATCTTTTAATAAAATATAATTATTATATTATTTTGTATGTTTATGAATTTTTATTATTATTATATTTAATAGATTTAATATTATTAGTTTATGATTAACCAAATTAGAGATGTCATTTTAATCATAAAATTTTTAAACAAAATTATATTTATAATGATATGAATATAAATGTTTTTTATATTTTAAATGTTATATACATATACTTAATATAGCAAAATCTATCATAATTTAGTTGTTAACAATGAGGATAACCATTACCTATTACTATCCACAAATACATGTTGACTCATCACCTTTTTTTGTAAGGAAAACCACATCACTTGAAATAACTCATTGGTGGTGGGTCATTGTCGAGACTACCTGGTAGCATTTAGACTTAATCACTAGTAGAATTTGGCAAATAAATGATTATGTGACTAAAAACGTTAGTCACAAGAGTGTTTTTAAGCTAAATACTATTAAATTTGAGCAACACAACTAAAAATGATTAATTTAATCATCAAAATACAACTAAATAAGAAGCCATACAATTAAAACTCACTAAAAAATGACTAATTTAATCTGCAGATAAGAAATGACTAGATAACAACTATTATATATATAAATTATAATATTCGATAATTATATAACATTAAAAGTTATACATAATTGATAGATATATATTAGTTTTATATTTTATATGTAATATATGGGTGGGCACACAAAGATGCTCCCCAAAAGCATTGCAACGGGGCCGTGCTAGCGGGGAAAAACCAAATGTGCACATGCACCTAAGGAAGCGCGCACACGCCATAAGGTTCGGTACCGAACCGAGGCACGTGTGTGTTGCTGCACGTGCGCGTTTTTAGCGCGCACGCGCTCCTGTTAAGCTGATTAAAAAAAATAGGGAAGAGTTGTTCTATTTCATACCAACCGGCCGAGCTTCACTCACCCATCGCGCATGCGGAGCAAGAAAGCACCATTTTCACAATTTGCACTCAAAAACTCCCTCAATCCATACACCAAGTGATCATCAAGTGCATTGGATAGGTAAGATCCATGTTTTTTGTCATTTTATTGGTTTTTTTTGTCATTTTATTGATTTTTGTTTGTTTATTAAATTTTTAATAATTCCCAAATTAGTAAAATAATAAAGAATTTTTCAATTGCAGAGTGTAAACCTATACAATGAATGAACCAAATGTTAACATGGAGTCTGGTGGAACAAAAGAAAACACAAATCTTGGAACCAATGAAAACCCTCAACAAAATCAAAATACCCAAGAAAATCAAAACCCCCAACAAAATTTCAACGAAGACGACTTGAACCATTATGTAAATGAAATGGGAGTGCACACTCGAGAACTAAGAAACACAGGGGAACCATCTCAAGTGTCCCTTGCCATCTCAATTGAGAGTTCAATTGAATCCCTCATCCATGTACATCTCCAATTGACTGACATGACTGAATATAGAGCTAGGATGTAGGAGTATTATTCCATAGGCATTTACAAGGAGGAAATAAAAGATTTGAATATTACAAAGGCCAAATTATATAGTATGTTCACTGATCCAAGAGCACAACAACCACCGGACATTAGAAAGCCACGTGTTTGCATGGATTAGTGTCATTTCCAACTATGGAGGGACAATTGGATGCATAGGTGGTTCATGGTTTACGATAAACCTCCTTGCAAAAATAGTGAGGTTCCACAATACTTCCTTCGGCAACTGTGGGATGAGTTTGCGATCAGTTTACATGTCAACTATTTTGACATAATCGAGTTCCAGGGTGTTGGGAGTGGTTTTGCCCAAGATCGACCTGCTTCCAAGAGGAACCCACTGAGAGGGCCACCAACTCCTAGGCACGAGCCCAACCCCTCTCTCTAGCCACCTTAGTTACCCCACAAACTTGATCAGATCAAGGAAGCGATGAGGAGTCTTTCACGTGGACTCCTTAGACACACCGCCTTTGTAGCAACAACTACAGTGGAGAGACAGGTTGACCCCGATAGATACTCAGGTGCACTACCTTCACGACATAGTCAGGATTAACTTGTGATTGGTGGTATCCATGTTGGGCATTCTAGTTCGATTGGGACAATGCCACATATTTGTCCCCATTGCATACACACTTGCCCTGGCCTGATCGAGGGCTGCTATATGGAGCAGGTTAGCAATTTTTTTAATGTGTTTTCAATCATCACTTGATAATTTGTAAAGTAATTTTAAAGTATTTGTGTTTGACTTAAACTATTATTTCAATGTATAGTTATTTAGAGTTGAGACACCATCATGGGAGAACGTAGGATATCCCAACTTGGACGCAGCAATGGAAGCTGCAATTGAAATTGCGACACCTCACACGGAGGTATTTTCAGTACCTCACACAATATTGTTATTACTTATGGAATTTGTATTATTTTTGTTTTTGTATTTATGACATACACGATGATAGTTCGTACAATATTTTTGAACATCTTGATTGCCTAAATAATTACTTGTTTAATATGTTCATAATGTGCATGCATTTTGGTGTCCACAGGTATTCTCAGACTATGATGATCAGCCATCTCCGCTAGGGTTCGGCATATCACCATATACACAGGTACAATGTGTAGTTAAAAGCACGCTTTTAATTTGAATTGTTACGACTTACTATGGTTTAATTTGATTTTGGTTTACTAAACTATGATATTACAAATGTGTGTGTAGGGGCCACCAACAAATGCAGGTGGCACAATTCCCCGTCCCCCATTTAGTCCCATGTTACCACCCTCTCTCATGAGTCGCCCCCCTTGCTTCCATCCAGACCCCTCCCTCCATCCACCCCCTCCCTTCCATCCAACCTCCCCTCTCCATCCATACTCCCCCCTCCGTCCATCCTCCCTCATTCATCCACGCTCCCTGTCTATACATCTTCCCCCATTCATCCACACCCCCTATCTATCCATCCTCCCCCATTATTCCACGACCCCCCTTCCATACAGCTTCCCACCTTCGTCCACAACCTCCCTTCTATCCATTCTCCTCCCTCTATCCAGGACCGCCCTCCCATTCACCATCCATCCACATTCCCCCTATCCATTTTGGGTCGATACCCCCTATCGTACAGCCGGTAGGGGTTCATCCTCCATGATGTCCTCCTCCACCCCATAGCACAATATCCTCTTCCACCATATCTTCTCCATTTCCCGCCACTATTGTGGCAACTACTCTTCTAGTATCCGCCTATGTATCTACAGTGGTTGCACCCATAGTTGTTGCAACTACATCTGCACCCCCCCATGACTGCATCGGAGTAGATTGTCCAGCCAACTGCTCCACCTGCTAGCCCTGAATCCCAGTCATGTCCATTGTCTGAGGTGTTCACGGTGAGAATCAAGTTAATTTATGAAAATATTTTGATGCATTAACGAAAATTAATTTAAGCAATTATTATTTTTCAATGAAATGATTGTCATAAATGTTGTAGGTTGGAATTGTTGAGAGGCTCAGCAGATCTAGGACACCTGCCTCACGTCTCCCACTCGCATCAGCGGTGAGTTTTTTAAGATTTTAATTATATATTCATTTTATAAATGTGGTAAATGTTACAAATGCTTGAAGCTGATGGTATCTTATATCATTTGTTTCAGAACCTGGAGAGACGGTCTACTCCTAGACGAAAGAAGACCCAAGATACCAGTAGCTCTAAGAAGAGGAAGATCGATTTTCGAGATGCGCCTGGGAGTGATGGGGGCGGTCACAATGCTTGACACACCATGTTTTTTACATTAGCCACGATGTGGCACTTTTGGGCACCAGTTTCCATGTACTTGGTATCTACGGTACGAGTTGCCATGTATTTTGGATCTATGGCACAAGTTGCTGGATTTTGTATAGGGCACTAGTTGCCATGTATTTTGGAGCTACAGCACGAGTTGCCAGATTTTGTATAGGGAACAAGTTGCCATCGTATGTACATTGGGAACCATGCTCCACTATTTGATAATAAAATTTATATGTTTTTTCGAGTTTTGTAGCCTTGATGTAAATGGATTTCCAACTATGTGATTTATATATCGCTTGTCTATATTTGTATCTTGTTGTCTCGTGGTGTGTTAGGGTTTGTTTAAAAACCATTGAGTTATGGAGTTATAACATGGTTGACTTTAGATACATAAGCATTAAAACAAAGAACATGAAAGAACATGTGCATAATAAATCTAAAACAAAAACATACATAGCCTTATACCTTGGGAGCCTTTCTTGTAGGATAAAAGGCATAAATATTTAAATGGGCATATGCATAATTTACTAAAGGAGATACACTAATCTATGAATTCATGAGAAGGTGGAAGTTCCATTCATTCATATATTTTAAGCATGAACATGTACTAAGGAGAATAAGAATAAAATTCATCAATTTAACATATGAAATAAAGCCTAAATAACATATGAAGCCTAAATCATTGTATACACCATTATTGGATATTCTAGATAATTGGTGAAGACTTTCATTTAAATTCAATGTGCAACTAACCAAATATATCCTTGCATCCAATCACCCTTGAATATAATACGTTCACACTTGATTGATCATCCCCTTGCCTATAACACATCTCATATTCCTCATTCCAACAATGACATTCATCTCACATTCCTCATTCCAACAATGACATTCATCTCACATTCCTCATTCCAACAATGGCATTCATCCTCTATGCAAAGGTGAACTAAAGCATCACGGGGGAAATTTATTTTTAGTTACCATTGCATCTACCCTTTGTGGGAAATAATGGGCAATTTCAATTTTATTTTATCTAAAAGGTTTGGAAACATTCAGAAGGCTTGCTAATAAGTAATGGGACTATCAAATCTACTTTCCATGGAAAATTATGGGTAGCACAAACATATAGGCTAGATCACACTATTCATGGATACACCTTGATTTCCATTACAAACAAGGTACTCATCCTTCATGATGACCAATCAATATTGGTCATCAAAATGGTTATTCTAATAAAAAAAAGCACATCCAAGGCATCCAACAGCCTATGTGCATGAGCAATAGTCATGGATTATGATTTTATGTTTGGCTGCTCCTAAAATGATGAAGAAGGATATGAACCTTGAAAATAATAGACTGAAGTGATTTTTTTGTGTAAAAAGGAAGCACTTGTACATTTTACTTGTTAGTGGACTCACATACTATGTGACACCCACAAATTAGTATGTATACATATTCCTCATTCTTAAATATTTCCAACAATTTTTTTTTCTCAATTTGTTCATATGTAACTCTAGATATGGATTCTTGATATTGGAGTTACAAATATAATTGAATGATTTCTGAGTTCAAACTAAATCACCATCACCATTGAGAGGCATTGGAAATTTTGCACAAAGCAATGCAATTTCATAATCTTGGATATTCTTGGAGATATTGCTCTTGTGTGATGTTATGGATTGCACCATCTTGATATGTTTTCTTTTGGATGATCATTCAAGAGTCTAGGTATTGGCATGTGATATGCATAATATGATTAGATATGTGCTCATACATGCTGCCATCTCAGGAACTAGGGTTTTTCTTAGTGAAGGCCATCGCAATCTTTCTCAAGGGGGTTATTTATGATCCGAAGGCTCTCGGGTTGGCGTGGCCATCGTGAACACATCCATAATGGCCACATGCACATGTGGGAGATGACAGAACCCAAGTCCGCTCGTCGGTTTGGGTTCCATGCCCCCGGAGCAAATCCTCGCAAATCCTCAAAGTGTCCCTGAATGGCCATGGGGTGCCTGACCAAGATTCCTGTAGCACCAAAATCATGACTCCTATCATGAATCCGTCGATTCCTATGGATCTAGGATGTTGGGTTTTAGCTACCCCCCCCCCAACAATGTGCCTCCAACGCTCAGAAACGGTGTTATTGTGCCATCTCAGGAACTAGGGTTTTCCTTAGTGAAGGTCATGCCAATCTTGATCAAGGGGGTCATTTATGATCCGAAGGCTCCTGGGCATGCGTGGACATCGTGAACACATCCAAAATGGCGACATGCACGCGTGGTAGCTTATGGAACCCAAGTTCGCTCGCCGGTTTCGGTTCCGTGCCCCTGGAGCAAATCCTCAAAGTGTCCCTGAATGGCCACAGGTTGCCTGACCAAGATTCTTGTAGCACCGAAATCATGACTCCAATCATGAATCTGTCGATTCCAATGGATATGGGATGCCGGGTTTCATCTAGGAGACCCCCCACAACATGCCTCCAAAGCTCGAAAATGGTGCTATTGTGCCATCTCAGGAACTAGGGTTTTGCTCAGTGAAAGCCATCACAATCTTACTCAAGGGGGTCATTTATTATCCGAAGGCTCCTGGTCGTACATGGACATCGCTAACATGTCCACAACGGCCACATGCACATGTGGGAGTTGAAAGAACTGAAGTCCGCTCGTCGGTTTCGGTTCTGTGCCCCTAGAGCAATTCATCAAAGTGTCCCTAAATGGCCACGGGGTTCCTGAAAAAAATGCCCGTAGCACCAAAACTGTGACTCCGATCATGAATATGTCGATTCTAATGGATCCGGGATGCTGGGTTTCAACTAGGCCCCCCCCCCACAACGTGCCTCCAATGCTCAGAAACAGTGCTATTGTGCCATCTCAGGAACTAGGATTTTGATCAGTGAAGGCCATGACAATCTTTCTCAAGGGGGTCATTTATGATCCAAAGGATCTTGGGCATGCGTGGACATCGTGAACACATCCACAATGGCCACATGCACATGTGGGAGCTGACGGAACCCAAGTACGCTCATTGGTTTGAGTTCTGTGCCCCTGGAGCAAATCCTCAAAGTGTCCCTGAATGACCACAGGGTGCCTAACCAAGATTCTTGTAGCACCAAAACTATGACTCCGATCGTGATTCCTTCAATTCCGATGGATCTGGGAGGTCAGGTTTCATCTAGGTGACGCCCCACAATGTGCCTCCAACACTTGGAAACGGTGCTATTGTGCCATCTCAAGAACTAGGGTTTTTCTTAGTGAAGTCCATCGCAATCTTGCTCAAGGGGTTCATTTATGATCCGAAGGATCTCAGGCATGCGTGGCCATTGTGAACAAATCCAAAATGGCCACATGTAAATGTGGGAGTTGATGGAACCCAAGTCTGCTAGTCGCTTTGGGTTCCGTGCCCCCAGAGCAAATCCTCAAAGTGTCCCTGACTGGCCACGAGGTGCTTGACCAAGATTCCTGTAGCACCAAAACCGTGACTTCGATCGCAAATCCGTCAATTTCGATGGATCCGAGGTGCCGATTTTCAACTAGGGGATCCCCCACAATGTGCCTCCAACACTCGGAAACGGTGCTATTGTGTCATCTCAGGAACTAGGGTTTTGCTCAGTGAAGGCTATGCCAATCTTTCTCAAGGGGGTCATTTATGATGCGAAGGCTCCCGAGAATGCATGGCCATCATGAACACATCCACAATGGACACATGCACATGTGGTAGCTGAAGGAATCCAATTCCGCTCATTGGTTTGGGGTTCGTGCCCCTGGAGAAAATCCTCAAAGTGTCCCTGAATGGCCATAGGGTGCTTGACCAAGATTCCTGTAGCACCAAAACCGTGACTCCGATTGTGAATCCATCGATTCTGATGGATCCTGGATGCTGGGTTCAGCCAGGGGACCCCCACAATGTGCCTCCAATGCTCGGAAACAGTGCTATTGTGCCATCTCAGGAACTGGGGTTTTGCTTAGCAAAGGCCATGCAAATCTTGCTCAAGGGGGGCATTTAAAATAACTTGGTTCTCGAGCATGCATGGCCATCGTGAACACATCCAAAATGGCCACATGCACATGTGGGAGTTGATGGAACCCAATTCCACTCGTCGATTTGGGTTCTGTGCCCCCGAGGCAAATCCTCAAAGTGTCCTGGAATGGCCACGGGGTGCCTGATGCAAATTTTTGTAGCGCCAAAATCGTGACTCTTATCGCGAATCTGTTGATTCCGATGGATCCAGGGAACTGGGTTTCAGCTAGGGGTCCTACACAATGTGCCTCGAATGCTCAGAAACAGTGTTATTGTTCCATCTCTGGAACTAGGGTTTTGCTCAGTGAAGGCCATCGCAATCTTTCTCAAGGGGGTCATTTATGATATGAAGGATCCTTGGCATGCATGTCCATTTTGAACACATCCAGAATGGCCACATGCACATGTGGGAGCTGAGGGAACCCAAGTCCGCTCGTCGGTTTGGGTTCCATGCCCCCGGAGCAAATCCTCAAAGTGTCCCTCAATGGCCACGGGGTGCCTCACCAAAATTCTTGTAGCACCAAAAACGTGACTCCGATCGTGAATCCATCGATTCTGGTGGATTCGGTATGTTGGATTCTAGCTGGAGGATCCCCCAGAATGTGCATCAAGAGCCCATAAACGGTGCTATTGTGCCATCTCTGGAACTAGGGTTTTGCTTAGTGAAGGCCATGCCAATCTTGCTCAAGGGGGTCATTTATGATCTGAATGCTCTCGGGAGTGCATGGCCATCATGAACACATCCACAATGGCCACATGCATGTGTGGGAACTAATGGAACCCAAGTTCGCTCGCCGATTTGGGGTTCGTGCTTCCGGAGCAAATCCTCAAAGTGTCCCTGAATTGCCACGAGGTGCCTGACCAAGATTCCTGTAGCACCAAATCCGTAACTCTGATCGTGAATCCGTCGAATCCGATGGATCTAGGACGTCGAGTTTCAGCTAGGACCCCCCCCACAACATGCCTCCAACGCTCGGAAATGGTGCTATTGTGCCATCTCAGGAACTAGGGTTTTGCTCAGTGAAGGCCATGCTAATCTTGCTCAAGGGGGTCATTTATGATCTGAAGGATTCCGGGCATGTGTGGCCATCGTGAACACATCCACAATGGCCCCATTCACCTGTGGGAGCTGACGGAACCCAAGTCCGCTCATTGGTTTGGTTCTGTGACCCTAGAGCAAATCCTCAAAGTGTCCCTGAATGCCCACAAGTTTCCTAACCAAAATTCCTATAGCAGCAAAATCGTGATTCCGATCGTGAATCTGTTGTTTCTGATGGATTTGGGACCCCAATTTTCAGCTAGGGCCCCCCCCACACCATGCCTCGAAGGCTCAAAAATGGTGCTATTGTGCCATCTCAGTAATTAGGGTTTTGCTCAGTGAAGGCCATTCCAATTTTGCTCAAGGGGGTCAATTCTCATCTGAAGGATCTCGAGAGTGTGTGTCCATCGTGAACGCATCCACAATGGACACATGCACATATGGGAGTTGACTGGACCCAATTCCGCTCGCTAGTTTTGGTTCTGTGCCCTCGGAGCAATTCATCAAAGTGTCCCTGAATGGCCACGGGGTGCCTGACAAAAATTCCTGTAGCACCAAAACCATGACTCCGATCATGAATCCGTCGATTACGATGGATTTAGGACACCGGGTCTAGCTGGGTTCCCCCCACAATGTGCCTCGAACGACTGGAAATGGTGTTATTGTTCCATATCTAGAACTAAGATTTTGTTCACTGAAATCCATTCCAATTTTGCTCAAGGGGGTCAATTCTCATATGAAGGCTCATGGGCATGCATGGCCATCGTGAACACATCTACAATTTCCATGTGCACGTGTGGGAGTTGACAGAACCAAACTCCACTCGTCGCTTTGGGTTTTGTGCCCTCGGAGCAATTCCTCAAAGTGTCCTTGAATGGCCACGAGGTGCCTGATCAAAATGGCTGTAGCACCAAAACTGTGACTCCACAAGTATGTTCATTTTGGACACCATTCATTTGATTTGTTAGTGTTTTAGAGTCATTTATACATGATTTTATTACTCTTACAGGTTATTTGGGCACCTTGCATTGTCCATTCCTTGAATTTAGCACTGAAATCCATTAGTTCAGATGTGACATGGATTGGCTTTGTAGATTTTTCCACTTCCATTAGGAAATTTGGAGGCTATGATGATGGTGGTCATATGGAGGAGTCATCCTCCACACCAGCAGATGCATCTTGAATATGAGGGTTTTTCATGCACCTCATATCCTCCCTTATAGGGAAGTTTTGAGACATGCTCCAGCCCTGTCATGTTCTCCCTTTCCATGCCCGGTCTCAAAATAGTTCCATATATGCAACACATCATAAGTCTTGTGAAAATTCTCAAACACTGGAATACACGTGCATTTTTTAACTGGCCTGCACAACCATCTAACCATATCCAATGTTGATCCATCTGTATACCTCTCTCCTTAACCTGATCATAGAAAATTTTGAAGCAATGCTTCACATAATGCAGGTCATGGCACAAGTCATCCCTGATGTAGAATTTGGTCTCTTTCAATATTATTCTCATGTCATTGCTGCTCTCTGGCTATGAAGAACCTGCAACAATGAATTGATGAAATACACGATATATCAGATCACAAAATATTTTTATTGATCACAAGCCACTTCGAGGGGGTAACCTCCTTTGATCAAGCTCAATGCCAATAGCTTCACGGTACCTTCATTGGCCTCAACACAAACTTATATACTAAGTCTAGGCACCAATACTATAGATCAATACCATGGGACATATAATACTACGTGACGACTTACAAAGCATATGCGTCCAATACTATGGATCAATACTATGGGCTAATACAAACTATGGATCAACATATAATACTACGGGATGACTTACAAGGCATATCTGTCCAACAACAATATACTAACAAAGTAAAGAGAAGGGTTGACATGGGTTCCTAACATTCCCTCCCCCTTAGAAAAATCTTTGTCCTCAAAGATTTAGATGTGGAAATTGTTTCTAAATCTGAAGGAGTGGTTCCCATGTAGCATCCTCTAGTTGCATTCTGTGCCACTGAATGAAGACCTCTGTGATAATGCAGAGCGAAGCTGATGAGTGCGCCGATTGAAGACGGCCTCTGGCTCCAAAAGAATGGATAATTCATTATCCAGTTCTGGTAAAATAGTTTTCCCTCTAATGTTGGTTCCAAGAACTTTCTTTAAACAAGAGACATGAAATACTGGATGAATGCGGGAAGAAGGAGGAAGTTCCAATTTATAAGCAATGAAATACTGGATGAATGCGGGAAGAAGGAGGAAGTTCCAATTTATAAGAAACAAACCCAATCTTCTGAAGAATCCTATATGGCCCATAGAAATTTGGAGCGAGCTTATGACGCTATTTGATTTTCAGGGAGGATTTCTTTTAAGGCTGTAGATGAAGAAAAACCACATGACCTACTTGAAAATTGCTCTCAAAACGGTGTTGATCGGCTTGTTGCTCCATTCGATTTCTTGCCATGTGAAGATTGTCCCACAAAATGCGAAGAATCTGATCGCGGTTTCAAAGGACCATGGCAACTGCCTGAACTGATGAACTACTAGGGGCGTATGGAAGAATAACTGGCAGTGCCTGACCATAGATTGCTTCATATGGAGTCATTTTATAGGCAGTGTGGTAAGAGGTATTGTACCACCATCTAGCGAGAGGGGGCCACTTTTCCCATTGATGTTGTTGTTCGGAGGTGAAGCAATGAAGATAAGTTTCCAAGCATTTATTGATAATTTCAGCCTGACCATATGTTTGTGGGTGATACCCTGAACTCATCTTCAGTTTGGTGCTAGTGTGGAAAAATAGTCCAAAAATGTCTGGTGAAAGTTGCATCGCAATCCGAGACAATGGAAGAAGGGATTCCATGAAGATGAAAGATTTGGTCCAAGAAAATTTGTGCGATTGAGGAGGTTGTATAGGGATGGTTGAGGGCACAAAAATGACTATATTTGGAGAGGTGATCAACCAAAACCAAAATCACTGTCTTCCCTCCAGATTTAGGGATCCTTTTAATGAAATCCATAGAAATATCTATCCAAATCCGTGTAGGGATAAGCAAGGGTTTGAGAAATCCCGGAAGGAGTGTCGTTTCACCCTTATTGCACTGGAAGGTATCACATTCAACCACCATCTGTTGAATTTTCCTTTTTATTCCATTCCAAAAGAAGTTATGTTGTTCCCGCTCATACGTTTTGAGTAACCCAGTGTGCCCTGCCGATGGAGAAGCATGGATTTCATAAAAGACATCCTGTTGAAGATATGTGCTCTTGAGAAGCACCAGCTGACCCTTGTAGCTCAGGGAAGAACCATCCATATTGAACAGATTGCAACCAATTTGGAACAGGCATATAAATAGCTGAAAGAGAAACTTGGGCATCAAATGTGCAAGAAAGAGCATCTGTCGCAATATTGTCCTTACCCTTCTTGTAAGTGATCTCATAGTCATAACCCATGATTTTGCTAACCCATTTCTTTTGTGTTGGGGAGGTTACACGTTGTTCCAGGAAATATTTCAGACTCTGGTGATCAGTCTTGATGCAGAAATGATTCCCTAATAGGTATGGTCGCCACTTCTGTACTGCATGCAAAATAGCCATCATTTCCTTCTCATAGGTAGAGGCAGCTAAATTCTTACCTGAAATGGCTCTGCTGTTGAACACAATGGGATGTTCATCTTGAAGGAGAAAAACACCAAGTCCATTTCTGCAAGCATCACTCTCAATAGTGAAGGACTTGGAAAAATCGGGCATAGCTAGAACATGTGTAGTACACATAGCTTGTTCCAGTTTGTCAAATGCACACTCAGTAGCATGTGTCCATGTAAAAGCATCAATTTTCAATAGAGCAGTTAATGGAGTTTCAATATTCCCATAAGCCTTGACAAAGTTGCGGTAGTAGTTTGTCAATCCCAAAAAACTATGAAGGCTCTTGAGTATCTGAGGAGGTGGCCAATTGTTCGTGGCAGCTATTTTGGTAGGATCCACGCAAACCCCTTGTGCTGAAATAATGTGCCCGAGATACTTTATTTCCTTCTGTCCAAAACATATTTAGACTGTTTGGAGTGGAGATGATGGTTGGAGAGAAGTTGCATTACAAGATCCAGATGTTGGAGATGTTTAGCCCATGTTTTACTGTAGATGAGGATATCATCAAAGAAGACCAAAATGAATTTCCACAAATAGGGCCGGAATATTTTATTCATCAATGCCTGGAACGTGGAAGGAGCATTTGTGAGGCCAAAGGGCATGATCAAAAACTCATATTGGCCATCATGTGTGAGGAAAGATGTTTTAGGGATATCATCCTCATGAACACGAATTTGATGATACCTCGAATGAAGATCCAACTTGGAGAAAAATTGAGCACTATGAAGCTCATCAACAACAGGAATTGGAAACTTATCCTTGATTGTGAGGTGATTAAGTGCTCAGAAGTCAATGCAGAGGCGCCATGACCCATCTTTTTTTTGGACAAGAAGAACTTGTGAAGAAAAGGAACTAGTACTAGGGTGAATAATACCTTGTTTCAGTGAGTCCCGAATGAGCATTTCAATCTATATTTTTTGGTGAAATGGGTAGCAATAGGGCCTGATGTTGGGAGGAACGCTTCCATGAAGGAGCTGAATACGATGGTCCTCTGGCCTTGAAGGTGGCAATCCCAATAGTTCAGCAAAGACACCTATGTATTTATCCAGAATTTGTTGTACATCCAAAGGAGTAGTGGAGACCGATGATGGTTGCATCTGAATGGAATGGATCTAAGCGATGACACCATGTGAATTATTCTTAAGGATATTCTCCATGCGATGCGAACTGATGATGCCGAGAGACCCTGATTGTAATTCTTTCAATGTGTGTTTTTTTCCATTGGTTGAAAATTGCATCCAAATTTTAGCAAAATCCCATAAGATGGGGCCAAGTGTGCGTAGCCATTGAGCACCCAAAACCACATCACATCCGCCTAAGGCTAAGGAAAACATGTCAGAGAACATGTTATAATATCCCATAAAGATACGCACATTGCGACACTTCCCTTTGCAAGGTAAGGTGCCCCCATTGGCAACCATGACTTCAAAGTTGGAGCAAGGATGGGAAAAACAATCAGCCTGTTTGGCGATCCGAGGGAAATGAAGTTACGAGTGCTACCAAAATCAATGAGTATTATAAAAGGAAGCTTCTTGAAGTAACCCCTGACCCGCATTGTTTGGGGGGTGGTGACTCCGGCTAAAGCATGGAAAGATATATTTGGGTGGTCATCCTGAGACAGAAGGTCAATAGGCGGATCCTGAATGTTGACTTGGTCATCTATTGTATCTGGAGCTTCTTCACCAATTTCAGAGGAAAACGGAGAATCCACATCCAAGAGATAGAGATTTTTCTCAACACATCTATGTCCGCGAGTGAATTTCTCATCACAATTATAACAAATCCATTTTTCTCTGCGTGCCCGCATCTTTGTTTAAAAAAAATGCTTGATATGAGTTGGTCTAGGAGCTTGTGGGATGGGAGGTCGTTGGGAACCCATAATTCTGAAGGGAACAAAAGTGGGTTTGGAGCGTTGTTGGGCTGTGATCTTGTCCTATGCAAACTTAGGCAACCCCAGGGCTTCCATCATTGTGTTGGGACATAACATTTTTACCTCAGATCGGATTGCATCCTTTAGACCATTGAGAAAAAAAATCTTGTAGAATTCATCAAGCAATCCTTCTGTGTGATTGGCTAGTTTATCAAATTCTGTTTGATACTCTCTCACAGTGCCAATTTGGTGAAGTTTAGTGAGGGCTCCTGTGAAGTCATCAAAAGCACTAGGACCAAATCGTTGCAAAAGGAGATGGAAAAAATCTGGCCATTTTGGCTCTTCATGAGCCTTGATGTACCAACACTACCATTGAAGAGCTTCATCTTCCAAATGAAAGGATGCAAGTGGAACTTTGTTGACATCAAAAGTATTATGCAGACTAAAATATTGTTCTTCCTGATAGATCCATCCAGTCGGATCAGTACCATTGAAGCGAGGAAAATCAAGCTTCGGACCACGAAAATTGCTGGAAGAAGAGAACCCAGTGTCTGCAGAAGACTCTGACTGTCGTTTATTGGTCATGGATGAATGCTCAAGATGGAGGCCGAGAAATTTTTCATCAAGATCCTGGAGTTTGGTTTTGAGGGCTGCAAGTTCTTCCTCCATGGTTTTTGCTCCTGCACGGGTGACAACCATAACCAGGAGTTTTTGGTTTTTTTTTTGAACGGTAATAACTATTTTAGTAAAGGAAAATTTGGATTTGGGAAAAGCTCTGATGGGGAATTTGGGTTTGACTAGGTTTTGGACACGTTCGAATGGACAGGGAAGCAAAAAATTAGGATTTCAGAAGAGGGGTGAAAGAATTAGAAAATTTTTTAGAGAGGGACAAAGAAGCAGAAATAGGAAATGAACACTATGGAAAAATTTGAAGGCGATTGGGTGAAAATCGAAGAAGTTATGGCAAACTCTAAAAATAGACAAATGTGAGATTTCTGGATTTGGGAAATGGAATTTGCGATAGGGTCCTTAGGAAATAAATATGCAGAATGGGATTGCAGGGGTGTCAGTGAAGCTTCAAGGGGAATGGAGCTAAAACAAGGGAGATATGGCAAAAAAATAGGATTTTTTTTATTTTTTATTTTTTTTTCGGAATAGATCTGTAACGGTGCGGAAGTGATCAGCAACAGATGGATCTGCAATGACGCGGAAGTGATTGGAAATAGTTATGGACAGATGTAATCTGCGATTTATCAGCTGAAAATAGATATGGACCCCAGGTATGCTTGGCTTCCTAACGGTTCATGGGATTCACTCAGCCACCAATGTTGTCTGACGACTTGCATATTAGAGCATTACCCCTCACCCCACGACTCAAGTAAAATTGATAACTGCTTTGCCACAAACAACGGCTCTTGGTTTACCTCATGGGTGGGAACTTGTCAATCAGGTAGGGGTCGTTTCCCTTTTCGCTGGCAGGTCCTCTCAATGGGTCAGCTACTTCGGAGTTCCTGTGGTACTCCTCACAATGAGTTTTAGGAATTATTCCCAAGTAAAGTTAAGTGGATAGGGATTATTCCCATATCCAAACCTGCAACAGATGAGGAAAAAAAATTGACAGAAATTTCACCCAATGAGCCCAAGAAAGTGCTCTGATACCATATGTGAAGAACCTGCAAAAATTAATTGATGAAATACACGATATATCAGATCACATAATATTTTTATTGATCACGGGCCACTTTGAGGGGGAAACCTCCTTTGAGCAATCTCAATACAAATAACTTCACGGTACCTTCATTGTCCTCAACACAAACTTATATACTAAGTCTAGGAGCCAATACTATGGATCAATACCATTGGACATATAATACTACAGGATGACTTACAAAGCATATGCGTCCAATACTATGGATCAATACTATGGGCTAATACAAACTATGGATCAACATATAATACGACGAGATGACTTACAAGGCATATGCATCCAACAACAATATACTAACAAAGTAAGGAGAAGGGTTGGCATGGGTTCCTAACACTGGCGCGTTCCTATACATGATATGGACCATTATGCTAACTTGGTCTGAATGGTAGTATTGACTTTGAATCTCATTTTGTGGCTGCAAGTTGTAGTTTTCAGCAAACTCCGCAACCGACAATATTGTGCCATTGGGAAAGGTGTCCCTGCACTGTCTGTACTGTTCATCCTACCATCGTGCTACATAGACACGTTGTACATACTACTCAGTCTTTTGGTAGAATTCCTTCATGAAATCGCAAATTTGTACCTGGTGCCACAAAACCAAGGGCATTAATACAATGTGACATTTGCAATCTGAATATATATGTATAAATTCAACATGTACAGTATGAAAGTATGCAAACTTAGATTACCCGTGACTTCACCAATGCAATTGTTTTTCTTTCCTTCGCATTATCTACTTGATATGTTATGTACTTAAAGTTCTGCATTTCTACTGACATCCTCCCAAATTCGTGCTCCTCGATTTCATGGATGCAACGGCTCAATAATGAAAATCCACTGCACCTGGAACATGTCCCTTATAAACATGATATTTTATAATATTTTTGTCCTTCAGGTCTTGGACACATTATGCTATGTATAAATTCTCTGGATGCATTCGCTAGTTGTAACGATGGGCAATCCTGCACAATGTTAGCATGCAAATAAAAAAATATATGTCTGTATGTATCATAATAGTACTCAAATTCTACATGGTATCTACAACAACATGTGTTGCGGTCAATGCAAATTCTAACATACCAGGGTTTGCATTTTTCAAAGGACCTTTGGCTGAAGTTCAATTGTGTGTGCTCATTCTTTAACCTCTCATAGATTTATGTTTGTGTCATGTCAAGGAAGTGCTTGACATGGGGTTCACACCCCTTAACACTTTTTCTCAACTTTAACACATCTCTTTGATTCAATGACGGCCTAATGTTATCATGCCAAAACGTTTGTACTAGTTCTTTAACATCATCAATAAGCTTCATGTCTGAACGAGGTAGCCTAACAACAAAGGCCCAACAATATTTTTGGCCTAGGGTCTCAAGTTTTTCTCTAATAGAGGAATACTTTTGAAGAGTCTTTCTATCTACTTTAAATATTTTACATGTGTGTGACAGCAGGCAACGTTGCCTTGTCGATTTGTCTACAACCAATTCCGACAGTACACGACTGGCCACATTAAAATATTTTGTACAAGAATTTTTCCCAATCAAATTAAATGCGGACTGTAGATTTCTAACAACATGATTGTTGGCCTCTGAAATCCTAACTACCTTTATGCCCAAAATTCTCCTAACATGATCTAAACAATGTGATTTTAACAAAGCTAGAAACAATTGACATTTTGCTGCATCGGTTTTGGATTCAAAAAATTCTTTGATTATCTTATTACAATGGAAATCAATAGTGCATTTGGGAAACTTACCTTCAAGTCCTGAAAATGAAATTTCATCCACATGAATATGTGTAATATCCCCATTTTGACCCCATTATATTCAAATGTAAATGATGTAATATTGTTATAATATCATGGTGTTGGGCTCAAGGCCAAGGCCCCGCCATCGATTTATTGATGCATATGGTTTACGTGCTATCCAGGCACAATGGAATTATGAATATCATGTAAATATGCATTTTAATAAAATACCCACAACTAGCTATGCAATGCAACAAGAGACGGGGGCATGATTTTACAAGGAATTGGGAGGGAAAAAATTCAAACCCTTGGAGCCGATCAAGTCAAGTTAAGTGTCAATGAGAGAACCCAACAAACCCTCAACTGCCCATGTTGACTTTTGTACCCAATCATTGATTTCTCCCAAGAGTTGGTTGAGGTAGTTAATGCCTTGGGGAATGAGAGGTATGGCTATCCAAATTCGAGTATGGGAAAGCCACCCTTCATGGAAAAACGTGTTTTGCTTCTTGGGAAAGAAAACAACCATGAATTGCTTCCTAAGCCATTATCCATCAACGAGTCTTCCTACCTCACGAGTTGGGAGCTACCAGGGTGTTTTCCAGCCATGGGTGTCTGTGTTTTCCTTCAATATCAGCTAGGAGAAGGGCATTTTTGTGTTGTATACTTGTGGGGAAGAAGGGGAATGGAACTAGGGTTCCATAGAGACCGTTTTTGTTGTTAAATGCTTAGAGAGTTGGGGAAAACCCACGGCTATCTTGTTTGTAAACCCCATGAATGGAAATGTGTATCCATGCCCATTTTTTGAGTTGTTGTGTGTGAGAAAATGTTGGGGTTGAGATGGGTATCCATTGTTTTGGCTTGAGCTTGAGTGCAAGCATCCAGGGTTCAAATGTAGCCTGATAAACCCAGCTGTGGACTGGCTTGGCTGAGAAGAAATGATTAATTGGATGTGTGTGAGCTTGAATGTCCCCTTTTCCTTGTAGAAATCATGCCCAGCTCGGGGGTGGTCTCTGAGTGCTGAAAGAATACAGGCTGGGCAGAGACCTATGGTTGGGTGGAACGTTGCAGCTACATAGCTAGTTGTTTGGGGACAACATTACATCAAGATGAGTATTTTCTTATGTATAATTACTTCTGCAAATGTATTAATTTGTTGATTGTGTTAATTTGAATGACACTCATGTAATGTGTGTGGATGATTTGTTTATTTTGTTAAATTTTCAAAATTTACTTTAATCTGATCTAGGATCTTAACTGAGAGAACAACATGTATAGAAAATATACAGCATATCATTCATGGACACAATAATGCAAGCACACAAGAGACACAGAGTTTACTTGGGGAAAACCATAAAGGTGAAAAACCCCAATAACTTCCTCAGAGATAGATAGAGCAATGATACAACCAGAATACAAGAGATAGTCTTCTCCTAGTAGCAGAGCCTCCTCCTCCACAAGTGCACCACTCTCCCAAGTGTGAGTGAGAGAATAGAATGTGTAAAATGAGAGAGACACACTCTCTATTTATACACTAACTTTACTTGACCTTTACTCAACTAGGTCAGCCTCAACTTAACCAATTAACATAATGCTGACTGGGCCGACCCCCACTAGGGTGGTCTAATAACCCTTTGACCCGCATGGACGACCCCCAATAGGGTGTTCTAATAACCCTTTGACCCACATGACTTATACAGGTCCGACCCCAACAAGGTGGTCTAATAACCATCAAGTATAAGTTACGACACTTACAATATAAATGACGACACTTCCGTATAGAGGAATAATAACATCCCTATAGGAATACAATATGCATATATGTGAAATACATTCCGAAGTTACATATACATCAACACTCCCTCTTAACTAGGAAGGTATTTCTCAACACAGGTCTTCTAGCACAAGTCATCTTCTCTGGATCATCGTCACTGCTACTGCTATCTCAATCAATCTCTGAATCTACTCGTCATAGAAAGTTCTACAGATCCAATCCTTTTTCATACTGGATGTAGGCCCACCACCTGCAGGTCTTCGTCATCACTGGCCATACTGTGGAAATCTCAGGACTTATTACGTGCGTCACAAAACCTTAAAAGAGTCTCGTGACTAGCAAGAACCCTAAAGAGCATCTGAGGCCTTTTTCATCCTGTCCAGATCTCCAGGACTTATTACATGTGACCCCACCACAAAACCTCGAAAGAGAATCCCAAGACTGATTACGAGCACAAGGCTCAACCTATCGGATCTCCTAGGGCACAAATTACATGTGGTCACCACAAAACCTCGAAAGAGCATCCCAGGACTGATTACGAGCACAAGGCTCAACCTATCGGATCTACCAGGGCACAAATTACATGTGGTCATGGAAAAACCTCAAAAGAGCATCCCAGGACTGATTACGAGCACACGGCTCAACCTATCGGATCTCCCAGGGCACAAATTACATGCCATAGGACAAAACCTCGAAAGAGCATCTGCTAGATATCCCAGGGCACAAATTACATGCCATAGGAAAAACCTCAAAAGACTATCTGCAAATATCCCAAGGCACAAATTATATGTCCTCCCAAGCAAAACCTAAAAAGAGCATTTTCCAGATATCCCAGGGTACAAATTACATGCCATAGGCAAAACCTCGAAAGACTATCTACAAATCTCCCAGGGCACAAATTACATGCTTATCTGCACAACCTGTTCCACGGCCACAGAGTATCAACTTGATACTCACCATACATCATCCTGATGTACACATGGTCATCCTGATCATCATCACTGCAACATCCTGCTGCATGTCATCTGGAGCAACATCCTGAAGCTCGTCATCCATGGTCATCATGATCATACAATGCATCTACCTGATGCATACCAAGTATCTACCTGATACATATCATCATACATGATCCACCTGATCATACAGTGTATCCACCTGATACAAATACAAATACATGATACATATCACCATACATGATCCACCTAATCATACAATGCATCTACCTGATGCATACCAAGTATCTACCTGATACATATCATCATACATGATCCACCTGATCATATAGTGTATCCACCTGATACAAATACAAATACATGATACATATCACCATACATGATCCACCTGATCTTACAATGTATCCACCTGATACATATACAGATACATGGTCCAAGCATCCAACATGATGCATATACAAAATACATACAAATGATCCAACCAATCATATCCAGCATCCAACATGATGCGTACATACATATACATATAAATTATCCAACTGATCATATCCAACATCCAACATTATGCGTACATATATAAATGATCCAACTGATCATATCCAGCATCCAACATGATGCGTATACAAAGCAGTAACTGGAGCATCGTCCTGATGCTCATCATCCAGCGCTTACATCCATAGCCATGTGAAGGATCCTCCTTCCAACATGCTTGGAATGGCTTCTGCAAATGTGTCCATCACTTCTTCCTCTAAGTGTCATCAATTTGAAGAACACCAAGCCTCTCCCTGAAGTACTCGAACTCCACCCTGGCTAGTGGCTTCATCAACACATTTGCAATCTGCTCGTCCGTCGCAATGTACAGGAGCTTCACAGCTCCTCTCTGCACCATATCTCTGATATAGTGATATTTGATCTCTATGTGTTTCGACCTGTCATGAAACAATGGGTTCTCGGAAAGCTTCACACAACTCTGGTTATCACAAAAGATACCAATAGCATCCAACGGGAGATCAAATAACTTAGACAGTAGCTTCCGTATCCATACTGCCTCACAACTAGCTGAACAGGCCACAACATACTATGCCTCAGCTGTACTCAGTGCTATGCAGGACTGCTTCCTGTTGAACCAAGAGATCACACCTAATCCCATACTGAAGCAGCACCCAGATGTGCTCTTCCTATCTGCAGCATTACCTGCCCAATCTGAATCAACATAACCCTGCAGGTTAAACTTTTGATTCGCTTCATACTTGAGCCCATAATCCACTATACCTTTCAGGTACCTCAAAATATGCTTTACAACAACCAAGTGAACACTCCTCGGATCTGTCAGGAACTGGCTCAATGTGTTCACCGCAAAGCAAATATCTGGTCTCATGTTCGTCGGGTACATCAAGGACCCAATCATCTAACGATACATAGTGACATCAACTGGTTCAGATGAAGCATCACACGGAAGCTTCAGGTTCGATGCCATAGCCTCGCAGTCCATCATCCCGAACCTCTTCAGGATCTCTACTGCATACTTCCCTTGTCCAAGGAAGATTCCATCTGCACTCTGCCACACCTCCATATCTAGAAAGTGGTGCATCATACCCAAGTTTTGCACATATATGACTCCCTGTCATGTGTCTCAGAACCAAGTGGCTGCTCCACATACACTTCTTCTTCAACTACACCATTCAAGAAAGCTGTCTTGAAATCCATCTGGTGTATCTTCTATTTCATCACTTTTATATTTCTCTATGCTGTCATCTGCAGCATGCTTGATCTTGATAGATCCATATGGAAGTCATAACAAACTTCCCTTTAGGTCTTGGGACTACATCCCAAACATCATTCTTCATGATCGACGGATCATGGCATTCTTCCCATATCCTAGGAACTTCAATATCTTCAATAGATAATTTTGTTGCTGAACAAATGTTGTAGTTCTTCTTTTGTAGGTGATGGCATATGATTTTTCCTACACAACAAGTTAAATTGCATGATTAGAAAACATCTCATAGTTTTCAGAACAAATTCTTACACATACTGAAATATGTCATATAGTCATGCAATTATCTTAGCCAATGCTTCAATACAACATTTATCCATATCCCGTAACTTTCTAGATGCCTTCCAATCTCTACCAGAACATTGTTAAGAGTGTGCACAACTCCCAACATGTCAGCAAAGAGGTTTCATTCTAGATAAGTAGCAATGGAATGTTGTACAGTGCCATAGGCCACTTACCCATGCATATTAGTAGTATACTGTTCATCAATGCAACTATTCTAATATGCATAATACACAACCTAATTCTAGGAACATCAGTATATACATTATTGAACAGTATTATTTAAACAATAAAATATGCAAGTAATGACAATTCAAATACTTATCTTTGTTTGTTTGTTGTGTTGACTCCCTCTCAGTCTTTGCTTCTTTGCTGCAACTCCATTCTTATGTGGATTGTGAGAAGTGGTCAACTCCCTCTGAATATCTGCATCCTTGCAGAAACTACCGAAGTGTGCTCCTTTGCTTTCTTGCAGGAACAACTAGAGTGTGCTCCCTATTGATCTTTGCTTCCTGGATTACATGTCCTTGAACTTACATACATCCTTAATCACTATGCATGCTTATTAGTATCATCATTGTGTTATCCTTGAGGTCTCATACATAATCACACATTTATTAGTATAATCTTAATACTATCAAAACACAATAATCTTAAACATGTATATTCATGATCATTCACAGATAATAAACATTAGTATTCAAGGTTTTAGGGAGGTCTTCTTTTACTCATACATATTCTTATTTGATCATAGGACTCTTCTGGTTAGTTGAATCATTAATCAAGATAAGAGATATAATATGCATAAAACCCGTGATTATTCAAACCTATACCTTCATGATTCTTCTGGTTAGTCATATCAACAATTATGTTAAGAAACATAATATGCATACAACCATGATTATTCAAACCTATGACTTCATGAATAATCATTATCAACAACACAACAGTATAAGATCCTAACACAAGGTAGGATTCTAGCTTGATATAGGAAAAACATACCTGGATTAGCATGCTATCTAGTTATGTCTAACATACCCGCATAATGTCTTCTGGTTCTCTTCAATGACTTGTGCTAGTAACCTGCATGTCTCATAAGTTAACCATTGTAGAACCAAGTTATACATACCTCGAAATTAGATCTTCTATGTGATCCATGTCAATGGATGAATCTTTGTCTTCATGTCACCATGAGCATATGTTCTTGAAGTAGAACATGATTTGACTTTCTTGGTGTACCTTTTGTGTTAGCAAACAACATAAACCTCATACAACATCACAATGCATTAGTATAATCATAAGTGTCAAAACCTTAATCAATCAATATCTTCTATTAAGGTGATACGACAAGTCCAGTAATTAATCAAGATTGTACTGTAATGATATGAAGACAAACATATGATAAAATTAACCATGAAACATACCTGTAAGCCATACTTGTCAAGATTGCTTGTAATCTTCTTATGGAAGGCCTTAGCCTCATCTCCCTATGAGACAAGAACTTCTTCACTTATGCAGGTGACCAATCCATCTTCTTCTAGGATCAACCCAATCCACTTGATTTGCAAGAATTGGACCTGTAGCTGGATTAGGGTTTTTCAAAGAAACCCCAAGAATTAAAACTTTGAATTTCAAACTTCTGAAAGGATAGAAATATGCGCCTTGATGAGCTGATCAAGTTGGTATATTCAGAATTTGAAAACTACAAAGTTTCACCCCTCAAAATTGCCTTTTAGATTTCTGGATTCACTAGGGACGACCCTGAATTAGGGTTTGAGTTTCCCGGAGCTTCACCCAACCAAAAGATTTGATTCAAAACTCTAAGCTTTGATTTTTCTGAGGAGCTTCCAGCCGTGGTCATAGATTTCCAAAATTCCAATTTTTGCAGAAGCCCTAGTTTTCCATCTTTCCTATCAAAGTCCCGAACCAGGGTTTGATCAAGCCCGACCTTCTACCCAAGAAAAAAATCTGATATTGGTCTCTAAATTTTGATTTTGATGAGTAGCATCCAGCCATGGTCTCCGTTCACAAAAATTCCAACTTTCTTCGAAGCCCTAAATTCTGGAAGCCATGAATGAAGGTACTCAAAAATAATTTTGTTTTGACAGAAATATGTACCCGATTGTTTCTGGTGTAACTCCAAAATTTTTGATCCACAGGGTCTGAATTGTTTTTTTGAGATAACCTGACCTGTTATCTTTCCATCTTGACAGGTCTAACCTCAATTGGATTTTCTGAGAGAGAGTTATGCCAAGTGTCGCAATGTGACCTGTTTTTGGGATAATACAGGAGAGCGAACTTGTACGGAGTGCCACGTGTCACTGTTTCAACTTCGGCCGCTAAACAATTTTCTTGCGATTTCTCGACCTGTTATATTTCCATCTCCATAGGTCTGACCTCAATTGGATTCTCTAAGAGAGAGTTATGCCAAGTGTCGCAACGTGACCTGTTTATGGGATAATACAGGAGAGCGAACTTGTACGACGTTACATGTGTCACTGGTTCAACTTCGGCCTCGAAACAATTTTCCTGAGATAGTAAAGTCTGTGTACTACCTTTCACTTTTTACAAAATTTCATTTGAAGCTTCCTAGCCCAAGTTATGACCTTTTTCCCAAGGTCACCTGATTTTGACTCAGATCTGGAAGAGGCAGAAACCCTATATTGTACAGATCATAAATCACAAAATACAACGAATTAGAGGGTTTCCTTTGGACACAAGGTACATGGGGATTTAATCTTCCACCTGTAAAGGTTTTAGATCCGAAATCTTCGCCAAAATGGATTTATAGCGAAAGTGCTACGATGACTGGTTTTTTCTATATCAAGCCCTAGCATCGTAAGTGCAACAAGTGTCATACATGCCATATCATGCCTTCTTTCAGGCTAGCTCTGATACCATGTTAAATTTTCAGAATTTACTTCAATCTGATCTAGGATCTTAACTGAGAGAATAATATGTACAGCAAATCTACAACATATCAATCATGGACACAATAATGCAAGCACACAAGAGACACAGAGTTTACTTGGGGAAAACCATAAAGGTGAAAAACCCCAATAACTTCCTCAGAGATAGATAGAGCAATGATACAACCAGAATACAAGAGATAGTCTTCTCCTAGAAGCAAAGCCTCCTCCTCCACAAATGCGCCACTCTCCTAAGTGTGAGTGAGAGAATAGAATGTGTAAAATGAGAGAGACACACTCTCTATTTATACACTAACTTGACTTAACCTTTACTCAACTAGGTCGGCCTAAACTTAACCACTTAACATAATGCTGACTGGGTCGACCCCCACTAGGGTGGTCTAATAACCCTTTGACCCACATGACTTATACAGGGCCGACCCCAACAAGGTGGTCTAATAACCCATCAAGTATAAGTTACGACACTTACAATATAAATGACGACACTTCCGTATAGAGGAATAATAACATCTCTATAGGAATACAATATGCATATATGTGAAATACATTCCGAAGTTACATATACATCAACATATTTCTGCTCTGCATATTCAATTGAGTTGCATCTGTACACAATGTTTTATTCATATGGTTATAATAAATGGGCTGAGTAGTTTATGAAAAGCCCCATAGATTGGTATGATGTGCCCTTCCTTGCCTTGGATGGATGGGAGGGTATGTGACAGAATGGTATCAGAGCGATGGTTGCAGCATTGGGCCTAATGGGCCAAATCAGGCAACATGCAGAGGTAAGTATGCTTCCTGTTCTGCACAGACCATTAAGAAAATTTACAGATTTCAAAAAATTTCAAAATTTTTTCTAAGTATTTTGCCTAACTGTTTTAGCGAGTCTCGTGGAGTTGAGCCGATGTGTTTCGGTGAATCTCGCTAAGTTGCGGCGAAGTTGCCAGCAAAACTTGGCAAGTTGTTCCACAACGAATCGGCAGAAAATCTATAAGTTCACCGAAAAAGGAGGAAAAATTTCGGCGGAAAGTTAAGAGTTTTGGGCCGAAATGATGGAAAGAGTTTGCGAGTTTTTACTGAAACAATGGAAAAAAAGTAGGCGATATTTTGCCGAAACGACGAAAGAATTGGCGAGTTTTTGCCGAAACGGCGGAAAGAACTGGTGAGTTTGCGCTGATGTTATCAGAAGGAAAAGCTGAGTTTTCGACCAGAAGAACTCGATGAGTTGGTCCGCAACGGCGGAAGGACTTGGTGAGTTGGTCCGAAAAATCTCAAAAAAAAAATTGTAAGTGTTTCGACGGAAGAACTCAACGAGTTGCTCCGCAATAGGTCGGAAAAACTCAGCGAGTTGCTCTGCAACAGGTTGGAAGAATTGAACGAGTTGCTCCGAAACAGGGACTTTTAGCTGTTTTCTAGGGAGATTTTTCAGGTGCCGAAAGTTGAAAAATGCCATGGAACTTATGTGCCAGATTGCGCGAAATGGAAATATTTACAAAAAAAAAATGAGGGCACTATCCTCGACCCGCCCTGCAGTGGTGCAAAGAAGCCACAAGGGGGAAAGCCCCCTTGACCCTCATATTTCCCCGGAGGTAGTCATTGAAAGTGTGAAATACATTCTTCATGCTTGGGATGAGAAGCAGGAATTGCATAGAAGGGGTTGTGGAATCTCAATAAGAGTAATGGGTTGTAATACACATTATGGAGGATGAAAGGGAAATTCCTCACCTTAAACTATTTTTTTTTATAGCATAAGAATCACATCTTTGGAAAATATCAAGAATGAATGATTACACGTATGTATGTGTATGCTTGGTAAGAAATCCAAGAAAATGATTAGCTATGATCTGGAGGAGGAACTCCATGTCATGATGAGGAATTGGAAAGGGAGAATTCCTTAACTCCTCCATTGTTGTTATATTTATATTTCCTAAGTTTTATGTACTGATAATTATGGCATAGGGATGCTGGAAATGCAAGAGAACAATGCATATGAATTAGTGGGCATGATTAAAGACTCATTGCATAGTGCATGTGAATTGCTTATGCATGAGCATGATGTTGCATATGGGTAAAGGTAGTGAGGTTACACATGCAATAGCCCATTAATGGTATCCCCTATGATTGATGACTATTAATGTTGTTGATAATGGTTGTGGGAATTAGACCATAGAAGCAGGATTGAAAACGCAAGAGATTAGATAGATAAGATGAATATGCATTAGATGACATATCAATAAACATTGCACAGTGCATGTGAAAATGTTTTTCGTATATATGATATTGCATATTGGTAAAATAGAGAGGTTTTACATATGCAATGAGCCACTTAATATAACGATTGTGGTTTCTAATAATTAGTTCTGTTCGCATTGGTTGTAGGACCAAAGAAAACCGAAGCATAGCTAAAGATGTGGATGATGTTGTTGCATATGACCAACAACCTCATGAGGAAAGGATGGTGCAACAAATATGTGATCATGAGGTTGGAAAAAGGACTGTGTAGCATTGGTAAGAGGCCAACTAATCAGGTAACACCAAGCTATGTTAATAATAGCCATGCAGGTAATGATTATTTGTGCTTAATTACATGAATGTTGAAAGAGGATTTGGTAAAGTCTCTTCAACTACGTTTAAACTATGTTGATTTGGTTTGCATGTGGTATTGAGTGCCTGAATGTGAATGTCAACCTACCAAGTATGGTGAGGTGTGGGTAAGTTAAGGTGGTGAGCCTTACACCCTATAGTTTTTTAGAAAACTCGATGCATTCATATGAAATTATATCATGCCATTTGGGTAGGATGGTTGTGAGTTTAACAACCAAAACAAGTGATGACTTATGGCCTTATTGTAAGTGTGTGCCATATGAGATAGTCATGGTTAGGCCATAATATGTTGAAATGCACAGTATTCATGGATTAATGCGAGGTTGCATTGAAGGAATGTGCATTAGAATATTCTATACAATCTTGTGGTTATGCATTGAGTGAATGCGCAATTGAAAGATTATGTGAGTGATGTAAATCTGCATGCATGTGTAGGTGCACATGTTGAGATGCATTGTGAGAATGCATGGTTGTGATATATATATATATGTGTGTGTGTGTGTGTGTGTGTTCAATGCAATTAGATAATAGATTTGATGGAGAACTATTGTTAATCCTGAGACCATTTCATGAGTTGCTGTAAATGTAGGAAAATGATTGCATGAAGAAGATAGACATGATGATGGGATACTAGAGTGCTCTGTGGAAGGATAGAGATTGCATGGAATGTGAAGTAATGAGTATTTACTGTTTATCTAAATTGCATAGATAGTGTGACTATTTCTTGCAATTTTATTATGATAATAATGCATATATAGAGATGTATATATTTCATCGCATTTAAAATGTTAACAGCTGAAATATCACTTCAATTCTGAGATCACTTCAATGACTGTTGTAGCAATGAAGAGAGTATATACATACATACTCACAACGTGTTTGGCGGATTGAAGTTCATATGTCAGGTAGAAATGTCTTGAGTATGGCAATGAGGATAAGTCCATAGTAAATACTAGGATCTACCATGTACAAAAGCTAAAGGTTATGAGAAGGTTGTCATGGTTGTAACCTATGCATGAAACAAATATGAAAACTTGCTGGTTTAAGTTTGTGAGATTAATCTCATGGTTGCAAATCTAATTTCTGTAGGAAAACAGATTTACAAATTTTAGATTTGAGATTTTGCTAATAATTGCTAATGACTGTTTGGCTCATATAAAATTGTGTCAGGAGGACATGTTGTAGGTGGATGTTCATGTATGGTAGCAAGGGTGAAACCATAATGGATAGAGTGATACCACTTACGAGAGCCATACAACATTAGGATAGCCTCATTGCTAAGCAAATCAATTTCTGTAGTAGACAGAATTGCAAATTCATATTGAATTTAATTATTAATGACATTGATTGGTTATGGAACAATCAGATTTGAAGTTTATTGTCAAATATTGTTGACCGTTTGGCTATTCGATAAGTGTGCCAGGATGACACATTGCAGGAAGACCATGTGTGATGGCCTGCAGAAGCCAAACTAGATGGGAAGGACCCCATCCTTTGGAAATGGGTTTTGGGTGAAACGCCATAGTAAGTTTTGTTAATATCCCAGCTGCACTGCATGTTGGAAAGGCATGTGAGTAAGATGGTGAAATTATGCCAAGAAGGAATGTGTGGGTTATGGAAAGTGAAAATATTGGGGTGGCAAACCGAAGTACTATTGACTCAGAGAAGGGAGCCCCCATTCTTCTCAAATTAAGGAAAGATACATCTTAAAAGGGATAAGTATTCTGTAACCCTAACTCAGAATATATATGTCTGGTTATTAGGTTTAATATGCAGAGCATGTTTTATTATTTCATTATTATTCCATACTGCTTGAGTATGATTAGGGCCTACATGACTCCCATCAGAAAGGGATGCATACCTTTCGGGTGCTGGGTTATGTTAGGGTTGTCAATATTGATTACACCCTAAGGGAATGGACACATTCCTGGTGTTTCAATACTTGATAGTGAATGTTATGAAATATGATTACAATTTTAGAGCAGCAATACTGATGAGCCTGCTTATTCTTTTTGTGCTATCAGCTTACACAGGTGCAATTTGGTGTTGCACGTTCAGAGGCAAAGTGAAGAAAGAATACTCAAGAGGACTGTATGAGCAGTGGTAACCTTTGTGAAGTGTGAGTGGGTATCATGGGGCCATGATAGCCTGCAGTCAAGAAAGTCACCTAAAGAGTTCCTAAAGGGAACCATCGGTTTTCACAAGAGAAGGAGTGCCATCCTTGTGTGGGTGAAGAATTGATATGCACATGAGGGATTGTGACATGTGTGAAAGGCTGATGCAAGCCTAAGGTAGAGTGGTAGAGCCTTGACCTATAATGGTCGATGGCGCAGTTTCCTTCCATTGGTCAATGACCCAGAAAAATGTGATGGCTCGGCAATGGAGAGGGCCAACCAGGTATGGGATTGGTTGGGCACCACAAAAAGCTTGGTAAATCTAGTCGGCGTGAAGGTGTACTGGTACGGCATTAACTAATTGATGTTTTGAAGCAGCATATGTGCTAGCCAAACATCCAAGTCCATAGGCGATCCCAAGGCTTGCAAAGTGAAGCAGGACCCTGTGGACTAGAAAAGGAAATGCACAATACAGATAAGTATTCAGTTTCATTTATTTATTGTTTGGAATAATTAAGATTTCAGGTATAAGTCTTCTAACAGCTAAGTTGATACACTATTGTTTCTTTGTTGGAAACCTTGGGCATTGCAGGAAATCAAGGACCTTAAAAGAACTATAAAAATCTTGGTAAACCAGGGAGTAACTGGTTGGGTGCTATAAATTTCTTGGTAGAACCAGAGAGTAATTGGTCGGGTGCTATAAAATTATTGGTAAATCCATAGAGTAACTGAAGCTCGATAAATTCAGAGAATAGTTGGTGGGGGCATTAACCACTTGATGTTGTGGAGCAGCCATTGTGCTGGCCAAACATTCCTTAATTAATTGATAGAACCCAGTCGGCGTACTGGCCTAGCATTTCCCATTCGAATGATTGTGGAGTAGCCTACGTGATGGCCCAACATTCGTTATTGTACCCACGGGAAATCCAAAGATAGTAAAGCAAAGAAGGATTCCGTGGAATAAAGGGAAGACATCAAATAAAGATAAGTATTTTGTTATCTTGCAACTCTTGCTTATGAATATACGTGTGTATATGGTTTAATTATGATTTCTTAAACTCTTGTTTACAGATAAACCTTATGAAAATACACTAAACATGGGAATTGATTCAATGTTTGAGTGTAGGTATTGCTGGAAGCAAGGACTATGAAAGCTTCTGGAGGATGCATGTGGACATGTGACCGTCCTAAAAAGAGCTCAGTATGAGAAATAATGAAATATGGTAGTAGTGGATATGTGTGGGTCTTAGCAACCAAAGGTTCTGTAAGCAACAATGGGGAAGGGTTCCCTAGTTGAAAAGCAAGACAGACCTTAGACACTAAGTGTCATAGCCAAGAAAGGGAAATTCAAGCATTCACATTGAAGTGAAAGAGGCTAAGGAGCATAGGACCACAAGTGATGGTGTGGCTCTGAATTGGAACAAGACTAAGAGGGGGCAACTCTTACTCTTCTCTTTCCTTTTTGACTAATGCATCTTAAAAACGAAGGATTGTTGAGTGCATGCCATAGTTGAAAATAGATTATGAATAATTACTTGAAATGAATTGTGAATGCTGAATTAGTTATTTCCATGTGAGAGGATGAACATGAAATGAGTTCATGTGTATGTTGAGAAAGCATGAAAAGTGTGGAAGTCTCATGAGTGGCGAATGGACTATCCATGTCAACTGGGAAAATAATTGACTAATTTTAATATTGTGTTATGTTTGTCCTAACAGGAACTGCCATGATGAGTCTCACAGGTGAGACATTGGAAGCCATTGAGTGCTGCTAGTGAGGAAAGTGAGAGCTAGTTGTGCACATTGATCATGGAAGTAGACCAAAAGCTATTGTTTTGGATGAAAATCTTGCTCGGATAGTTGCTAGGACAACAAGGAAGATGGAAACCATGAAGTTCCAGACTTGTAGATCAGTTGGAATGTGAATAAAAGGAAGGGATTTCTATGGAGCGATGCCCGCCTGCAGAGCTGGAAGATCAAAGCTAATAGGAGTAGCTTGTGGAAGCCAAAGGACTTGATCCTGAAAGATCAAAGTAAAGCGATGAAATGCAGGACAGACCTGCCACCATTTGTGAATTTTGAAGCATGTGTAAAGTGGGTATTTATTCCTAAGTATTGGAACACCGAGGACGATGTTATTCCAAGGGGGAGGGAAATGTAATATCACCATTTTGACCCCATTACATTCAAATGTAAATGATGTAATATTGTTATAATATCATGGTGAGGAGCTCAAGGCCAAGGCCCCGCCATTGATTTATTGATGCATATGGTTTACGTGCTATCCAGGCACAATGGAATTACGAATATCATGTAAATATGCATTTTAATAAAATACCCACAACTAGCTATGCAATGCAACAAGAGACGGGGGCATGATTTTACAAGGAATTGTGGGGAAAACATTCAAACCCTTGGAGCCAATCAAGTCAATCCAGGTGTCAATGAGAGAACCCATCAAACCCTCACCTGCCCATGTTGACTTTTGTACCCAATGATTGATTTCTCCCAAGAGTTGGTTGAGGTAGTTAATGCCTTGGGGAATGAGAGGTATGGCTATCCAAATTCGAGTATGGGCAATCCACCCTTCATGGAAAAACGTGTTTTGCTTCTTGGGCAAGAAAACAACCATGAATTGTTTTCCAAGCCATTATCCATCAACCAGTCTTCCTCCCTCACGAGTTGGGAGATACCAAGGCATTTCCCAGCCATGGGTGTCTATGTTTTCCTTCAATCTCAGCTGGGAGAAGGGCGTTTTTGTGTTATATACCAGTAGGGAAGAAGGGGAATGGAACTGGGGTTCGATAGAGACTGTTTTTGCTGTTAAATGCTTAGAGAGTTGGGGAGAAAACGTTTTTCCTCCCTGTGGATGCATTTCCCTTCCCACAGTTCGTTTTGGGTGAGCCACGATTTGGGAAAAAGCCATGGCCATCCTGTTTGTAAACCCCATGAATGGAAATGTGTATCCATGCCCAGTTTTTGAGTTGTTGTGTATGAGAAAATGTTGGGGTTGAGATGGGTATCCATTGTTTTGGCTTGAGCTTGAGTGCAAGCATCCAGGGTTCAAATGCAGCCTGATAAACCCAGCTGTGGACTGGCTTGGCTGAGAAGAAATTATTAATTGGCTGTGTGTGAGCTTGAATGTCCCCTTTTCCTTGTAGAAATCATGCCCAGCTCAGGGGTGGTCTCTAAGTGCTGAAAGAATACAGGCTAGGCAGAGACCTATGGTTGGGTGGAACGTTGCAGTGACATAGCTAGTTGTTTGGGGACAACATTACATCAAGATGAGTATTTTCTTATGTATAATTACTTCTGCAAATGTATTAATTTGTTGACTGTGTTAAATTGAATGACAGTCATGTAATGTGTGTGGATGATTTGTTTATTTATGCTATGCATATTCAATTGAGTTGCATCTGTACACAATGTTTTATTCATATGGTTATAATGAATGGGATGAGTAGTTTATGAAAAGCCCCATATATTGGTATCATCTGCCCTTCCTTTCCTTGGATGGATGGGAGGGTACGTGATAATACGTTTGGGAGTTCTTTGTTGTCCGCTTGATAGTCGAGGAAAGGGAGTTAGAAAGGAAGTATGAGTCTCGTCACCGGTTTTTTGTGGCCCTTCGTTCACAATTTGGTCCTGCAAGGGAGTGTGTTTGACATATGTGTGCCCTTCTTGGGGAGGTTTCCAATTAACAACTTGTGCAAAATCCACCCCTTCATACTCGGCATCAACCAAGATTTGATTGACTTCAACCACTTCGCCATTTCTTGTTGATGGATCTAAGGCACTAACATTTTGATGTTTACGGTTTTCCATGTACAACCTGGCATTTTCTCTTATCTCATGGGCCTTTTCAGGGCATGGCTCCTTCCTTCTATACTTTCTTTTATTATTATGACTGTTTCCCATATTCAATACGTTTTTTTAACAAAACAAAAAAATCACCCCTGCAAGAATAAATAACAAATAATATATTAAAACTCGTTGTGCGTGATTATTAAAACTCGATGTAGCAATTGATTATGTACAACAACATCTAGTGAGAATGTTTTCATATAATCTTAAAAGCTATTGATAATTCCCTAGATATAACAACAAAATCACCTCTAGGAACTCAATTGGATGGTATTGGATGTTGTTATGGGATGTTAGTAGGATCACATTCCCTACAAAAGGAGAAGATCCTACTCACTTCATTTTTATGTTTTGGATGAGGGAAAATAGCCCCAAAAGATTAAGAGTTTGATTCTTTACATGTTTGTGTGAGTTGTTGTAGTGAAATCATGAGGAATTCAACAAATGTTTGTGTACTAGATGGATTTATGTGATTATGAAAGGTTATTGGTGGTGATGCAAGTAATTTTTTTATTATCTTCATGAAAGGTTGAAAGCATTGCTTGGTGCATGTTGTAGTTTTTTTTGTGGTAAGATGGTTTTATTGTCTATGTTGAAGATTAAGAAGAATAAAGTACATTTATCATACAATTCATGAGGAAAAACTAAAATAGATACAATTCAAACAAAGTGAATGAAGACTAAAATACATTTAACAAGATAAAATTATCACCATACCTCAAGGATTATGATTTCTCTTTGCTTCAAATGTAAAATGCTCTTTTGATGTATCCACTATATGTAAGGAGAGTTCAAGCGTGTCCAAGCAGCATGAGAATTCAATCAAAGGAGCCAAATAGATTCCAATTGTTGTGTATTCAATCAAAGCCAAATAGAGCCCAACTAGTGTGTATTCAATCCAAAGAGCCAAATAGAGTCCAACTAGTGTGTATTCTATCCAAATTGTCAAAGAAACACCAAATGGTGTGTGAATTAAATCCAAAATGCAAATGGTTGTCGGACTGTGTGTGAAAACAGCGAAAAATATGTGAGGAATGAGAGAAAAAATGAGGGAGAAGAGCACGGGTTATTTTCTAAATTTTATGTTCAGCAGAGACGCGCACGTGCTAGGAATGCGTGTGCGCTAAAAGCGCGTGCACGTTTTTTGCGCATCCGCATTCCTAGCGCGTGCATGTTACTAACTCATGCATGCTTCTATTGAACACTGCATAGTTTGATGGGTAACATTTACTTCATTTATTGATCCACATCATAGTTGGCAAGTCATTGATGTCGATACAAGTTTCGACTCGACATGACTTCGACAAATTCGACAGGTTCCGAATTCAACACAACTCCGATGAGTCTCGACTTTGACACACCGCGACACATTCTCACCTTCAACATGTTCAACAACCTCACAATTTGTGACATCGAAGCAGCATCGACATGCAACCAGCGACTGTCGGACTCCGACAAACAGACTCTCTTTCTTCCAGTCGGCTGTAATGGTTGAATTGTTGAAACGATTCTAACTTCTTCTTTGTAACTGAACGTAATAGGAAGGCACCCAAGCGTCTCAAAATTCTATATAAGCATGTATAATATTGTAACATACATCAGAATCAATCAGTTTTGATCTATTCTGCAAGTAATAGAAGAACAGTTTGCATTCCTGCATATTGTCTGTGCGTATTTGTATTTATCTGTATTGTGTAATCCTGCTTTTTCTCATTCTATTTATTAAGCTTCTTCCATAACAGAGCTAACTCATTCAGTCAAACTGTTGTCCCCCTCGTGCTTCCTGGACACAATCTGGATAATTGGTATTAGAGCACTCAGTTTTGTTCATGCTTAAGTTTTGCGTATACACTTCTCTCAAAGTTACCTGACTTATGTCGGTTCAAACTGGCTCGCAATATCAGAAATCCAAGCAGACGCGATCTCCAGAGATGACATAAGAAATAGACGATAGACATGTAGTCGATGAGACATCACAACTTATTGAGCAAGCTCTGGCTCAATAACAGACTGTAATGTTCACCTAGCTCAACGAGATTCTCATGCGATTCACTTCGACATTCGGAGGATCTTCGACGAGAATTCACTCCAATAAAATCATCCGCTTCAAAGTGAAAATGAATCTAAACATACCGAATCTTGAAGGTAAGATTGAAGCGGAATCCATCGACAATTGGGTACTACAATTGGAATCCTATTACGCTGTAAATCAACTCAACAAAGCTGAAAAGATCACCATTGCATCCTTAAAGATGTCAACCACTGTGCACTACTGGTGAGAGAACCTCTCGACAAAGATGGAGAAAAGTGGAGACCCCGTCGACACATGGGATAAATTCGTCGAACACATCTGGAAGGAATTTTACCCGCCTAAATACCTCGAGCAGCAATATAACAAGTGGCAGCAACTAAGGCAATGGAAAGACCAATCAGTACAGAGTTACACCGACGAGTTATACCGACTCATGGCAAGACTTAGCATCCAAGAAGAAGAGAAATTACTTGTTCTGAAGTATCGTAGTGGATTGTCCCAGAACATTCAGCAGGAGATGGGGTTTCTGACTGTCAGTACGCTTGCAGATGCATTCCACTATGCCAGCAAACTGGAAACCAAGCAGAAAGGAAAATCATGTTTCATGACAAAGCCGACATCAGGATGACCACCCGAGAAGAAGGCACCAGTCGATTTTGACAAGTCGAAATCTTCTCATCCGACACCGCCAAAGCCAGATCATGGTAAGAATCCTTTTCATAAGAGGGAACGTAGAAAACAACCACCGATCGGAAAATGGTGCGATTACCACAACTCATCTTAGCATGATACATCTGAATGCAAATCTTGGAAGACATTTTTGACAAAGGTGTCAACCTCTGACGCATTCGACAAGACGGTGGAAGAATCTGAGCCAAACGCAATGACCCTTTTGACATCAACTACTCCAGCATCCTCGACTATTGTCGACGAGGAGGAATGAGAATGCCTGTTCCATACACGAATATGGGTCCAGAGCAACCCATTACATCTGATTGTGGACAACAACAGCCAAAAGAACTTTGTTTCCGAAGATCTCATGAAGAAATTAGGTCTTGTTACCACTCCACATCCTCATCCTTACAACATCGGTTGGATGAAGGATGGAAAAGAACTACGAATCACTCGACAATGCAAACTCTCCTACTTCATAAAGCCTTTTGAA
This sequence comes from Larix kaempferi, assembly GCA_027924585.1. Taxonomy (NCBI): domain Eukaryota; kingdom Viridiplantae; phylum Streptophyta; class Pinopsida; order Pinales; family Pinaceae; genus Larix; species Larix kaempferi. Next base: position 10,183,913 of record BSBM01000556.1, read on the forward strand.
GATGAAGTACTCTGTGACGTGGTGCCACTCTCCGTAGCTGATGCCCTATTTGGGAAACCGTACCTCTAGGATAGACATGGAATTTATCAGTCACGGCCTCAGAAGGTGATTGTTAGAATCCGAAATGATGGTTCAACATACCTGAGCGTCAACCCACACTGGCGATTGCACTGATATGATATCTGCCAAAAACACAAAGAAGCTCATCAATCATGCTCAGAAGTTCGCATTAATCATGATCAATCCACAACATTCTAAGAAGAATGCAGCAACAAGTCGAGTCACCGACGAATGCAGTTCCTGACAGAAGTAGCAAGTAGATCATATTCTCGATGAGTACCAGAACCTCTTTCAAGCTCTAGACGGAGTACCTCAACATTGTAAGGTAAAACACTCCATTGAACTTGTTCCTGGTTCTTCTTTTCCTAACACATATGTTTATAGAAGATCCAATCTCGAAAATGAAGAGATTCGAAGACAAATCCAAGAATTAATAGACAAAGGTCATATCTGACCCAACTCCTCTCCTTGTGGAAGTCCAGTCGTCCTAGTTCCGAAGAAAGACGGGACTTGGTGCATGTGCATCGACTACAGAGCTCTCAACAAAATATCGGTGAATAATCAATACCCTCTGCCGCGGATAGGTGACCTGATCGATCATCTGAAAGGTGCTAAATTCTTTACTAAGCTCGACCTCAAGTCGAGATATCATTAGATTCCAATCGAGCCCTCAGATGTGTGGAAAACTGCTTTCAAGACCAAGTAAGGATTGTTTGAATGGTAAGTCATGCCTTTCGGCTTAACCAATGTACCTGCAACCTTCATGCGACATATGGATAACCTTCTTTGACCTTTCAGTGGAAAATGGGTTATTGTCTATCTCGATGATATAATGATTTTCAGTCGATCGTTGGAAGAACATGTCGGACATCTTCGATAAGTCCTCGACACTCTCCAGCAACATCGGCTTTATCTGAACATGGACAAGTGCTCTTTTGCGATGACAAGCATCAAATATTTGGGATATGTAATTGACTCTGCAGGAATTCACTTCAATCCAGACAAAGTACAGATACTCAAAGATTGGCCATTCCTAGAAGCATTCAAGAACTAAGAAGTTTTCTTGGTTTGGTGAATTTCTATCGAGGGTTCATCCTTGGCTTCAGTCATATAGCCTGGCCCTTGAATCAGTTGACAAAGGAAAATGAAAAAACTATCTTCCAATGGACAACAACACAACAAGTAGCTTTTTAACAGCTCAAACACAGGCTTTGCACTGCACCAGTACTTGTGTTACCTGATTTGCATCATCCCTTTGAGATTGAGACGGACACATCGGACTATGCCTTGGGCGCAATGATCACTTAGTCTAGTCACCCAGCCACTTTTCATTTCGATACTTTTAACAACATAGTTAGAAGATACTCGACATACGAAAAAGAATTGTATGCCATTATGCAAGCTCTCAAGAAATGGAGGCATTACATCCTTGGAAAGGAAACGGTCATTCTCACTGATCACAAGCCTCTACACTTCACTCCGACACAATCAAATTTGCAGACAAACCAACAAATCAAGTGGATTAATTAACCTACAACAATTTCAGTTGGTGATTAAGTATCAGAAAGGTAAAGCTAACGCCACCGTCGATTGCCTCAATCGACCACCCATTATTCTCCTTTTGACAGTGATGAGTATGCAAGGATATGACACGACCACTTGGCCACAGTTGTACGAGGACGATAGCGACTTCTCCACAGTCTATCAACAGTTGCAGACTAACAGGTCATCGACCTCAGACTCAGACTATTTCCTGAAAGACACCTTGCTATACAAGCTTGGATAGCTTTGTGTACCGATCGGTGAGCACCGAAAATAGGTTATTTGGGATGCGCACTACAACAAGACTGCGGGACACTTTGGAGTAGGAAAGACACTTGCTATTCTGCAGAAGTATTTCTTCTGGCCTACACTTAAATATGACGTCAACAAGTACATTCGATCATGTGTGGTTTGCGCCATTGTTAAGCCACCTAATCGACGACAGGGATTGTATACACCTCTATTAGTTCCTAGTCGACCATGGGAATCTATTTCTATGGATGAATTGATGGGTTATCCTACTACCAGACATCAACATGACATGATATTAGTAGTAGTCGATTGATTTTCCAAGATGGCCATTTTCACACCATGTAAGAAGACCACAACAGCGCAACAGATCGCTCAACTCTTCTTTACACATGTTTGGAAACACTATGGTTTACCCACAACCATCATTTCTGATCGAGATGCCAGATTCGTTAGCATATTTTGGAAGACCCTTTGGAAACAGATGGACACATGACTCTCATTGTCAACATATTTCCATCCTCAGACCGACGGACAAACGGAAGTTGTAAATCACCTTGTAGTACAACTGCTTCGCATGTACAATCACAAGCATCAACACACATGGGATGATAGTCTTCCATACATTCAGCACAACTACAATCATGCTCAACACAGATCTACAGGAAAGAGTCCATTTTAGATCTGTTACGAATTTCAACCCTCAGCACCTATCGACTTGATCAGCTCCTCGACACAGCCAAACTCCGACACAGATCACAACCAGCGAGAAGTTGGTAAAGAAGTCAAGTTCAAAGATCAGATATGTGACATCTAGAAGCAAGCACAAGATATGTTGCACCAAGCAAACGAGAAAGCTAAGGCCCTACACAACAAGCATTGTATTCCTCATACATTCCAAATTGGGGATAAGGTCTGGCTACATCTTAAGAAGGAGCGCTTCACTGGTCCTTTCAAGAATCTCAAGCCTTTGCGATATGGTCCATACAGTATTCTTCAACAGATTGGTGAAAATGCTTTCCAGCTCGATATTCCTGCTTGCATGGGTTTGCATCCAGTATTCAATGTGGATCTACTTCGACCATACCATGCACCCTTGTTGGAACAGAACGAATTCTCGACAACAGAACCCGAAGACATCCATCCAGATGTTCTTCCTTGCGACACCATTGTGGGACGACGAGTACGCCTTACAAGGACAAATAGAATTCCCTTGTTTCAGGTTTCCAAGGCTGGCTAGATTCCATATCAAGGAAAGTGGTACTCTGCTACTGAAGTGATCGACAAGTTTTCTCACCTTCACGAGCAAATAATGGGGTCCATTTTTTCTTAAGGAAGGAGGTGTGATCCACATCATAGTTGGCAATTCATTAATGTCGATAAGACTTCAACATGTTTTGACTCGACATGACTTCGACATGTTCCGAATTTGACACAACTTTGATGAGTCTCAACTTAGACACACCTCGACACATTCTCACCTTCGACATGTTCAACAACATCACAGTTCGCAACATCGACAAGAAGCGTAGACATGTGACCAGCGAATGTCGAACTCTCCGACAGAGTGTCTCTCTATCTTCCAGTCGATTGTAACGGTTGAACTGTTTAAATGGTTCTAACTTCTTCTTTGTAACTGAACGTAACGGGAAGGCACCCAAGCATCTCAGAATTCTATATAAGCATGTATAATATCATAACATACATCATAATCAATCATTTTTTATCTATTATGCAAGTAATAGAAGAACAATTCGCATTCATGCATATTCTCTGTGCGTATTTGTGTTTATCTGTATTGCATAATCCTGCTTTTGCTCATTCTGTTTATTAAGCTTCCGCCATAACAGAGCCAACTCATTCAGTCAAACTGTTGTCCCCCTCGTGCTTCCTGGACACGACCCAGATCATTTATTTCCCAATAAATCTATATGTGTCGGTTTATTCCTAGAACCCCTCCCCCATAAAGTTCTTTTTTTCCCTCTTCTAGACCATAATCCCTAAGTGCATAAGTGCTTCTAGGTGTTTAGGGGTTTTGGATTTAGGGTTATAAGGATTGTAGGTTTAGAGTTAAAGGTTATAGGGATTGTAGGTAAGTTATGGGGTTAAATGTTATATAAAAATAAAATTCTACCAATATTAAAATGTGAATTATGATTGGTTAAAATTATACGAGCTATGCAAAATTGAATGTACAATTTATCATGGAAATTTAACACATAAAGAAACCAAGATAACTTGAAATACATATTCAAAAGTTGATTTTGTATCAACCACACAACCTGACCAATATGAATGTAACATTCCTTTCAGTCTCTAGCTTCAAGTCTCCTCCCATGACCCTGTCCAAACCCCCAATTCCAAATAATTGGATACATAGTTCCATGGAATCATGGATAGCCATGCAAAGTCATACATGGTGCTTTGCGACATTTTTCATGGCTCTGAATGCCGCAATGGTTTCTTTATGGCCAAATGTCACGTCCAAATCTTGACCCTATTGCATTAAAATTGTAAATGATGTAATATTGTTATAAAGTCGTGGTGAGGATATCAAGGCCAAGGCCCCACCATCGATTTTATGATGCATATGGTTTACGTGCTAGCCAGGCATAGTGGAATTGTGAATATCATGTAAATATGCATTTTAATAAAATACCCACAACTAGCTATGCAATGCAACAAGAGATGGGAGCATGATCTTACAAGGGCTTGGGAGGGAAAACATTCAAACCCTTGAGCCAATCAAGTCAAGCCAAGTGTCAATGAGATAACCCATCAAACCCTCAACTACCCATTTTGACTTTTGTACCCAATCATTCATTTCTCCCAAGAGTTGGTTGAGGTATGGCTGTCCAAATTCGAGTATGGGCAAGCCACCCTTCATGGAAAAACGTGTTTTGCTTCTTGGGCAAGAAAACAACCATGAATTGCTCCCAAAGCCGTTACCCATCAAGCAGCTTTTCTTTCCCACAAGTTTGGAGCTACCTGGGCATTTTTCTCCATGGATTTCCTGTGTTGTCCATCACCGTTCAAGCTGGGAGGGGCGTTTTTGTTTTGGTTACCAATGGGGAAGAGAATAGCTCGATTTGGGGTTTCAATGAGGCCGTTTTGGCCATTTGAAATGCTCATAATAGGTAGGAGAAATCGGGTTGCTCCCTGGGGACGAATTTCCCTTCCCACAGTCCGTTTTGGTGAACCACGACTTGGGGAAAAAACCCATGGACCCTGTTTTGTAAAATATCCTTGTTGTAAATGTGTATCCATGCCCAATGATCATTTTTGCTGTGTGTAAAAAGAGTATGTTGGGGTATGGGTAATGGGTATCTATTGCTTTGGCTTGAGCTTGAGTGCAAGCATCCATAAATGCAGAGGGTTCAGATTTAGCCCGATAAACCCAGCTGTGGATTGCCTTGGCTTGGATGCAGTGATTAATTGGCTTTGTATGAGTATGAATGTCCCCTTTTCCTTGTAGAAATCATGCCCATCTCGGGGGTGGTATCTGAGTGCTGAAATAATACAGGCTGGGTAGAGACCTATGGTTGGGTGGAACGTTGTAGCAACGTAGCAAGTTGTTTGGGACAATTGCACAATGAAGATAAGTGTTTTTCTGTCTATGCATTTACTTCTGCAATGTTTAAATTGATGACTGTTTTTTATATGTTGTATGCATATGATATGTGTGTGTGGATGAGTTTTAATTTTACTGTGCATATTTTCTTAAATTGCATTTGCACACTTTTGAATTTATGCGTATGAATCTAATGAATGGGCTGAGTTTTATGTAAAATCCCCAGAGATCGGTATCATGTTCCCTTCCTTGAAATTGGGTCCACGGGAGAGTATGTGACAGAATGGTATCAGAGCTGTTGGTTGCAGCAACCGGGCCTTCATGGGCTACCTATTACAGAGGTGAGTATGCTTCCTGTTCAACACTTATAATTAAGAAAGATTTCAAAAGTTTTGAAAATTTGAAAAATTTTCTAAGTGTTTATGAGTTTCTGCCAAAGACTCTGTCGCCAAAAGATAAGCCAGAAAATGCCAAAACAGGCGGCGATTTTAAGGTTAAATGTTGTGACACAGGCGACGATTTTAAGCTTAAATGCTGCAACGCAGGTGGCAATTTTAGGCTTAAAATCTGCGACGCGGTCGACGATTTTAGCCTTAAAATATGCGACGTGGAAGCAGCGACGAAGGCTTGCAGATGACGATTTTACCCTTAAAAACTGCGATGCGGTCGACGATTTTATCCTTAAAATCTGCGATGTGGTCAACAATTTTAGCCTTAAAATCTGCGACGCGGTCGGAAATTTTAGCCTTAAAATATGCGACGCGAACGATGATTTTAGCCGTAAATTCTGCGACACGAAAAACATTTTAGAGTTAAATCCAGTGACAAAGGTCGGTGGATTTAAGGTTAAGAGCAGCGACGATCACAGAGATTGAGCCGCAACCAATCATCAGAGGAGAAAAAAAAAGTATAGAGCCCAAAACTTGGTTTTTGTGTAGAAGGAGTAGTTGGGCTCAAAATGGGATGATTCCTATGAGGCTCGAAGGCCATTAACGAAGGCCATGAAAGAACCAGAGAGGGTCCCGAACTCATTATACTCCAATTTGACATAAAATGGAGAAAATGACTTTTGTAAAATGGTGTCCCGAGGCTTGACGGAAGGTCGGATTGAGCTGAAATTGATATGGAGCGGCCATGGAGCAGGAACAGTGTTAAATTTGGAATCTTGGAACCGAACTCTAAAGGATGTGGAGTCAGGGTGAGTAAGAAGGCCAAAAAGCACTATTCTAGGCCACTTTTTTCAGGATTTTGAAAAGCTTGTGGATAGTAAAAGTGACCCTAGATGTTGGAATCAAACATTTTACTCAACTTGACATTTCATCTTCTCATTACGATAGGCATTTTCCGTTAGACGAATATTTTCCAGAAATGCATAGATTGGGAGATAAACATTTTTGGCCAAAATTTTGAGATTTTGGGGAAAAGTGAAAAGTGAAAAGTAGCCAAACCCCGAATTTTATAGAAGTTGACTAGTGCATCGGAATAGGGATCTGAAGGTTGCCGAGTGTTTCTTGTTATATGTACTACATTCTCCCGGTAGATAATTTTTCATGATTCTTCCTAAATTTGATTCTACAAGCAACTAAAGTTGGTCTTTGAGAATAAATTGCAGTTGTGTAAAAGTGCAGAAATTTGGGCAAAATTTGCATTTTTGGAAGAATGTAAATTCCATGTCCTAGATCATAATATGGGATAGGCGTTGGAAATATTATCCAGAGAAGAACAGGGATGCACAACCATATTTTGAATGAGGTCCACATATATTATAGATATTTGGTGCAGAAGAGTGCTAGTCTCTGTTTTGACAAAAAATTGTCGTCAATATGGGCAATTTCTAGAATTGCATGACTGGAAGGAAATCGGATCAACTATGATATGGAAGAGGGATTCCATGCTACGATGATGGATTGGAAAGGAAGAATTCCTTAACCCCTGTTTTGCTATCATATTTATAAATATGAAATTGTCATGCATATAAATTATGGCATATTAATAAACATTGCACAGTGCATGTGAAAATGTTTGTTCATGAATAGGATGTTGCATATTGGTAAAATAGTGAGTTTTTACATATGCAATGAGCCACTTGAGATAATTATGGTGGTTGCTAGTAATTAGTTGTGTCCACATTGGTTGTAGGACAAAATACAATCAAAGCATGGCTAAAGAAGTTGATGACGTTGTTGCATGTGACCAACGACCTTATGAAGAGAGGATGGTGCAACAAATCTGTGATCATGAGGTTGGAAAAATGACTGTGTAGCCTTGGTAAGAGGCCAACTAATCAGGTAACATCAAGTGATGTTAATGACAACCATGTAGGTAATGATTATTGGTGCTTAATTGCATGAATGTTGAAAGGGGATTTGGTAAGATCCCTTCAACCATGTTTGAACTATGATGATTTGGTTTGCATGTGGTATTGAGTGCCCGAATGGGAATGATAAACTACCGAGTATGGTGAGGTGTGGGTAAGTGAAGGAAATGATCCTTACACCCTATAATTGCTTAGAAATCTCAATGCATTCATATGAAATTATATCATGCCATTTGTGTATGTCGGTTGTGATTTTAACAACCAAGGCAAGTGAGGACTTATGGTCCTGTTGTGGTAGTGCATGCTATGAGTGGCAGTCGTGGTTAGGCCATAATATGCATGAGTGCATAGTATTCATGAATTAATGCAAGGTTGTATTGAGGGGCTATGCATTGAGTGAATGCACATCAAAAGATTATGAAAATGGGGTGAATGTGCATGCATATGTGCGGGTACACAAGTTGAGATGCATTGTGTGAATGCATGATTGTGATATATATATATATATATATACACGTTTCAATGCAATTAGATAATAGATGAAATGGTGAACTATTGCTAATAATGAGACCATTTCATGAGCTACTATGAATGAAGGAGAATGATTGCATGAAGAAGGTAGACATGTTGATGGGCTACCAGAGTGCTCTGTTGGAAGGACAGAATTGCATAAAAAGAATATGGCTATGAAGTAATGAATATTGGAGTTTTATTTAAATTGCATGGATAGTGTATCTGTGTCTTTCAATTCTACCATGATAATGATGCAAATATAAAGATATATATATTTCATTGCATCTTAAATATTAACAGTTGAAAGTGTTTGAATTATGGAGTGTTATAATTCTGAGATCACTTCAGTGACTATTGTGGCAATGAAAGGATTATATGCATAGATACTCACAACATGTTTAGCTGATTGAAGTTTCAGTTTTCAGGTAAAAAAGTATGGCATATTGCAATGATGATAAGTCCATAGTAAAGACCAGGATCTACCATGTGCAGAAGCCAAAGGTTATGAGAATGTTCTCATGGTTGTAACTTATGCATGAAACAAATATGAAAATGGTCTAATTTGAGTTTATGGGAATAATCTCATGGTTGCAAATCTAATTTCTGTAAGAAAACAGATTTATAAATTTCAGATTTGAAATTTTGCTAATAATTGCTAATGACTGTTTGGCGTATATAAAATTGTGTCAGGAGGACATGTTGTAGGTGGATGTTCCTGTATGGTAGCAAGGGTTAAATCACAATGGCCAGAGTGATACCACTTACGAGAGACAAACAATATGAGGATATCCTCATTGCTAAGCAAATCAATTTATGTAGTAGGAAGAATTGCAAATTCATATTGAATTTAATTATTAATGACATTGATTGGTTATGGAACAATCAGATTTGAAGTTATTATTAAATGTTGCTAATTGTTTGGCTATTTGATAAGTGTGCCAGGATGACACATTGCAGGAAGACCATGTGTGATGACCTGTAGAAGCCAAACTAGATGGGAAGGATCCCATGCTTTGGAAATGGGTTTTGGGTGAAACACCATTGTAAATGTTGATAATGTCTCAACTGAACTGCATGTTGGTAAAGCATGTGAGTGAGACAGTAAAATTATGCCAAGAAGGCATGTGTGGGTTATGGACGTGAAAATATTGGGGTGGCAAACTGAAGTACTGTTGAATCAGAGAAGGGAGCCCCCATTCTTCGCAAATGAAGGAAAGATACATCTGAAAAGGGATAAGTATTATGTAACCCTAACTCATAATATACATGTCTAGTTATTATATTTAATATGCAGAGCATGTTTTATTATTTCATTATTATTCCAGACTGCTTGAGTATGATTAGGGTCTACATGTCTCACATCCGAAAGGGAGTGCACACCTTTCTAGTGTTGGATTATGATAGGGTTGTCAATATTGACTACACCCTAAGGGAATGGATGCATTCCTTGTGTTTCAATACTTGATAGTGAATGTTATGAAATATGCTTACAATTTTAGAACAACAATACTGATGAGTCTACTTATCCTTCTTGTGCTATCAGCTTACACAGATGCAATTTGGTGTTGCACAATAAAAGGAAAATTGAAGAAAGAATACTCAAGAGGACTGTATGAGCAATGGTAACCTTTGTATAGTGTGAGTGGGTATCATGGGGACATGATAGCCTGTAGTAAATAAATTCACCTATAGAGTTCCTAAAGGGAACCGTTGGTTTGCCTGGGAGAAGGAGTGCCATCCTTGTGTGGATGAAGAATTGTTATGCACATGAGGGGTTGTGACACGTGTGAAAGGATGATGCAAGCCTAAGCCAGAGTGGTAGAGCCTTGACCTATAATGGTCGGTGGCACAGTTTCCTTCCATTGGCTGATGACCCAGACGGATGTGCTGGCTCGACAATGGAGAGGGCCAACCAGGTAGGGGACTGGTTGAGAACCACAAATGCTTGGTAAATCCAATCGGCGTGAAGATGTTCTAGTTGGGAATTAATTACCTGATATTGTGGAGCAACATGCGTGTTGGCCAAACATCCAAGTCCATAGGCGATCCCAAGGCTTGCAAAGTGAAGCAGGACCGTGTGGACCAAAAAGGAAAATGCACAATACAGATAAGTATTCATTTTTATTTATTTCTTGTTCGGAGTAATGAAGATTTCAAGTATAAGTCTTGTAACAGCTAAGCTGATACACTATTTTTTCTTTGTTGGAAACCTTGGTCATTGCAACAAAGCAAGGACCCTAAAAGAACAATAAAATTCTTGGTAAACCAGAGAGTAACTAGTCGGGTGCTATAAAATTCTTGGTAAACCAGAGAGTAACTGGTCGAGCGCTGTAAAATTCTTGGTGAACCAGAGAGTAACTGGTCGGGCGCTATAAAATTCTTGGTAAACCAGAGAGTAACTGGTCGGGCGCTGTAAAATTCTTGGTAAACCAGAGAGTAACTGGTCGGAGCGTTGTAAAATTCTTGGTAAAATAGAGAGTAACTGGTCGGGTGCTATAAAATTCTTGGTAAATCCAGAGAGTAACTAATGCTCGATAAATTCAAAGAATAGTTGGAGGGAGCATTAACCACTTGATGTTGTGGAGCAACCGGCGTGCTGGCCAAACCTTCCTTAATTAATTGATAAAACCAGTCGGCGTACTGGCATGGCATTGCCATTCGAATGATTGCGGAGTATCCTGCATGCTAGCCCAACATTTGTTATTGTATCCATGGGAAATCCAATTCTTGTAAAGCAAAGAAGGAGCCTATGGAATAAAGTGAATACATCCAATGCAGATAAGTATTTGGCTACCTTACAGCTTCTTGCTTATGAATATACGTGTGTATATGATTT